>CM024696.1:1214772-1770431 GCA_014182845.1 Corymbia calophylla | reverse complement strand
AGTGAGCGACGAGGAGAAGTTGAGAGAGAGGGAAGGAGAGAGGAGGGGGACACGCATGTGTTTTGGAGAGAGGAGCGTTGGTGGAGATGGAGAGTGAGTGTTGAGTCAACGTATATGAAAACATCAAGCCCGCAAACAAACAAGATCGAGATGCCAAACACTAAAAATCATTCATAAAAGAATGTATTTGTAACAATTTCTTCAAGAGAGCCTCCATAATAGACGAATGTGCTGTGGCTCAATTGTATCGTAGAGAAAAACTCAAAGTCCTCCAACAGGATTGGTCTCAACACTAGTGTCGGCCATGGGCGGAGTTCGAGAGCCGCTGGTTGAGGAGAGGCAATGAGAGGAGAGGAGAGAGGAGAAATGGGGTGGGTTTTGGAGCGAGGCGGAGGGCGATCGGGGAGAGGGAGGGAGAGATGGACTCGCGTGGGTTTTGGAGGCGTGGACGGACGGGGGAGAGGGAGGGAGAGATGGACTAGCGTGGGTTTTGGAGGCAAAGGGCGCGTGAGACGTGAGGGAGAGATGGACTCACGTGGGTTTAAAGCTGGATGGACGGGGAGAGGGAAAGGGAGGTGGAGTTAGTGTAAGTTTTGGAGGGGCTTGGAGGTAGAGGAGCGACGGGGAGAGGAGAGAGTTGGACTCGCGTGAGTTTTGGAGGCAGAGGAGCGTTGGGGAGAGTGGGAGAGGGAGAGGAGAGTAAGGTGGATTCGTGCAGGTTTTGAGGTAGAGGAGCGTTGGTGGAGTGCGAGAGGGAGAGAGGTGGTCTCAACGTTGGTTTTGGAGGCCGAGGAGCAACGAGGGAGAGGGAGAGGGAGATGCGGTGGAGTCGGGAAGGTTTGACACCGTTTTGAGGTTTTTGGAGGTACGGAGAAGCATTGGTGGAGAGGAGAGCGGTGGAGTCGGCGTTGGTTTTGGAGGTAGAAGAGCGACGTGGAGAAGTTGAGGGAGAGGGAGGGGGACACGCGTGTGTTTTGGAGGTAGAGGAGCGTTGGTGGAGATGGAGAGGGAGAGTGGTGGAGTCAACGTATATGAAGACATCAAGCCCTCAAACAATCAAGATCAGATGCCAAACACTAAAAAAATCGTTCGTAAAAGAACGTATTTGTACCAATTTCTTCAAGAGAGCCTCCATAGCAGGACGAATGTGCCAGGGCTCAATTGTGTCGTAGAGAGGAAACTCAAAGTCCTCCAACAGAGGATTGGTCTCAACACTAGTGTCAGCCATGGGCGGAGTTCGAAGAACTGTTGATCGAGTGGAGGAAAATGAAGAGAGAGAAGTGGACCGGGGCGTGGGTTATAGAGGCGGAGGGGCGATCGGGAGAGGCAAAGGGAGAGAGCAAGATTGGGGTGGGTTTTAGGCGAGAGGAGCGATAGGGAGAGGGAGAGGAGAGAGAGGTGGAGTTAGCATAGGTTTTGGAGGCAAAGGAGCGACGGGAGAGGGAGAGGAGAGAGAGAGCGGACTCGCGTGGGTTTTGGAGAGGCGAAGAGAAGTGGACGGGGGGAGAGGAAGAGGAAGAGGAAGAGAGGTGGAGTCAGTGTAGGTTTTGAAGGGGCTTTGGAGGTAGAGGAGCGACGGGGAGAGGGAGAGGAAGTTGGACTCGTGTGGGTTTTGGAGGCAGAGGAGCAACAAGGAGAGGGAGAGGGAGAGAGAGAGTACGGTGGACTCGCGCGGGTTATAGAGGTAAAGGAGCGTTGGTGGAGCGGGAGAGTGAGAGAGGTACTGTCAACGTTGGTTTTGGAGGCCGAGGAGCGACGGGGAGAGGAAGATGTAGAGGGAGAGAGAGGTTGACTCGCATTAATTTTGGTGGTAGAGAAGCGTTGGTGGAGAGGGAGAATGAGAGCGGTGGAGTCAGCGTTGGTTTTGGAGGTAGAGGAGCGACGAGGAGAAGGTGAGGGAGAAGGAGAGGGCGGGGGACACGCGAGTGTTTTGGAGGTAGAGGAGCGTTGGTGGAGATAGAGAGAGTGGTAGAGTCAGCGTATATGAAGACATCAAGCCCTCAAACAATCAAGATCAGATGCCAAACACTAAAAAAATCATTCGTAAAAGAACGTATTTGTACCAATTTCTTCAAGAGAGCCTCCATAGCAAAACGAATGTGCCAAGGCTCAATGGTGTCGTAGAGAGGAAACTCAAAGTCCTCCAACAGAGGATTGGTCTCAACACTAGTGTCGGCCTACGGGCGGAGTTCGGAGAGCCGTTGGAAAAAGTGGAGGAAAATGAAGAGAGAGAAGTGGACCGGCGTGTGTTTTAGAGGCGGAGAGGCAACGGAAGAGAGTTAGAGGGAGGAGGAGAAATGGGGTGGTTTTGGAGGTAGAGGAGCAACGAGGAGGCCGGGAAGGGAGAGAGGTGGACTGGAGAGGGGGCGCGTTGGTTTTGGAGGTAGAGGAGCGATGTGGGGGAGGTGGGAGGGAGAGAGCGGGAGGTGGACTCGGTGGGTTTTTGGAGGTAGAAGACGACGGGGAGATGGAAAGGGATAAGGGAGAGGGAGGAGAGCGGTGGAGTCAACGTTGGTTTGGAGGGGCTTTGGAGGAGGAGGAGCGATGAGGAGAGGGAGAGGGAGTTAGGACACGCATGTGTTTGGAGGTAGGAGTGGAGATGGAAAGGGCGAGTGGTGGAGGGGAGAGGGAGAGGGAGCAAACACTAAAAATCGTTCGTAAAAGAACGTATTTGTACCAATTTCTTCAAGAGACGGCTTAATGTGCCGGGACTCAGGTTTTAGAGAAAACTCAAAGAGGAGTCTCAACACGTGTGGTGGAGGGGAGAGGGAAGAGAGAGAGTGGACTCAACGTTGTTTTTTTAGGCGGAGGCGACGGAGACGAGAGCAAGAGAGGGGAGAGGTGGGTTTGGAGAGGGAGCGGGGGAGGGAGGAGGTTGACACGCATTGATTTTTGGAGGTAGAAGCGTTGGTGGAGAGGGAGAGGGAGAGCGGTGGAGTCGGTTTTGGTTTTGGAGGTAGATGAGCGACGAGGAGATGGAAGGAGGGAGGGATTGGGAGAGCGGTGGAGTCAGCATTGATTTTGGAGGTAGAGGAGCGACGAGGAGAAGTTGAGGGAGAGGGAGGGGGACACACGTGTGTTTGGAGGTAAAGGAGTGTTGGTGGAGATGGAAGGAGAGTGGTGGAGTCAGCGTATATGAAGACATCAAGCCATCAAACAATCAAGATCGATGCCAAACACTAAAAAAATCGTTCGTAAAAAGAACGTATTTGTACCAATTTCTTCAAGAGAGCCTCCATAGCGACGAATGTGCCGGAGGCTCAATGGTGTCGTAGAGAGAGGAAACTCAAAATCCTCCAACGAGAGGATTGGTCTCAACACTATCGGTGTCGACCGCGGTGGAGGAAATGGGTTTGGAGGCGTTGGTGGAGAGAAGAATGAGAGCGGTGGAGTCGGGCGTTGGTTTTGGAGGTAGAGGAGCGACGGGAGAAGGTGAGGGAGAAGGAGAGGGCGGGGGACACGAGAGTGTTTGGAGGTAGAGGAGCGAGAGGTGGAGATGGAGAGGGAGAGTGGTGGAGTCGGAAAGGAGAGTGGTGGAGTATGAAGACATCAAGCCTCAAACAATCAAGATCGAGATGCCAAACGCTAAAAAAAATGTTCGTAAAAGAACGTATTTGTACCAATTTCTTCAAGAGAGCCTCCATAGCGGGGACGAATGTGCGCTGACTCAATGGTGTCGGAGCGGAGGAAACTCAAAAGTCCTCCAACGAGAGGAATGGTCTCAACACTAGTGGGTTTTGGGCGAGAGAGGAGCCGGGGAGTGGAGAAAATGAAGAGAGGTTTTGAGTGGAGGAAATGAGAGAGAGGACGAGTGGATTGGTGTGTGTTTTAGAGGCGGAGCGACGGAGAGGAAAGTGGGAGAGGAGGACATGGAGAGGAGAGAGAGGAGAAATGAGGTGGGTTTTGGAGGTAGAGGAGCGACCGGGGGGGAACGGAGAGAGAGTTGGACTTGCGTTGGTTTTGGAGGTAGAGAAGCGTTGGTGGAGAGGGAGAGGAAGAGCGGTGGAGTCGGCATTGGTTTTGGAGGTAGAAGAGCGACGAGGAGATGGATAGGGAAAGGGAGAGGGAGAGCGGTGGAGTCAGCGTTGGTTTTAGAGGTAGAGGAGCGACGAGGAGAAGATGAGGGAGAGGGGAGGGAGGGGACACACGTGTGTTTGGAGGTAGAAGAGCGTTGGTGAAGATGGAAAGGAGAGTGGTGGAGTCGGCGTATATGAAGACATCAAGCTCTCAAATAAACAAGATCATATGACAAACACTAAAAAAATCGTTCGTAAAAGAACGTATTTGTACCAATTTCTTCAAGAGAGCCTCCATAGCAAGACGAATATGGCTGGGCTCAATGGTGTCGTAGAGAGGAAACTCAAAGTCCTCCAACGTAGGATTAGTCTCAACACCAAGTGTTGGCCATGGGCGGAGTTCGGAGAGTCTGGCGGGTCGATTGGAGGAAAATGAAGAGAGAGAAGTGGACTGGGCGTGGGTTTTAGAGGCGGAGGCGACGGGGAGAGGTAGAGGAGAGAGTAGGATTGGGGTGGGTTTCGGAGGCGAGAGGAGTGACGGGGGAAGAGGAGAGGCGAGGTGCAATCAACATAGGTTTTGGAGGCGAGTAGTAACGGGAGAGAGGGAGAGGGAGAGGGAGGTGGACTTGCATGGGATTTGGAGGTAGAGGAGGGACGGGAGAGAGGGAGGAGAGAGAGAGGGAGAGAGGTGGAGTCGGGCGTAGGTTTGGAGGGGCTTTGGAGGTAGATGAGCGACGGGGAGTGGGAGAGGGAGTTGGACGCGCGTGGCTTTTGGAGCGGATGAGCGACGAGGAGAGGAGAGTGAGGTGGACTCGCCGGGTTTTAGAGATAGAGGAGCATTGGTGGAGTGGGAGAGGGAGAGAGGTGGTGTCAGCGTTGGTTTTGGAGGCTGAGGAGCGACGGGGAGAGGGAGATGGAGAGGGAGAGGGAGGTGGACTCGCGTTGATTTTGGAGATAGAGAAGCGTTGGTGGAGAGGGAGAGGGAGAGCGGTGGAGTCGGCATTGGTTTTGAAGTAGAGGAGCGACGAGGAGAAGGAGAGGGAGAGGGAGAGGGAGAGCGGTGGATTCAGCGTTGGTTTTGGAGGTAGAGGAGCGACGAGGAGAAGGTGAGGGAGAGAGAGAGGGAGGGGGACATGCGTGTGTTTTGGAGATAGAGGAGCGTTGGTGGAGATGGAGAGGGAGAGTGGTGGAGTCAGCATATATGAAGACATCAAGCCCTCAAACAAACAGGATTAGATGCCAAACATTAAAAAACTAGTTCATAAAAGAACGTATTTGTACCAATTTCTTCAAGAGAGCCTCCATAGCAAGACAAATGTGCCTGGGCTCAATGGTGTCGTAGAGAGGAAACTCAAAGTCCTCCAACAGAGGATTGGTCTCAACACCAATGTCGGCCATGGGTGGAGTTCGAAGAGCTGCTGGTCGAGTGGAGGAAAATGAAGAGAGAGAAGTGGACTAAAGTGGGTTTTAGAGGCGGAGGGGCGACGGGGAGAGGCAGAGAGAGAGAGTAGGATTGGGGTAGATTTTGGCGGCAAAGGAGCGACGGGGAGAGGGAGAGGGGGAGAGGTGGAGTCGCATAGGTTTTGGAGGTAGAGGAGCGACGAGGAGAAGGAGAGGGAGAGGGAGAGGGAGATGGACACGCGTGTGTTTTGGAGGCAGACGAGCAACAGGGAGAGGGAGGGAAAAAGGGAGAGGCAGAGGGAGATGGACTCGCGTGGGTTTTGGAGGTAAACGAGCGACGGGGCAAAGGGGAGGGGAGAGAGCGAGGGAGGTGGACTCGCGTGGGTTTTGAGGCAAAGGAGTGACGGGGGAGAGGGAGAGAGGTGGAGCTTGCGTAGGTTTGGGGTTTGGAGGTAGGAGCGACGAGGTAGGAGAGGAGACGGAGACGGAGGTGAACTCACGTGGGTTTTGGAGGAAGAGTAGTGACAAGGGAGAGGGAGAGGTGGAGCCAACGCATCTTTTGAAGGGGTTTGGAGGCGAGAGGAGCGACGGGGAGAGGGAGACGGAGAGGGAGAGGGAGGTGGACTCGCGTGGGTTTGGAGGTATTGGAGCATTGGTGGAGTGGGAGAGGGAGAGAGGTGGTGTCAGCGTTGGTTTTGGAGGCTGAGGAGCGGCGGGGAGAGGGAGATGGAGAAGGAGAGGGAGGTGAACTCGCGTTGCTTTTTGGGGTAGAGGAGCATTGGTGGAGAGGGAGAGAGGTGGAGTCAGCGTTGGTTTTGGAGGTAGAGAAAGCAACAGGGATAGGGAGATGGAAAAGGAGAGGGAGGTGGACTCGTGTGGGTTTGGGATGCAGAGGAGCGACGGGGGAGAGGGAGAGGGTGAGAGGTGGAGTTAGCCTAGGTTTTGGTGGTAGAGGAGCGACGAGGAAAGGGAGAGGGAGGTGGACTAGCATGGGTTTTGGAGACAGAGGAGCAACGGGGGAGAGGGAGGTAGACTCGCGTGGGTTTGGCATGCAAAGGAGCGACGGGGGAGAGGGAGAGGGTGAGAGGTAGAGTTAGCCTAGGTTTTGGAGGCGAACGTGATGGGGAGAGAGGTGGGGGAGAGGGGAGGGAGGTGGGGTGGCGTGGGTTTTGAAGGTAGAGGAGCGACGAGGAGAGGGAGATGGAGATGGGAGAGGGAGGGAGAGGGAGGTGGACTCGCGTGGGTTTGGGATGCAAAGGTGCGACGGGGGAGAGGAGAGGGTGAGAGGTAGAGTTAACCTAGGTTTTGGAGGCAGCAGAGCGGGGGAGAAGGAGAGGGAGAGGGAGGTGGACTAGCATGGGTTTTGGAGACAGAGGAGCGACGGGGGAGAGGGAGTGGGAGAGAAGTGGAGTCAATGTAGGTTTTGGAGCTAGAGGAGCGACAAGGAGAGGGGAGAGGGAGGTGGGCCGGCGTGGGTTTTGGAGGCAGAGGAGCGAGGGGGGGAGGGAGAGGGAGAGAGGTGGAGTCAGCGTAAGTTTTGGAGGTAGAGGAGCAACGGGAAAAGGGAGAGGGAGAGGGAGGTAGACTCGCGTGGGTTTCGGAGGCAAAGGAGTGACGGGGGAGAGGGAGAGGGAGAGAGGTGGAGTCAGCGTAGGTTTTGGAGTGGCTTTGGAGATAGAGGAGCGATGGGTAGAGGGAGAGAGAGGGAGGTGGACTCATGTGGGGAGGAGCAATGGGTTTTGTGAAGGGGGAGCAAGAGAGAGAGAGAGAGGGAGAGAGAATCACTTTGCGGAGCGTTGGTGGAGAGCATCCAATGCAATACCTATAGGAGTTACATTTGCAAGGGCACCGATCGAATTCAATTCCAAGAAGGACCTCATCTACGAGTTGTCGACTCTATTCTAATTCTTGGTGTTGTTTTGCTTTCGCAAGCAAACTTATTTGGGTATATGGATATCCAAGTTTTACTTTGAATGTACCCATTGCTCTACCGAGCTCACCATCAAACTTATCCACACAATTCTTATTACCTTGTGGAATTAGAGGCCATGAGAACATTTTAGCACTAGCATTTGCAAGATAAGGTACTCTCCCAATAGGTCACATATAAAGATTGTGTCTTTTGAATTTTGGGTTTTTTTTTTTTTAAGAGTATTGGTCTTCGGCTAGTATGTGACTCGGGCCTTTTCATTTGGGTTTGGACAGGTGGTGGAGGGTGAGAAAAGAAAAAGGGAGACTAAAGAGATGGATGATCGCATCAAGTACTTGGAACATAAAACTTTAGATGCCAAGAGGGAGATGGACATTCTGGTGGCGCTTCATGAAATGCAATCTATGAGTGGGAGTTTCTTGATTTTAATATGCGTTTGTACAGATATCATTATATGCTAATTGGTTTCCTTGTTTTTCTGTTGCTTAGAAGTTTTTGTACTCTCGTGTTGCTAATGGGCCAGCCTTATTTTTTCCAGTAGAATTCATTGCTTTTCTTACTTCAACTTCGACTTGATTGTCACATTATCCCTGACTTTGTTGGTATGACAGGAAGGGAAATTGGAGGAAGAGGATGAAGCGCTTACTAATCAATATTATTCCATGTTAATATTCTTTCTTCATTTTATTGAACTGTTTTTCATTCTTTGTAGTTATACTTATTGATTTCCTGAAACTTTCTCATAGACATCCAAAAATTTCGTCTCTAGGATCGAACATGAAGATTTGACTCAACCTTGTGCTAGTAATGATGAACTATTGAGCAATACATTAAAGGTTAGCAATGATCTAATTGTCGCATATTTACTTCCTGTCGGCTATCTTTAAGCATGTCAATTTGTTAAGAACAGTCTTGAATATGTCCTACACAACTTCTAGTTGAACTGGTCGTGTACTTAATAAGGTGCTCATTTAGCAGTTTATAAAATGTATATGGTACTTTAATCTACATAAAATTTTATTTAGGTCTCAAAGTTTGAGCTTGTTTGAAAATACTTTACTGAAAATTCTTTGTTGTGATCATCGATCCCTATTTCAGTATGGAATAAGTTTACAGTTGTAGTGCTTCACTTACATTAGATGTATATGTATTGACAATGTGATCTATGTAGCATACTTTTCTTTGCTCAATCCATATCATCTTATGTGCTTAATATGTTACATGTACCGTCAAATATTCGCATGTTGAAGAATTCGTCAATTTCAAAGAGTGTTATAAAAAATTGCTTGAGTTCACGACCTAATCATGGATACACCAAAATATGTTATTGAAGTTGTTAGATCATAGCTCGTGAATCACCACGTCATAAAGCAAAAACTTAGTGTTAATTGCCAGTACGTGCAAATGGAAATATCTACCAAACTTCTCAAAAAGAGAATGATTCACTAGTTTGCTGATTGTGTATACACTATCAATGAAACTGATAGTACCTCAATTCGATAATTCGAAAAGGTGGACAAGTTTTGTAGTATTCATCTTCCATGTGGTTTCTTTATTCATCTTAAAAGTGTACTAATATTATTCTTTAAATCTCACCTTAACTCTGTAAAATCAGAAATAGAGAAAAGGCATCCTAAGTTTCGAAAAATAAAGGAAAAAAAAATTATACATCTCTAATGAATATATCTTTTAAAAGATCTCCAACAATTCACATGAAGTAAAACACATATATTTGCAAGCGAAAATATGGAAGTAGCCCAATTATACATCTCCTTCCACATTCCTATGCATGTCATGTTACTTTCCTCTTCAGCAATTGGACAGTACTCCGTTGTACGTTCCGCGCACCCTTGAAGTGTGCTTAGTGCTTGGAAGTATATATCTAATTTGCATGGATGGCTCACCCTGAATTGCAACATCTCCATCAGCAGTTTACAGAGTCAACACAAAGATGCAGTCTACAGCCATACGCTCATCCTATAATGGAAGCAGCATCTTCGATCACCACACCCAATCAACTCCCACAACACACGATCCATTAAAAGCTAATCTGATAATCAATCCCTGGTTCAGTCAGAAATTACAGCGGAGATAGAATCAAAATCTTTCTGCTGATATAGCAAGAAAGCAAATGGGATCATTTCCAACTCAATCCCCATCATCACAGCTTAAACCACCATTCTTGTTAATCACTTAGATGCTATCCATACAATATAGGTCTCCTGTAACGACAAAGTAATATCTACTTCTAACGGAAACCAGAAACACCACAAACATGATGGAAAGGCACAGAAACATAACCGGAAAACTCACAGAAACAACCACCATGACACGGAAAAAGTTACTTCGTAATATTCTACTTCCATGAAGGAAGACTGCAATTAATACAATCCAAAGCATTTGCAGGGAAAGGGAAGTGCCGAGCCTATCCATTTCCACACGTCCATCATTCAGACAGACATTAATACCATAAATCCCAACCAAAGAGAGCTAACGTAATTCAAGAAGACATGTTGGAAAAATGCAACATACCTGTCATATGAGATGTCAACCTTCTGACAAGGAATCTGTTGGCTTGTCCAAATATTCCTGGGAAAATTTTCCTTCTGCATTTCAAATCAAACCAGCATACAAGTAAGCTTTTCTCTAGGCCTCAGCAGCAAAAGACAATTTCAATTAAATCGACAACTTATGCTTGCATCAGATCTAAAACACCCGCAAAATTATCCTAACAAATCAGATGGAGTAAAAGAAACCAATTGGCAATATGTATCTTAGGTAGAGGGTAGATTAAAACAACCCTAGTAATTCTTTTGAGAAGACCCAAAAAAGCATATGGAAGACAATCTAAACCATAAAGCACGTCCACCTTTCCTATCCAGTCGAGGTACCATCGGTTTTATCGACAGAGTATACAAAGTCAGAAAACCTGTAAACCACGCTCTTTCTGTGAAGTTTGGCAGATACTTTCACTTAGAGTTGGAAATACATGCACGTACAGGCATTTAACAGGCTTGTCTTTTGCATTAGATGCATAAGCATTGAGGATTTGATTGGGATAGCATGCTTTTCTTTGCTTAATCCATGCCAAATTACGTGCTTTTCCATCATGTGGATCGTCAGACAATTGCGTGTTCTTGAAGAATCGGCAACTTCAGGAGTAAGGAGTCATGAAAAGATTACTTGACAACTTTCAGGGCCTTACCATGGCTACACCCAAGTGAAGTAAGACAATTGTAAACTTAATCCACACTGAATCGGGGATTCACGGTCACCAAAAACAGAGCATTCGCAACAGGGCATCTTCAAACAAGATCGATCTTTTAGATAAATCCAAGGATTATATGTAGATTAAAGTACCATATACATCATATAAACCGATACATGGGCACATTATTAAGAAAATGACAAATTCAGTCAAAATGCATGCATAAGGCGTTCAAGGCTTCCCACGGTTCAAGGTAGCCGGCGGGAAGCAAGTAGGCTGTTCATCCAAATTTCTGTTGTCGGTCAGGGATAGGAAGTGGACCACAGTACGGATAAAGATCTCCAAGTCAGAGCACATGGAATAAAAGGTCTGAGAATAAAGTCATAAACGCAACCATGAAGGCAAGCGAACTTAACACCGGGAGTAGAAGCAATAAGACCAAAGAGGTCCAGAATGGTGATGTGGATTGTAAGTAGCGACGGTGCCCCTATATCCTCAATGCGAGGGCTCATAAAACGACCACTGACAGTCCGTCACCATATTTAATGCTGATTTAAATGGGAAACAACCCAAACCTTTGCAGTGCATGGAAATAAAGTTATATTTGTGGACTGTGGTGATAAATCAATCAGCATAGTAAATACACGACGACAGCACAAATCCATGCTCAAACAACAGAGAAAATAAATAATGCAGAAAGGTTCAAATGACTTACCTTAACGGATTTGATTTCAATATGGGCAGGGAGAATATCCAGCTCTCTCTTGGAATCGGACGTGCTATTCTGCAAGGGCTTCATCACATGGCCCATCTCATCAGCCTCCGTCACCTGGCGCACACCCAAATAGAAAAGCACAGGTCACGTTCAATTCCTCCCAAAGTCCAACCAACTCTAGAAAAGGCCAACAATCCGAAAGGAAGGCAGGATAGTCTTACCCTCGTCGCCCCTGACTCCACCACACAATCGGGATTCTGTGGATAGGCTTTGATCGTGAGCACAGCAGAGCACTTGGTGCAGTCGAAGTAAAACCTGAATCTCTGGATCCCCAAATACGTCTGCAACAAACAAGAGAAAGGCAAAGAAAAGAAAAGAAAAGAAAAGAAAAGAGCAAAGCGGTCAACTTCAACTCCATAGACAGATACGGAACCCCAAAGCATCATCACAACTCGAAATTGGAAGAAGATGGAATAACAGAATCGAAGGTGTGCAAGCACCGACCGACCTCGCCGATGACTTCCTCCTTTCTGGAATTGAACTTGGTCCCCTGGCAAATGTAATAACCACAGGTGTCGCATCGGAGGCTCATCGGCAGCATGATCCGAACCTTAACCTGCTGTTTCATGGGCCTCCTCCGAACCCTAGGCAGTCTCGGCTCGGAAGATAGCAGCGCCGGGTACATCTCTCCTTCTTCTTCTCTCCCACTCCAAACCCTAGACGACCAACGCGAGCGATGAACGCTTGAAGATGCCCACAAGAGATCTCTCTCAAGTCGGATCGATCGACCTCGCTGAGGTTTTGAAGATAAAAGTGTGCGAAATCGATTCAAGAAGCGAAGGTCCGAGTTATTCTTTTGTTTTATTTTGGAAAGTGCGGGAACGGGAACGGGAACCGACCCGACCCAGAAAACATGGATATGGGCTTTGTGTGCGGTTCGGGCGTCTTCATTCAAATTTAAGACGTAGACATTAGACAAACCCAATTTTAATATGCTTTAAATCCTACTGTTTCAATACAATTTCCGATATTCCCCTCCCCCAAAAAAAATACGAGGAAGTTTATCTCAAAAATAATACAAAGATATTATTATTATCTATTTTTCATCATGGACTTAACAATCCGACAATCTAAAAAGCCCACTTAGCATCTGAGAGGCTTGGGCTAAACATTCTAGCAATTAATTCGAACTTAGGAATTCAACAATTAAAATTGGGTAGGAATGGACAAAGGAACTCTTCTTTGGGTGAGGTATTTTATATGAGGGATACATTCTTGACATCAAAAATTTGGGAGGAAATAAAAATATCATACTTGAAATTTATTATAATCGCATTAAAATAAGAAATACGGGCATGCTCTTTTGGTCCCAAGCCTACATAAAGTCGAGGTTTTGTCAACATTAGGGAAGGTTGGCACGTAATAGAAACACACATTCATGAGTCGTGACAAAACGTGGAAGGAAAGTGAAGGTTTCTCCATCACCTCTAGCTCCTCTCACCCGCTTGATTGAGACGTCTTGTTGTTGCTCCTAACGTACTATTGCAAGGCCGATCCAACCTACTCATATCAGCAATCCTATGTTTACCACCAACTTTCTAGATGAAAAAATTAAATCCAAGAAGAGAGTAGAGCAAGCTCAAAAACCTCATTCGACACAGTATCAAACACGTTACTCGATGCGAGTATTTCACAAACAGCTTTGTTAAAATGCTTTGAAACCGGTCATTAGATCACAACAATTATTGGATATGCCTTCTCAACACTTATAATGCAAGAACTGTATCCCCCGAATAAGACTTTAATCTAGGTTAAATTCATCAATATGTTTTCTGGAAATATGTAAGTCACCCTACTCACCCACCATGAGACTAGATATCACACTATAAATTGATATATACAAAGAAAATATGGTGCAAATTCAAAGGCCACCTCCCCAAGAAATATGCATGCAATATTTCTCCATAAAAGATCGAAAGGTGGGTCGCCAGAAGCATTGTAATGTACAATACGCCTTCAGTTCCTCTCACTCATACAATCTGCAATTGTCGCAATGCAAAAGAACAGGCATTTAGTCAAATAGAGAAACCCAGAGTGAGCACTCCAAAATGACTACCTAAAGAATTACTCCGAAGACTGCAATTGTAGGGAGAAAATGGGGTAACATCAATGACACTGGCTTCCAGAAATTACTCTCTGAAAAGCATACAGAGAAAATGCGAGCTAGTTACTCAAGGAAATATAATCTGGTGCATTTTCAAAGGCTCTAAAAATGAAAAAGGAGGCTAATACCAATGATGCAGGCTTGAAAAACATGATTCCTAGTTAAACTACAGTGTGATGTCCTATCATGGAAATGAAAACTTGCAGAGGTAACTTCAACAGTTTCCATGTCAAACTGAACAGTTTAATTTCCATAAATACAGTTGACACAAGAAATCAATTGAAGAGTGGGTGACGGGTTAGCCCAACTCCTAGTGATGAATCATGCTTTATTGTTTGCAAATCCACAGTGGTGTCTGAGAGAAACCTGTAAAATCAGGACTCTGGAACCAAATTTTAGATGAGTCATCAGTAGGTGCTCGTCCCAACTATACTCTTCTGAGTATGTAAATTGGAAGATTTTCTAGTTTAACTATTCTAGAAGCCCAACATCTAAAATCCTTACAGATTGTTGAGTTATAAGCAAACTCGAAATTATGTCAACAATGTTGAACTACCAATACCTCCAATGCGGATGGTACTGCACACTAATCGACACAAAACTTCTAAAAACATGTGTTACTGGATACATCTACCAAGGGAGGCTGCAGCAATCACTGGCCATAGGAGCCAAAAAAATTAACAAGATATATGCAATGAAGAAAAGTAACAACTCTAAAGCAAAACTTTCTACTGTTGTGCAAGCATGAGTGAGAAAAAAAAGTGAGTGGAATTTCTTAGATCTCCAAGATTCTCTCCAGTGTCTTATGAGCATCTAAGTTGCGGTAATATGGATCACTTTTCAATTTGACGACCACAGTCCCGACCAACAGCATGTACATGGGACTTCACCAAGTTACCAATGATTCAACAAAGGTAATCCGAGGATAGTACTATGGGTAATTCTAGCAAAAACTTCACATCTTAACTTTTTATTTAGCTATTTCCTATATGCTCTTTCATCTTTGTTAAGGAGCATGGAAAGGAGAGGGGAACAAGAAAGCAATAGAACATGTGCAACAACTGCATTACGGAAAGCAGATGCACCACACAGTATTTCCTTAATAGGCTTCACCGCGTTAAAAAACTTGTCAAAGCTGTCTCTAACAGACAAGCAAATCAAAGTCATTATATGTTCATAGATAACTGAAACTGTCAAGGAAGCAGAGTCGGAGTTCTTGGAAAATCGATTCCTTAGTCAATTTTGTGCTTGTTCATGGACACTTGTCATTTGTTCATAGACGACAAAAACTGAAATTTTTTCGCAGAATGCACACTTGTGCATAACATCCATGGAACTGTGCATCTCCAAAAGCTCAATAAACTAAAGGGACCGAAGAATCAATCTCTAGCATGAAAGTAGGAAGATAATTAACAACCGGACTCCAGCCCAAGCCCCTTATCGCATTGTTGACACCTAAATTTTAATTCTACTCTTTTTAATTATTTATTAATCATATTGGAAAATTAGGGATTAATTTCTAATCCCTTAAAAAAATTTCATTAAAATTGCATCACATATAGACATTAGAAGCACTTGTGTCATTAGTTTTGAAATTTATCAAAAAATAATAAATTTAAAAAAATTTAAAAAATTTCGAAAAAAAGAGGAGGTGGGTCCGGGCCAGGGCTGGGCCAGCCCGGCCCCCTTTCTTTTCTTTCTTTTTTCCCCGCGTGGGCTCGGCCCACTTTTTTCTTTCTTTCTTTCCTTCCCCGGCCCAGCCCGGCCATTTGTCTTCTTCTCCCCTTCTTCTCCCGCGTGTGGGAACAGCAGGCCGGCAGGAGCCGAAGATCGAAGCAAGTTGCAGCATGGCAGCCTGCAGAAGAGAAATAAAAAATGAAGTGCAGGTGCAGGTCAGAGGAGCAGCAGAAAATCGGGGGAGGGGGTTAGGTCGGCAAAACGAGAAAAACAATAGAGAAAAATCAGAGAGGGAGTTGGAGGGGGAGAGGGACGGAGAGCCAGAGAGAAAAAAGAGCAAGAGAGAGCCGAGTGCGGTTCGGGAAAATAAACCAGATCTGAGAGAGGGAGACGGACCGAGAGACCGAAAAAACAGAAAAAACAGGGGAAAAGCGAGAGCAGAAAGAGAGAGAGAGACCGGAGACAAGAGAGAAAGGGGACCGAAGGGAGAAGGCAAGCTTGAGGGAGAGGTCAGCCGTCGCCGGAGGCCGTCCGCCACCGTCGTCCGCCACAGCTCGTCCCCGAACGAGGTAGGTCTCTTTGACTCCCCGCTGTCCTATTTCTGGAGGATGCCGGGCCGGGGCTCGCGGCCGACCAGCTCGCGCAAGCTCCGGCCCTCGTAGCTCTTGCATTTTGCTCCCACTTTCCTTGTATGCCATGTCCGAAGATCCCTAGAGCGTGTTCGAGGCTCGGTTGAGCCGGAAACCCTTGAGTTTGGTTGTGCCCGTCAACTGTTCGACGAAATCCCCACTGAAAAACCGAACTCAACTCTCGACCGGAGCTCGGCTTTTGCTTTTTTCGCGTTGCTAGGAGTTAAGCTCTCATGCTTTCGACGTTTTTTCGGGCTGTTCAATGGGTTACCCTGTGCTGCGTGCGTCGGTTTAGGCGTTCGTAGCTCGCCGGAGTCAATCCGGCGACCTCTCGGAATGCCGGCCAGCTAGTGGCCGGCCGAGCTCGGCGTCGGTCGAACGGAACGACCGACGCCGTCCGGTGTCTCCCTTAGGGCGGTCAAGACTCGCGGCGATGTCGGCGTCGGTCCGGCGAAGGAGCTGCAGGAGCTTTGGGCGTGGGGGGCTGCACGAAGGGAAGCATGCAGAAGAAGAAATAAAGAAGAAGACCAAAAAGAATAAAAAATAAGGAAAGAGAGAAAAAAAAAAAATTGAAAAAAAAAAAAAAAGAATAAAAAGGGAAGATGGGGAGTGTCGGGCGTGCATGGGGGAAGAAATATGCATGCAGAAAAGAAAAAAAAAAAAAAAAGAGGATTAAAAAAGAGAAAAAAAAAAGGAAAAGGGGAAAAAGGAATAAAAAATAGAAAAAAATCAGAAAAAACAAAGAAAAAGGCCGAATAAAAATAGGGGGCAAGGAGATGGGCTTCGCAGCGGGCCCGCTTCCGTTGGGCTGAATTTGTCACGGGCCGCGTTTTTCAGCTGGGCTAAAAATAGAAATCAAGATTGGGCTTTTTAAGGAAAAAAATCCGTGTGGGCCTTTTTGTTTTTTTAGTGGGCTTAAGGCCGGCCCGGTTCCTTCAAATGACCCCGACCGGTGGCATCTGAATCGGGTCAGCAGGGCCGGGTTTCCTGACCCGGTCCGAATCATTTCTTTTAAAAAATATAAAAAAAATCGAAAATTCAGAAAATCATAAAAATATTAAAAAATCATAAAAAACTTAGGAATTTCATAAAATTCATGGAAAATTCAGAAACCTGAAAATTTATAAAAATTTTCAAAATTTTTTTTTTAATAAAAAAAATATAAAAATATAAAAATATTGAAAATTCCAAAAAATTTCAAAAATCCCAAAAACTCTAAGTTTGTTTTAGAGTTTCCTAAAAGCTCTAAAATAATTCTTGAACAATTTTCTCTTAAAAAGTGTCGGAAAATCATCTATTTAAGATTGTCTTAAAATCACAATGCCTCTTACGGCTTTTCACCTTATGGTTTAAATTATCCCGGACATTGCCTCGAATGCATGCTTATGATGCGATGATTATGGTTTGCCCCTTAGTTTAATTAGGATTGTCATTTATTTATCTCTTAATGCTAGGTGTTTATTTTCATTTGCAATATATTTAATGCTTTCTTTAATTCCGATTCTTTATTTTGATGATTGCGCACCCGCATGATCACCTCACATGTTAGCGGTTAATCCTAAAATCAATCCAAACTGCCTGACAAAAGTCTTTTTGAAATGAACAAGATTAGGTACCGAAAGGGCACTAATTGATTAATTAGTGTAATCAAGTCCCCGACCCTAGAATCTCTAGTTACGTAGAAAGTGAGGCCCACTCCCACGCTCGCTTGGTTTCTAGCCGATCCCGATAGGCTAGTGGCGATTCCTCATTTGAAGATTTTCATGAACACCCAACGTGAGGATTTTCATGAACACCCAACGTCACGCGGGGTATGGGCTTGGGAGAGCCTATGTCTAATGAGGGTCCTGGACCCACCCTTTAGACAATACCCCTAAACTATTTAAATATTCCTTTCCCCTCGGGATGGAAAAAAATAGGTCGCGACAATGCCTTATCAGCATTCATATCTCAAGTCAAAATGAGGGCCTTCATCTATAGTGGGTTCGTTTAAATTTTTTCTATTTATTTATATAAGTATATATAGGTTCCTTAAAGGTAATTAATTATTACTTTTGTTTCAATTCAACTTTTGCCATACTTGAATACTCCTAAATACACAAGAGTCTTAGAAGTATGAAGCAATTCTAACAAAGAAAGAGAGAGGTTAAGCAATAATCTGTCACTTTCCCCCTACCATAATTTAGTAACCATTTCCAAGTACAGATTCCATCATCAGAGAAGTACTATATGTTTCTCGGATTTAAGAATTCAGATTTACGAATCCAAGAGATACTCAAGTATGTAGTTACTAAAAAAATCTATGCATTTACATATTGGTGAAATGCTACCTTTTTAGTTATCTGTATTTAAACATATATTCAATTTCGAATCAAGAGACAACTTCCTGAATCATAACATAAAATACAATGCCTATAGACCGAAACTTCACATCTACCGATAGAGTCATCGACTAGCACAAGAATAATACCAAGATAATGTTTATAGACTCAAATGATGCCCATTCCAACTAGGCAATATCATCCTTATGATTTGCCCACTTTGTAATCTTTTGACAGGTCAACAAACATAAGTACAATGATCCCCACGAGGCAACTTATAGAAGTACATTTTACAATACATCACCAATCAACGGAAGTTTGATCATTCCATGGAGACCAAAAAAGAAAAGGAGTTCTAAATGGGGTTGCCTTGAAAGATGGTAGAAGAGAGGACTTCAACAAAATTGAGCAGGTGTGATGCGTTTTATCGGTACGTCAAATATATTAAAATCTCTTAGTTGGTGATAGTGATAATGTAAAGTGTCTTTTCGTGAATGTGTGAATGACCACATTTGTACAACTATCATCCTGCATGATTTTGTCGGCTCTATCAATAACACGTGTCAACTTTCTTGATATGTCTTCTTCTCCGTGCTATCATGGGTAATTTGCTTTAAATTTAAGTGTATAGAAATAAATATTTGTTGCGACTTGTAGAATTAAACAGCATGTAATGTCTAACACTTATGCTATAGTTTAAGTAGGGGTGTAAACGGTTCGGTTCGGTTCGATTTTTTGATTTTTCTATTTTTACTTTACTTATTGAGACCTAAATGATGAAGAGAGATTGTTTACTTTTAATTAAGAATTCCGGTTCGGTTTGGTTACTTATTAAGACCTCAATGAAGAAGAGATGATAATGATGAGAGATTGTTCACTTTTAACCGAATCGAACCGAAAAGTTAACGGTTATTTTTCGGTTAACCGAACTAAAAATGCACAAAATTTCGATTTAGTATGTTTCGGTTTGGTTCTTGACATCCATAAGTTCAAGGGCGTCGGATATTAGTTGTTCTAAATTCCAAGTTCGAGTGATTTGAATGGCTAAATTTTGAAAATTTGTTGTTGAGCCTTGTAGTGGCATTGACCGTGTTTCCTTTATGAGCAAGAAAGTATTAGAGTTGAATATGTTATTTTAACATTTGTGTTAAAATATTGATCCAATTTCTAGAATTATCTAGTATAAACTTTTGCTAGAAAAGTCTGGAAAAATCCTACAAATTATCTATCACTTAGGCAACTAGAGTAGTGTAGAAGAATCCATGATAATTATCTCTGCAAATGGCAGAGATAAGAGCAGCAAAAAAATCTGACTTTTGACTAGATTTTTTGCTTAGGAAGGCGGTGATCTTGAGTCGGTGAAGTCTCCTATAAAAAGAGAGGAGGACGTCCATTCTGAGATGAAGACTAGCCTGTTAACCTCCTCTCTTTCCTTTTGTAACACCAACTAATAAAATAATTATTTTCTTCCTTATTCCCTTGCTACATTCCACATACACATACACACTTGCACACACGCTTCCGCAAATCCCCAACAATTTGAATTATCCAACCGCTACCTTTTGAATAATTAGTTGGTTGCAACAACTACAAAAATTATGCCGAAAGTTTGATGAGAATATCATGTATACCACAAGGAAATTCGAAAAAAGCTATTACTGATAAGAAGGAGATCAAATGATTGTCTTATTTATCTTTTGCTTTGGCTGCACAAATAGCGGTGTTAAAGGTGATACGCAGTAACTTCTATTTTGCTGTGGTATTTTCTTTTATTTGTTTGAGCACTTTTTATCCAAAACTTTGTCTGATTTTTATCATTTGTTGTCGTATTCAATGGGTATGAAAATGCAACGGTGGAAGACGGACCTTGGGTGATCACTTTAGATGAACCAAGCTATTTATCTTTCATGGGAGGTGCTCAAAACAAAGGTTTACGTGAGGAAATCTACTGTGCCCATGCTACTCAAGCCTCTAGTGGAGATACTGACAACACTGTAATCATTGATGAAATCTTGAAGCTTAGATTGGAAAAAGCTAAGCTTCTAGGTTATGACAATTACGCCGAGGTATGAATTTTTAGGGCTAGTTATGAGAATTTTTTTTTACATTTAATATTTGTAATTTTTTTTTCCATTTGATTTTGAATGGATAAGTCTACAGCTTGTTAGACAAAATATTTTGTCATCTTTGGATGATATCATTCAAATTAGTCACCGATTGTAGACCAACTCCTATTGTTCTTGTATATGATTTACAAGGGAAAAGAGGAAAAGTTATTGCAGACAAAAAGGTTATTGTAGGTATTTATTGACTTATATATATGTAATGTCTCTAAATTAAATTCTTAAGTATTTCTTAAATATGCTTCTCAACGTCTCTTTTTTTCATTTTCCTTAAATCATCCTAGGAGAGAATCTATTTGCATGGGTGAACAATTAATTGATAGTATTGTATCAACAAATCTTAATGCACGAGTCTTGTTAGGTTTGCATGGCAACAAGAATGGCTACCATTGATAAAGCAGAAGAGTTTATAGAAAAACTTAGGAGTGCTTCATGGAATGCAGCAGTTCAAGGAATGATGTAGATGAATATACCTGGTCTATTTACGTCTTGTCTGTGTGTGAACTTTTAGTTTGTAATCCATGTTGTTTTTTGCTTCACAAGATTTTTTTTTACCCTCTTTCGAAAAACCTAATAAACTTTAGGGGAAGTATTTTGATTTAAAGGTTTAGCAACCCTTGTTTATATAGGAATATTGCTAGATCTGACGTTTCCCTTTTGTGTTCTATTGTGATAAATATCCAAAGAGTTCTCTACTGCTTCAAATGAGCATAGTATACCATGTATTGCATCATATATATTCTGTTGCATATATCCATATGAAGAGGGTCTTGATAACACACACTCACTCTCTCATCATGATGTTATCCCTAATTTCTTTCTTGCATGTCGTGCTTATCTAATTGCCACTCATCATCTGGTTTAACTAGCCGTTTGATCAATAGATCCACTTTTACCAACACATAATGATCAAGCTAACTCAAGCAAACCTAGATTTAGTGTGGACATGGGGAATACTACGAGCCCATCTAGAATATTGCAAGAGCAATGCAATCATCGTAACAATAGCATTTCATACAAGTCTGAATGTGTAAATGGTGGTAATGAGGGTTGTTGGGGTGGATTAATAAGTTGGAAGAGCTTGGGAAAAGTAAGTGGGGGGGAAAGCTGAACCTTTAATTTAGTTTGATGACGTCGATAGCCCATATTAGGTTGCTTTTAGAGATTTTCCGTTCACTTTAACTCAATATCCATATCCTTATATGTGTTGCCTAGATTATTTAGACATGGAGGACCTAAAACACATCGCTAAGACTGAAGGGGCAAAAGAATGTGATGATATGAGCTACTGAGACATTGCCTTTTGGGAGGCAAGGCTACTTGTGTCAAAACATGATAAACTTGAGATTGCTTTAAAAAGATGTGAGTTTGAGATTGATTATTCGGACGAGGAGAACCCTGAATATTTTGATGAGAATCAATGGACAAAACAATGTGATGATCTGAGCCATTGTGACATCAACTTGAGGTGCGAGAGGATGCTTGAAGCAGAAGAATTATGTTATTTTAACATTTGAATTATCCAACTGCTGCCTTTTGAATAATTAGTTGGTTACAGCAATTACAAAAATTATTTTGAAAGTTTGATGAGAATATCATGGATGCCACAAGGAAATTCGAAAAAGTGATTACTAATAAGGAGATCAGAGGATTATCTTATCTATCTCTTGTTTTGGCTGCACAAACAGCAGTGTCAAAGGTGATACACAATAGTTTCTATTTTGCTGTGTTATTTTCTTTTATTTGTTTGAGCACTTTTTATCCAAAATTTTGTCTGATTTTTATCATTTTTTGTCGTATTCAAGGGGTATGAAAATGCAACAACGAAAGACGGACCTTGGGTGATCACTTTGGATAAACCAAGCTATTTGTCTTTCATGGAAAGTGCTCAAAATAGAGATTTACGTGAGGAAATCTACCGTGCCCATGTTACTCAAGCCTCTAGCGAAAAATACGATGACACTATAATCATTGATGAAATCTTGAAGGTTAGATTGAAAAAGCTAAGCTTATAGGTTATGACAATTACGCCGAGATATGAATTTTTAGGGCTAGTTATGAGAATTTATTTTTACATTTAATATTTGAAATTTATTTTTCTATTTGGTTTTGAATGGATAAGTCTGCAGCTTGTTAGACAAAATATTTTGTCATGTTTAGATGATACCATTCAAATTAGTCACCGATTGTAGACCAACTCCTATTGTTCTTATATATGATTTACAAGGGAAAAGAGGAAAAGTTATTGTAGGTATTTATTGAATTATATATATGTAATGTCTCTAAATTAAATTCTTAAGTATTTCTTAAGTATGCTTCTCAATGTCTCTTTTCTCCATTTTCCTCGAATTATCCTGGGGAAGAATCTATTTGCATGGGTGAACAATTAATTGATAGTGTTGTATCAACAAATCTTAATGCACGAGTTTCGGTAGGTTCACATGGCAACAATAATGGCTACCATGGATAAAGCAAAAGAATTTCTGGAAAAACTTAGGAGTGCTTCATAGGATGCAGCAGTTCAAGATATGATGTAGATGAATATACCTGGTCTATTTAAGTCTTGTCTGTGTATGAACTTTTGGTTTGTAATCCATGTTGTTTTCTACTTCACAAGATTTTTTTTTACCCTCGTTCAAGAAACCTAATAAACTTTAGGGGAAGTATTTTGATTTAAAGGCTTAGCATCCCTTGTTTTTATGGGAATATTGCTAGATCTGACATTTTCCTTTTGTGTTCTGTTGTGATAAATATCCAAGCAGTTCTCTACTACTTCAAATGAGCATAGTATACAATGTATTGCATCATATATGTTCTGTTGCATATATCCATATAAAGAGGGTCTTGATAACACACACTCTCTCATCATGATGTTATCCCCAATTTCTTTTTTGCAAGTCGTGCCTATCTAATTGCCACTCATCATCTGGTTTAACTAGGCATTTGATCAATAGATCCACTTTTTACCAGCACATAATGATCAAACTAACTCAAGCAAACCTAGATTTAGTATGGACATGGAGAATACTACTAGCCCATCTAGAATATTGCAAGAGCAATGCAATCATTGTAACAATAGTATTTCATACAAATGTGATTGTGCAAATGGTGGTAATGAGGGTTGTGGGGGTGGATTAATAAGTTGGAAGAGCTTAGAAAAAGTAAGGGGGGGCAGGGTTGAACCTTAAATTTAGTTTGATGACGTTGACAGCCCATATTAGGTTGCTTTTAGAGATTTTCCGTTCACTTTAATTCAATATCCATATCCTTATATGTGTTACTTGGATTATTTAGACATTGAGGACCTAAAACACATCACCAAGACTGAAGGGGCAAAAGAAGGTGATGATATGAGCTATTAGGACATTGCCTTCTCAGAGGCAAGTTGCTTGCGTCAAAACATGATAAACTTGAGATTGCTTTAAGAAGATGTGAGTTTGAGATTGATTATTCGGACGAGGAGGACCCTGAATATTTTGACAAGAATCAAGGGACAAAACAATGTGATGATCTGAGCCATTGTGACATCAACTTGGGGAGCAAAAGGCTGCTTGAAGAATAATAATTATGTTATTTTAACATTTGAATTATCCAACCACTGCCTTTTGAATAATTAGTTGGTTACAGCAACTGCAAAAATTATGTCGAAAGTTTGATGAGAATATCATGGATACCACAAGGAAATTCAAAAAAGTTATTACTGATAAGAAGGAGACCAAAGAATTGTCTTATCTATCTCTTGCTTTGGCTGCACAAACAACAGTGTCAAATGTGATACACAATAGCTTTTATTTTGTTGTGCTATTTTCTTTTATTTGTTTGAGCACTTTTTATCCAAAACTTTGTTTGATTTTTATCATTTTTTTGTCGTATTCAAGGGGTATGAAAATGCACCGGCGGAAGACGGACCTTGGGTGGTCACTTTAGATGAACCAAGCTATTTGTCTTTCATAGAAGGTGCTCAAAACAGATGTTTACGTGAGGAAATCTACCGTGCCCATGCTACTCAAGCCTCTAGCGGAGATACTGACAACAATATAATCATTAATGAAATCTTGAAGCTTAGATTGAAAAAAGCTAAGCTTCTAGATTATGACAATTACGCCGAGGTATGAATTTTTAGGGCTAGTTATGAGAATTTTTTTTTTTACATTTAATATTTGTAATTTTTTTCTATTTGATTTTGAATGGATAAGTCTGCAGCTTGTTAGACAAAATATTTTGTCATCTTTGGATAATACCATTCAAATTAGTCACCGATTGTAGACCAACTCCTATTGTTCTTATATATGATTTACAAGGGAAAAGAGGAAAAGTTATTGTAGACAAAAAGGTTATTGTAGGTATTTATTGAATTATATATATGTAATGTCTCTAAATTAAATTCTTAAGTATGCTTCTCAACGTCTCTTTCCTCTGATTTCCTTGAATCATCCTGAGGGAGAATCTATTTGCATGGGTGAACAATTAATTGATAGTGCTGTATCAACAAATCTTAATGCACGAGTCTTGTTAGGTTCGCATGGCAGCAAGAATGACTACCATTGATAAAGCAGAAGAGTTTCTGAAAAAACTTAGGAGTGCTTCATGGGATACAACAATTCAAGATATGATGTAGATGAATATACTTGGTCTATTTAAGTCTTGTCTATGTGTGAACTTTTAGTTTGTAATCCATGTTGTTTTCTACTTCACAAGATTTTTTTTTTTACCCTCTTTCGAGAAACCTAATAAACTTTAGGGGAAATATTTTGATTTAAAAGCTTAGCATCCTTTGTTTTTATGGGAATATTGCTAGATCTGACATTTTCCTTTTGTGTTCTGTTGTGATAAATATCCAAGCAGTTCTCTACTACTTCAAATGAGCATAGTATACAATGTATTGCATTATATATGTTCTGTTGCATATATCCATATGAAGAAGGTCTTGATATCACACACTCACTCTCTCATCATGATGTTATCCCCAATTTCTTTCTTGCAAGTCGTGCTTATCCAATTGCCACTCATCATTTGGTTTAGCTAGCCGTTTGATCAATATATCCACTTTTTACCAGCACATAATGATCAAACTAACTCAAGCAAACCTAGATTTAGTATGGACATGGGGAATACTACGAGCCCATCTAGAATATTGCAAGAGCAATGCAATCATTGTAACAATAGTATTTCATATAAATCTGAATGTGTAAATGGTGGTAATGAGGGTTGTTGGGGTGGATTAATAAGTTGGAAGAACCTGAGAAAAGTAAGAAGAGGGAGGCTGAACCTTTAATTTAGTTTGATGACGCCAACATCCCATATTAGGTTGCTTTTATAGATTTTCCATTCACTTTAACTCAATATCCATATCTTTATATGTGTTGCTTGGATTATTTAGACATGGAGGACCTAAAACACATCGCCAAGACTGAAGGGGCAAAAGAAGGTGATGATATGAGCTATTGGGACATTGCCTTCTAGGAGGTAAGGCTGCTTGCGTCAAAACATGATAAACTTGAGATTGCTTTAAAAAGATGTGAGTTTGAGATTGATTATTCGGACGAGGAGGACCCTGAATATTTTAATGAGAATAAAGGAACAAAACAATGTGATGATCTGAGCCATTATGACATCAACTTGGGGGGCGAGAGGCTGCTTGAAGTAGAAGATGACGTCGATGAGGTTAACTCTCTATTTAATACATGTATATAGCAAAAATTGCATTACTGAATAATCATGCTGTAATATACGTCATAATACATGTATGTAAATGTAGGGCCCAAGGGGTAACTTTTCTTCGGGGGCATTTTGGGGGTTGGGAGCATTGAGAGTAGAAGAGAATGGACTTCATAAAAAACCCAGGGGATAGGGGAGTTCGGGGTGGACATGAATCATGATAAATGCAAAAATGTCTTGAATATGCTGTAAGGATTCTTACCGGATCATGCCACCCTTTTCTGGTTAATTTTTTTTCCTTGCAATTTTATGAACATCCAGATTTAAGTATGCGAATATGGATAGCAGTATAATTTTCTACAATTTACAGGATTATTCATGTGTATTTCTCATTGCCAAAAGTGATGGAGGGTCTTTTCAACCTTGCAAGGAAATTTTTGGGATTGAGATTGAGGTTGCCGATGGACTAGTGCCGGTAAATAAGTGTAATGATTTGCTTTCGCCTTTCCTATCTTTGTTAGTCCATGTATTATGATAAAATGCTTAATTATTTTCCAGGCCTGGAATGATGTTAGGTTCTACTGCGTGAAAGATACTACCGGAAATCCAATTGCATACTTCTATCATGATCCATTTTATCGACCATCTGGAAAAAGAAAAAAAGGGAAGGAGCTTGGACAAGTGAGGTTGTTAGTTGAAGCTGTGTATTGTCTCGAGATTGTGCAAGTGCAAGATTAGCAATTGCTATCATAGTGTGCAATCAAACACTAACTTTAAGGATCAAGCCGGCTCTTATGATGTTCAAAGAGGTTGATTTTCAACCCCTTTCCTCGTTTTATTGATCTTCTTTTCTATTGAGTTCGAACTACTAAACAAACGGATGGTAGGTAGTGTAGCCACAAGCTAATGCAGGCCAGTGGGAACGAAATATTACCCTCAGAAATAGTAGGTGAGGGCTTTTTAGTCTAGTTTCGACGATCTTAAATTTAACGATTGAATTTTGGCAACTTATTGATGATTCTAGTTTAAATAGGTTCAAGTTCTGCAATTGTAAAGACATTTATGAGTCCGCATATATATTTGTCCTTATCCCAGCGGGACTGCTGAAATAATTGAGAAGTAGGTTCAACAGTAGTTATTAGCAAGAGAAGATTAGCTTCTAGAAGAAAACTAATGATATAAATGCCAAGCAATTTTTTGCATGAGAAATTTGTGATGACAATCTATATTTTGATGTGATTTCATGGAATCCTTGTAGTGCTAAAATTTCTGTGTATAATGCCTAAAGATATGCATTTGTCTCCTCCAATGCCTATATCTAGAAATGGTTCTATTGTTCAACTTTTGATATTACCCGCTCCCAATCTAAGATCATTCTGATTCACACGTGATACTTGTTGAGTCCTCAGTTATTGCCCATTCGCTTTTATGTGATCCATTGAGCCATTCTTGTGCCACAATAATTTTACCCATTCAGATGATTTTGTCATTGTTGTTTAGGTGAATGATGAGACTTGTGACCTCACTGTAGTGGTTACTTGTCCATCATTAAATATATTCATCCTCTGTTTGATATCTGCCATTTAAGCATTCGTGGTAATATATGTGTTGCTGAAATTCGTAGGTTAAAATTGTTTTTCATGAATTTGGGCATGCACTTCAACATATGCTTACTGAACAGGATGAGGGGCTTGTTTCTAGCTATAGAGGAATAGAGGATGATGCCGGGGAACTCCTCTCTTTTTATGGAAAACTGGTGTTGCCACAGGTAATTTTGTCCAGGATAACGGTTATAGAGGTTTATAACTAATTGATGTGCCATCATGGTTGGATGTGTTAGCACTTAACAAGTATTTAAAGTGGTCATGCATATACATATGATCACTTGATGAAGATGTTTGTGTTGTGTGGCCTGTCTCTGAATTTAAATGTGAGGAAGAGAGTATCGCCTCCTTTGTCTTTAGCAAATGATAGGCCCATGATCTAGATGTTACTATTAGGGGTGTGAAGAACCGAACCGAAAACCGAATCGAAATAGAAAACCAAACCGAACCGAACCGAAATTTTGTGCGTTTTTGGTTCGGTTCGGTTCTGCCCGCCTAACCGAAAAATAACTATTAACTTTTTGGTTCGATTCGGTTAACCGAACCAAACTGGAATTCTTAATTAAAAGTGAATAATCTCTTTTCATCATCATATCGTCTTCATTTAGATCCCAATAAGTAAAGCAAAAATAGAAAAATAGAAAAACCGTCCCGAACCGAACCGAACCGAACCGAACCGCATTTTCGGTTCAATTCGTATTCAGTTCGGGACGGTTTTGATTCGGTTCGGTTCGGTTCGGTTTTGTTTACACCCCTAGTTACTATACGATTTGTGTGGCTCGTCAGGGTATGTTGAGATGAATCGCAATTGAGTTGTGAATCAATTGATTAATATTAGCTTTGTAGGTTTACTAACTTGGCACTACTTAGGGATTCCTTCTTTTATTATAACTCCACTTTCGCCCGGGAGGTGATAGTTACTAGTTTCCTTTTAATATATTTTACACAGTTACTGATGTTTACTCACTTGATTTATAGATAGGTGGAAAAAGAAAACGGACCGGAAAATAATGTTAACTTATATGATATATCTATCAACTATATTTGAAAGGACAGTTCTCAAGCTTAGTAGTTAGAGTAGACAATGAATAGACTTTACTTACCACCTCCACCTTCTCAACATTTTATCATTTTTCCTCTTCAATATTTACCCCTCACATCATATTTCATCTATACTTTTTTAACTTGCACACCCACATAGATTTTATTTATTTGGACATTTTGATTCATATATTTTATACAATGGACAAATAAATCCCATTGTCATCATTTTAATATCAGATTTTATAGATTATCATTTCATTACTCGTAAGTCTTTTCCTTACTTTACTACTTAGTATGTGCATAACGTACATTAAATATAGATATTTTATATTAATCCAGTTTATTTGCACTTTCTTAGTAGTTCCAATCTTAAGTCTTTTCATTACTGTAATTGCATTGTGTATGGATAATATTTGGAGTTGTGATATTTTATTTCAATCCGACCGATTTGCACTTTTTAGTAGTTTGGCTATCCTCCATTACTTTGTGTGCCTATTAGTATATATATATTACACATATCAGAAAGGAAATACTACAAGAAATTGAGTTTGATGTATTCATGTGCGCAACTTGGGCATGGATAGTTATCCCGATAATCTTTAAATATGAAAAATTATTTCATGGGAGATACATTGGTTTAATATATACCTTCACAATGTTATTTAATATGGGTTTTTTGGCTTTTCCTATTCATGTTCCTATTTTGTTAAGCTTAGTTAATCCTTAAGCTCAAAAGAATAGGTAGTAAAGAAACCCTCATTAAGAAAGCGTACGTATCATTATATCCACATCAGTATGTATTAGGTAGGTTTAAGCATATAAATGTAATAGTGTATGTAAAGAAACTATACATCCATTTTTCAGTTATTAATATCGTAAGGTTCTTAAAGAGTGAATATCCTGACTTTGTTTCCCTGCTGTTAAATCTCTTCTCTTATCTTTGATGTTAACAGTGTCGGAATGTTTGAATCTATAATGATTTCATACAAAATTCTATTTTCTGAATTTTGTTTTTTTATATTCACGAATACTATACGCATGAAGCACAATAAACAAATTAACAAAATGAATTTCTTCAACTTAGTCTCCTGCATATTAATAACGTCGACAAGAAAACAATTTGCTATCCTCTCTTTGATGATGTAGATTATGGAAAATACTGAATACTTTGTTTCTCAAAAGGTTCTACTGTAAAATGGACTGAGCTCTTGCTTGAACAATGAACTTGAAGCATTTATAATATAACCAATTCTTTCTTACAAACACGGGAACACTTCATCTCAATACAATATTTCTCTTATTTTATTTATCATTATCTTTTACTATTTTGTTTCCTTGAACAAAAATACTTTTAACATCTTATGTTTTAAGGAAAACATTGAGACCGAGATCATCTTTTTTGCTTTGGTTTAGTCATAGTAAACAAGTTGTCGTATAAATTGACGTGCAAAGCTTTCAAATTCAACTGTAAAAAATTGACATAATTATGTTCAAGAATTGTTCGTTATTGTGCTATGATAACCTATGAACAATTATCAATAAAGTCTGGTATTTGAAAATACTTTCTGCAGCGAGGCGTAGGCATATTTCTAGTTGAAAGATGATTGCGGTGTCTTTTTTCCCTGTAGAGATATTCTTGGCCATTATGTTACCCTTGAACTGCAGGGATACCTTGATGGGAATCGCAAAGCATTATAAGACTGCTGAGAGCCTCCGTGAAGCTTCATGTCGATCAGTCCTCGACTCTACTTTTCGAGCAAGCACTAAATACCTTAAACAGGTTAATTTCGACTAATGACAACTTGTATTGCTTTGTTCTTTTGCACGCATGTACATACACTGCCGACGTTTTAGGCATGAACTGTTCGTTTTCTTTTCCCTTTTCCCATGACTATTTTTCTCTACAAAAAGAAAAAAAAATCTGTATAATTTTGAGTACAATAAATTTCTTCCAAAACTTTCTAGTTTTTGCTGTTTTTACATGAGCTGACTGGTAATTAGCTGGGGACGTTATTTATTCCTTAACTATAATAAGTGAATTTTCTCTGGGTGGTGCTGAAGGACTTATATATGAGCTGAAAAGTAGATATAATAAGTCCACGGGAGCCTATTGACACTTTGCATATTATGCCAGTGGTAAAAGGTTCATGCCGTCTAATTCTTCCCTTTCCAATCTATCTTTCTGTCTTTTCCCTTTTGCATCTTTCACTTGGTTTGATGCCTATGGTTCTTAGGCATCACAAACTCCCTGACCAAAGCAATTGTAGAATTGGTCCGGCCAAGTTCTTCAGCTTCTCGTCTGGTTAAGAAGCAACTTAAGATGATTCACCATTTCTAGCTTCTTATTCTGTGACACCTTTGGAAGTTAGGACTGTTTTAATAGCTTTTGAAGAGAAGAAAGCTATTCTAGCATGCATTGCCCTTTTCTTACGTGTACCTTGTCCTCATGGTGCTGCATTTATTAAGAGCTGAATGCTACACTCTTGTTTATTGAGGTTCCACCGTCTATCCTGTTTGTGGCCATACAAGCACAAATTTTTGAAGTAATAACACAAAAGGAGAGGGCTCCATACGTCGTCAGCTCACGTCCTTACAACAGTGAGGGAACAAAAAGTTTACTTGTTCGTTTAACCTTAGCAAAGTAAAATCAGATTATTGGAAAATCGGAAATTGTATATGCTGAAAAGTCGCTCTTCTGGAATCATACTGATGTAGTTTTGGGTATAACTTTGTTATTATTTGCTTTATTGTTTGTGGAACTTCTCAGATAAGATGTGGAATTGTAGATCTACAGCTTCATGCAAAATATGTTCCTGGTGGGTCAGAATCTGTACATGATGTGTATCGAAGGGTTTGTGAAAAAACCCAGGTGATTCCTCCATTTCCTGAGGATCGATTCCTTTGTAGTTTTGACCATATATTTTCAGGTTCGTCTTCCTAACCATCAAAATGGTTCTTTGAGGGTATGTATACCTTATTGGATCATCTTAATCTTACATGGGTGTGAATCTATTGCTTTTCGCTTTCATTCAGGTCCACATGCAGCTGGTTATTACGGTTACAAGGTATAGGTTATTCTTTTCCGTTGGTTACGCCAGATTTTTTTTTTCAGGTCCTATTTGGCCACCTTCTAATAGATGATGAAACAGTTTCTCTAAGTATAACACGGCCCTTTTCCTTGGAGTGGGCTGTCAGTTCTGAGTATTGGTTTATCCATATTCGTGCTTGAGATTAATTTATTTCCATGAAGCACGTGGTTCTGATCGTGAATGTTTTGGTTTTCAGTGGGCAGAGATGCTATCTGCAGATGCTTTCTCCACATTTGAGGATGGCGGTTTAAATGACAGCGAGGTATGCCCGAGAAGTTGTGGACATATATGAAATAGAAATAATGTCTGCTAGAAAGGCAACTAGATCCTTGTGTTTGCCATTCCTGTTTGGTTTGCTCGTGTGTAAGGCAGTGCTAGTAATAAACGCTTTATCTTTCCCCTGTGGACTAGTGGTGAGTAATCCAGTGAACGTCTGAGCAAAGAGGGGAAGCCTATTTGCTTGCAAACTGTGTGTTCTTAAACACTTATGTCCATCACTCTAATGATTGTACGTCAGGCAAGCCCCAGACCTGTGAGATTGTGTGCTTGCACTCTTCTCACTACTGCAGCACAACAATGCCTCATATTCTTTCCATTAATAAATAGGCCCCAATTCCTGTTTCCATACCCTTTCAGCCTCGATACATGGCTTATTTCCAACCAATGAGATTTCTTTTTTATGCATTGGCCTGACTGTGTCACTCCCAAAGTTTTGGAAAAATTACTTTTTATCCCTGAGATCAAACAAGGAGGAATTGAGCCATTGACGAGGAAGCTCATTAGATGCTTTGAATCTACATGTTTTGAGTTTGAGGTCGCTATTGCACTAGCAATATCTCAAAAATAGTTTTGAGTGTCTGGTTTTTGCTCTCTTCTTATCTGAAAGCCCCCCATGGGGGAGAAATGCACCTTCATGTTTGTCCAAGTCCTGGTCGATTCATTTATTTTTCTAGTGCGAGATGCAGAGCCCCAAGAATTTAACTGGTTCAGTTGGTTTTTCTAGGCTTTTTCCAGTTCTTGGGTAGAAAATTACCAGCCTGATAATTCAGGCTGTCTTGTACATGGGCTGTCTTGTTGTCTTGTCTAAAATTATTCAGTAATAGAGCCCCTTTTTAAATATTGCTTTCGTTTATCATGATCCATTGAGCGCGGTTGACAGGCTGTCAAAAGGATAGGGCAAAAGTTCCGAGAGATGATTCTTGCTCTTGGAGGTGGAAAAGCTGCATTACAGGTTCGGAAGTTGTCATTTTGCATCATCAGCTCTTGCTATTTGCGGTTCACATTTTTATTGTTTAGTATTACTTTGATGATCCATATTCAGCTTTCCCCTCTATTTGACATCTATCGGTCTAGTTCTTTTCTACTTGATGTGCTACCAATTTTGCTATACCCAGGTTTTCATCGACTTTCGGGGACGTGAGCCTTCACTCGACCCATTACTCAGGAATGACGGCCTTTTGTCAGATGCAGCATAATGCTGTCCTAATGGCTACTTCTCTTCATATAAGCTAAAAGGAAGGTTGGCGTCCTGGACAATTTTTCAAGTATGTAGTTCCCATGTGGTTCATGCCAACCATAGCGATTCCATTGTGGAAAAGAAATTTCCAAACGAGTGTAGAGTGACAATCGTTTTTAGGCTTTCCCCCCTTAATTGTACATTGGTCGCTATAGTAGGGAATATATGTGGATCAAGGGTAGACTAGACAGTTTCTAATTCTTAAGACTTTGAAATTTTTGACCACGTTTGGATTTCTTGCAAGCCTATGAATTCTACAACATGAAATGACCATCTTCATGAAAAGGAATGAACCGCAAGCATCATCATCTTTTTACTTGGGAGCATTCCACAAATAATATCAGCATGTATATGAGGTTGCATGCTAATGCCATCTTTCTAGCTTTAAGTTGATGTGTCCGCATGAAGCGACAAAGGAATGATTGTAGACGGTAGAAGCCTCTAAAATCACCGTTGTTGATAAAACAAGCTGTACTTTGAGTTTATCTGAATATCTAGTGGTTTTTGCGAGGAGTACCAGTAGACATAGAAAGCTCCATTTGTTGCCAATCGATGACTATTTCGGAAGACAAAAGTTGTTTTCTAGTTGTGTAAGCTGAGAGTACGGAGATTACAAGCCAAAAGGCCCCAATCACAAATGCAAGAAAGTATTATTATATTCATCTTTAGTTGCCACCCTATTGTGCATGGCAAACTACACAATAAACAATTGCCCTGGTACACATGCGTTGAACCAAACAAGTCAGCACCAAGGCACTCTCTCTTCTTCTTCTTTCTTTTATTTTGATTATTTTGATTATTGATTTTTATGTTGACACCAAGGCACTCTCAATCACACACGCCAACACGTTGAATGACGATTAATCGATCACATTATGTATCACTGTCACATAATATATGTGTCACCTAAAATACTTATGTCCAAACAGTTAGGCCCAGCTCGCATAAGTAGAGATGTTTCTACGTGGGTTTAATAGATTCTATCTAATAATATGGGGTTAGGTTAGGCATGTTTTTTCTTTTTTTTGCCAAGGTTGTGTATATTCTTCTTCGAAATTCATTACCGTAGTCTTTTTTTTGTTTGGAGCGTTCGTAAGTGTTCATGTGCGTAGAATAATGTTACAAACTAAAGAGTAGATAATGAATAATTCTCCATAAAGTCAACTTTGTTAATCTAGTCATTTCGGTTTGACAAAAATTATGCATTAAATGGAAAGATATAATTTTTGTGGAAAGTCATTGTGGTCTGCTTATTTCTTTAACTACTAATTAATGTGAGTCCACGACGGTGGACTATTGTATTGCTGACTTGGCACAACTATTCGATCGACACTTGTCTGTGAGACTATATTTCAAATTTTTCAAAAATCTCTTCCTCATTCACTTTCTCTCTTCTATCAACACCCCTCCCTCTTTCTTCTTCCTACATCTTCACTCGTCCTCGAATTTCTCTCTCTCCCTCTCATCCCTCAAATTCAACACACAATCGCTCTATCCCAATTTTCTGTTTTGCAAGCAAATGCACGAAGCTCCGTTAGCTTCCTACTTCCACCCCGGTGGCTTGGACCTGACCCAAGCCTTCCCCAAGCAGATCCAAAACACCCCACTGCCCAAGATCGCCGTCGTCGGGATTGACAATGTTGGCACGATCATCACCTAGACCATCCTCACTCAGGACCTCGCCGAGGCCAAGCCCGACAAGCTCCCTAGAGAGATGCTCGACTTCCAGCATGCCACTTCCTCCCCCGCAACAAGATCACGGCCTCCGTTGACTACTCCGTCGCTGGCCAATTGACGGAGGCTAGATCTTGGTGAAGGAAAGACCGACTTCCATAAAAACAAAGATCTCAACCTCTGTTTCTGAAGGAAAGACGGATGGAAACAAGGTAGAGTGTATTTATGGAAGAGAATGAGTACAAAAAGCGATTTCTGAAAATCTGAAGTATGGGCTCCCATCAAACACGTGTCGATCAACTGCCCTGTCACAACTATTGTACCCATTATTTTATTATCAGTGGCTACATTAGTTTTGGGGTATGAGAATCGATTCACAACATCTCTCAGTATTATCATAAACTCTCTCTAGGCCAGGCCAAGTCATTTTTTCCTTTTAACTCTGTAGAATCAGAAGTAGAGAGAAGGTATCTTAAGTTTCGAAAAATCTCGGAAATACAAAAATTATACTTCTCCCATCAACATATATTTTTTAAAGATCTCCAATAATTCACATTAAGTAAAAGGACACATATATTTGCAAGCGAAAATAGGGAAGTCGCCCAATTATATACATCTCCCTCCACATTTCTATGCATATCATATTACTTTTCTCTTTGGCAATTGGGTAGTACTCCGTCATATGTTCCACACACCCCCCTTGAAGCGTGCTTAGTGCTTGAAAGAATACATCTAATTTGAATGGATGACTTGCCCTGAATCGCAACAATATCACCATCAGCAGTTTACAAAGTCAAAACAAAGATGCAGTCTACAGCCATATGTTCATCCTTTAATGGAAGGAGCATCTTAGATCACCACACCCAATCAACGCCCACAATGCACGATCAATTAAAAACTAATCTGGTAATCAATCCCTGGTTCAGTCAGAAATTACAGCAGAGATAGAATCAGAAAGCTTTCTGCTGATACAGCAAGAAAACGGATGGTATCATTTGCAACTCAATCCCTATCATCACCGCTTAGACCACCATTCTCGTTAGTCACTAAGATGCTAGGTCCTCATGCAATGACCAAGCAATATCTATTTCTAACGGAAAACAGAAACACCGCAAACATGATGGAAAAACAAGGAAACATAACCGGACAACTCACAGAAACATCCACTGTCACATGGAAAAACTCAATCCCCATCATCGCTGCTTAGACCACCATTCTTCACTCACTCTGGTCCAGCGATCCAGCAGGATTTCCTGTAAAACATAACAAAATATGAGTCAATGAACAAGGAACAAAAACATGAGTGACTCCATCAGACAAGAATGCACTTAGATGCTTTCCATAAAATATAGGTCCTCATGTAACAACCAAGCAATATCTGCTTCTAACGGAAACCTGAAACACCACAAACATGATGGAAAGACACGAAAACATCATTGGAAAACTCACAGATACAACCACTGTGACATGGAAAAAGTTACCTCTTAAAAGTCAAGTCTACTTCCACAAAGAGAAACCACAATTAATACAATCCAAGGCACTTGCAAGGAAAGGGAAGTGCCGAGCCTATCTACTTCCACACATCCATCATTCAGAAAGACATTAATACCATAAATCCCAACCAAAGAGAGCAAACGTAATTGAAGAAGACATGTTGGAAAAATGCGACATACCTTTGTCATTCGAGATGTCACTGGTAGTAGCTTTTGACAAGGAATCTGTTGCCTCGTCCGAAAATTCCCCCGAAAATTTTCCCTTCTGCATTTCAAATCAAAGCAGCATATAAGTAAGCTTTTCTCTCTAGGCCACAACAGCAAAAGACAATTCCCATTAAATCAACAACTTATGCTTCATCAGATCTAAAACAACGGCAAAATTATCCTAACAAATCACATGAAGCAAAAGAAACCAACTTGGTAATATGTATTCTTAGGTAGAGGGGAGAAACAAACAACACTAGTAATTCTTTTGAGAAGACAATCTAAACCACAGAGCACGTCCATCTTTCCTTATTATCCAATCGAGGTACCATCGGTTTTATCGACAGAGTATACAAAATCAGAAAACCAGTAAGCCACGCTCTTTCTGAGAAGTTTGGCAGATACTTCCATTTGGAGTTGGAAATACATGCACATACAGGCATTTAACAGGCTCGTGTTTTGCATTAGATGCATAAGCATTGAGTATTTGAGCTGGATAGCATGCTTTTCTTTGCTTAGTCCCGGTCACCTGATGTGCTTAATTCCGTGTCGTGTGCATCATCAGACAATTGCATGTTCTTGAAGAATCAGCAACTTTAGAGGGCAAGGAATCATGAAAAATTACTTGAGAACTTTTGGGAGCAAGACAATTGTAAACTTAATTCATACTGAATCAGGGATTGACGGTCACAAAAAATAGAGCATTTGCAACAGGGCATCTTCAAACGAGCTCCAAATTTTAGATATATCCATGGATTATACGTAGATTAAAGTACCATATACATTCTCTAATAAACCATAACACGGGCACCTTATTAAGCAAATGACAAGTTCAGCCAGAACTCATGCATAATACGTTCAAGACTGTTCTAATAAGATTCTTAGGCTTCAAGGTAGCCAACAAGAAAGCGAGTATGCTGTTCGTCCAAATTTCTGTTGTCCGTCAGGGATGGAAATTGGACCACAATACGGATAATGATCTCCAAGTCATAGCTCATGGAATAAAAGGTCTGACAATCAAGTAATGAAAGCACCCATGAAGGCAACCAAACTTAACACCGGAAGTAGAAGCAAGAAGACCACAGAGGTCAAGAATGGTGATGTGGACGGTGCCCCTATATCCTCAATGCGAGGGCTCATAAAACGACCACTGAACCTTTGTTGCCATATTTAATGCTGATTTAAATGGGAAACAACTCAAACCTTTGCAGTCCATGAAAATAAGGTTATTTTTGGGAGACAACTCAAACCTTTGCAGTCCATGAAAATAAGGTTATTTTGCGAACTGTGGTGATAAATCAATCAATCAGCATGCAATAGTATCATACCGGGACGACAGCACAAATCCATGCTCAAACCACAGAGAAAATAAATAATGCAGAAAGATCAAAAGACTTACCTTTAAGGAATTCACTTCATCGTGGGTCGGGAGAATATCCAGCTCTCTCTTGGAATCGCACGTGCTATTCTGCAAGGGCTTCATCTCATCAGCCTCCGTCACCTGGCGCAAACCCAAATAGAAAAGTACAAAGTCAAGTTCAATTCTTCCCAAAGTCCATCCAACTCTAAGAAACCTAACAACAATTCAATAAGGAAGGCAGAATCTTCTTACCCTAGTCGCCCCTGACTCCACCACGCAATCGGGATGCTGCGGCTGGGATTTGATCGTGAGCACAGCAGAGCAGTTGGTGCATCTGAAGTAAAACCTGAATCTCTGGTTCCCCAAATACGTCTGCAGAAAAACAAGAGAGAAAAAACCCCCAAAGCATCATCACAACTCGAACTTGGAAGAAGATGGAGAAACAACAGAATTGAAGGCGTGCAAGCACCGACCCACCTCGCCGACGACTTCCTCCTTCATGGAAGTGAACTTGGTCCCCTGGCAAATGTGATTGCCGCAGGCGTCGCATCGGATGCTCATCGGCAGCATGATCCGAACCTTATACGACTGTTTCAAGAACCTACTCCGAACCCTAGGCAGGCGCGAAGACTCGTTCGCTAGCAGCGGCGGGTACATCTCTCCTTCTTCTTCTCTCAACTCCAAACCCTAGACGACGAACGCACGCGAGTGATGAACGCCTGAAAGACCCACAAGATATCTCTCGGAAGTCAGATCGATCGACGTCGCCGAGGTTTTGAAGAAAAATTGCGCGAAATCGATTGAAGAAGCAGAGTCCGAGTTATTTTTGAAGTACGAACGGGAACTAACCGACCATGGCCGACGTGGGATATCTGTTAAAGGTGTTTAGAAATATTTTCATATAATTTCCTATATTAGAATATTTGATAATTCTATTGATTATATGTATCTTTTAAGATTGTGCGTATATATCTCTCTTTAAATATATATATTCTTATTGATATTTTGTTAACTTAAATGCTCAACTCATAAAAACTTACATTAATAGACTTATGTACTCTTCGTTTTAATATATCAAAATATATTAGAAACTTCCTCACTTCCAATCTTCCATCTTATTTTTTACCATCTTTTTGCTCTATGAAGGAAAAAAAAGGCAACAAGGCTTCACCCACCAATGGAAGTCATTGCTTGATGCATCGATGATGCGGCCATTCTTAGACTAAAGGCCGTGGTTGCTCTGATCTTCAATTGTTTTATTGGAAGATATTGACAGATTGAGCATAAATTTTACTTCTAGCTAAAATCAAAATTCATCCAATTGGTTTCACCAGCATTATCGTAGTAAATCAATATCGAAGGAGGTTGTTTGTGTTAATTGATGTAGTCATAACTGTTCAATAGATTAGACTCAAAAAAAGTGTAAGAAAAATCATAAAACTATTTTTTTGTAGTAATTTAATTTTAAAATTTGTAATTGTGTTAATTCAATTATCAACCTTTTAATTTAGTACCAATTCAATCATTCCGACTAATTTCGGCCGGATATTACTGATGTAGATGTTAGCCGATACTAATATATATAATTTTTTATAATTTTTTTATTCTTAATTATCTTTTCCTATTTTTTTCTCTTTTTATCTCTCCTTTCTTCTTCATTTTGGTGAAATCCGGCGATGGACGCTATGACGGCAACGGACACGGCCCCACAGATGATGGGTAGAGCAGCAGAGGAGTGTATGGTGGCGGGGATGGTGATGCAGGAGTCGGTGGCGGCGGCAGAGAGGAAGTCAAAGATGAAAGTGATGGTGGCGGGTGGACAACAGCGAAGGGAGTTTCTATGCGTGGAGGTGGACACTGGACGACCTGGTCCGGAGGAGTAGCCCCACTCCGGTGGCGGACAAGGAGGAGGTGGAGATGATCCTGCTCGTTCACGTTCAATAGCCTTTTCAGCGCTACGCCTTCCCTACCGGCCCAGGTGGAACAGGATCCTCTCTCCGTCTCTGAAAGTCATATAGTTCCTACTCAAACCGATGGTCGGTAATTGTTCACGACATCCTGTTGTATCTCATCAGTCATCAGTCGGGTTTTAGCTACCTGAAATGAGCTCTCTGCAAGAATGGCAAAGCTTGACCTATAGCTTGCACTAACATTACGTGGAATTTTTTGGGCGACGTCCAGTTGCAGCATTCTATGCAACGTCATTAGCGGTGGAATCAGTGAGGAAAGCCTAAGAGGAGAACTCAGCCTGCATACTCTCCCGCGCTTTGCACATGTGCAGAGAATGGATGGTGATTCGACTCATCTCTACCACATTTTCCCCTACATTTCTTGTCGTGTAATAAAAGGGAAAAAGTTAGCAACAAAAGCAAGAAAGGAGGAGTTGGTAATCATGTTTGACGATGTTGAGTTGAGCCTTGGTTGATGACGTATGCAGACAACACAGCACAATTGTAAGCTCAACGATGTTTACAGGTTAAGGCAAAGACATGATATGCCAGGTGACAGAGCAAATGCACATGGGTCTCCCCGTCGTGGGCAGCCGTGGACTTGGAAAGATCAAAAGGTGATGATCATAACTCATAAGCGAGAGCAAACCGGACGACTCCTGGATGCTGTAAAAGTATTGCCTCCACCTATGTTCTGAAACAAGAGCCTGTTCCCAGAAAATGAGTTGAGAGTACATCTTGTCATATTAGCTAACCATGATTTGGAGAACATGAAACAGGTTCATGATTGCAGACATAGAAATTATGTGTCACGTTCAAACCTACCAACAAATCTTTTTTTGCTCATGAGAAAAAAATTTCATTGCCAAGCCAATTCATACACAATCATTCTGTTACCTCTTCAAGGTAAACATTTTCTCCCCTAGTCTTGATCTGATTGCTTTCTCAGCCAGTAAGCCACCACCCAACCGTGCTCATCGATGAAACCGAAATCACCCATGTCGAACCATGAAGGACTACTAGATTTTGGTGCCGAAACTTGACCCTAGTGCCAATAGAATGTGGACCTCTGGTTAGAATTTTCCCAATGCCAATAGAATCATCGCTATCTATCCTCAATTTTGCATGCGGTGCAGGTTTGCCTACACTGATGCCCCTTGATCTATGAACTGAATTCAGATATGTTCCGACATGAAAATGAGGGGGCTAGTAGGAAAAGGGAAATGCGGGTCATAGAGTCATGAACATTAATGAAGAACATGTCTCCGGCATCCCTACATATCTAAAAAAAGGAAAAAGGAAATAGTATGATGAGCATAGTAGTTCAATGGACATTGTTAGTAGGCACTAATCCAACTAGCTTTAAGGTGCTGAAATTAACTGCATATACGCTTATAGAGGATGCACACCACCAGCCGAGAGAATGTTAGCTCTTAGAAAGAAGTTGCCAGCTTCTTTGATCAGATCGATCAATGGACTTCCTCCCCTATTTTTAATCATTTCCAGAGTCTTTTCCTATCCTAGTTCTTTCTCCCCGAGGAAACTCAGAAATAAGCAAAAGTACCACTTGAAGGGCATAACTTTGAACTTATGCCATGTCGGTGTCTAATGCTCTCAACACATAATCTTCAGTATTTGATTGCTCGTGAAAGATCATACTTCGTAGATAACCTTAGAAAGGATATTAGATCAGTGACCATGGCTGGAACAGTGATCAAAGCAGCGACGTAGTATTTCTCAATAACCTCAGTGGCTGGTTCAGCTTCGATTTGGGTATTAAGACATGATAAGCTCCAACCAATAACATTGACATGGCTGATGACAGACCACCAATGTGGCGCAAAGGAGCAGTGTGCAAATAAACCCGCAAAAATCAAATAAAAAAATTTCTATCGTCATATTAATTTGACTCAAATTGCCTGCAGACCTTCCAAATATAGAAATGATCACTCGAGACTTACTGTGACAATGATCATAGAATTTCCGAATGCAAATGAAGCATGAAGACAATAGAAGAGAAGAAACTTACATCAACCCTATTGTAACCACATATGGCTCTTTTTGCTATAGATTGTATGAACAAAGCTGAATGGCTTAAGGTGACTCCTTTTGGCTTCCCAGTAGTCCCTGAAGCCAACAAGCCCAGTAGAACTAGACATCTATAAATCAGTACTTGGGAAGTGACATCAATAACTATGAACTTCCAATGCCACATTTCTCCAAACTTAGGCATCAATGTGGCAAATAATCAACATATTGACCCCACAGAGGAAAGAAAATGAATAAACAGAACCCGCATGCAAAGAAACCTGCTGAGTACTGCAATGCGAGACAACCTTTGAACCCAGAAACAACCTTTGAACCTAGAAACAGTATCACATAATGTAATCCTCAATTTGAGAAACTGTAAAATATTGCCAAGAAAGATGGACAAAGAAGCTTTTCTGGGGACTCTTGTTCAGAAATAAGGTCAGTAAAGTATCTTAAGCAACATGTGATCAGCCCAAAAGAAGTCGTCTATATTTACAGATCTGATATTGTTCACTCTATGGCAAATCTGATATGATTGAAATGCTTTGAGCAGGTAACTAAACCAAAAAAGAGCCATTGGTACCAGTTTGCACGATTGAGACCCTGTACGTGTGTGCTTGCACAATCACACGTCTCGAAATAGGATATATCATTTCACAAAAGAGTAAATATTATTTGGTAAAAACTACATTTTGCAAAGAACTTTTACTAAATTTTTTTATAAAATAAGTTTTAATTTTTTTCTAATCACCGAGGGCTAGATTTGGCTGCTGGATAGCCTCGCCTAAGGTGTTGCGACCTTAGGCAAGGTAGCCTGAGGTTGGGCAACCTCAAGCATCGCCTGGGTTGTGCGACCCAAGCAACGCTTGAGGGCCAGCGACCTCAGGTGGTGGTTGCTCAGGTTGCCGCGACCCAAGCGACCATCTGCTTGGGTTGTTGCAACTTAGGTGACTGTCCACCTGGATTGTGCAAACCTAGGCGACGGAATCGTCACCTGGGTCGCCACGACCCACGCGACAGTTGCTTGAGGTCGCCAAACCTCAGGTGGTGGTCACCCCCCTTGGACAGTGGTCGCCAGGGTCGGGCGACCCCTCAGGCGGCAGTCACCAATGCCATTTCTCTCCCCAAAAAAAATAAAAATAAAACACAACAAGAGGAAGCAGAGGAAAGTGATTTCTGGTCAATGCATAAAGCTTTCTAATTTCTCTTTTACATTATCATTTTAGTTATCTAAATGTAAAAATTGATTTCCGCGTAAGAACCGTGGAAGACTAGCCAACTTGCTGATCTTAGTACGATTAAAATTAGTAGATTGACAAAGCACACACGAGGAAGAGTAACATTTCCATACGAGCCTCGCTTTCACCTATTCCCACTTCCTACCTTTTTATCCACCTTCCCCAATATCTGCCACAATTTGAATTGCATTCTCTGGTATAGCAGAAAGAGAAAGCCAACGTTACGTGCTGAATGAGCAATCCTCATTCAGCATAAGACCGTCCATAAGCACTTAACAAAATCCAATGAAGACATGATGCAGATACCAAGTAATAGACCATGCATCAAAAGAATGAATCACTACCATTTCTGCCACGCCATGGATGGCCTTCCCCAGAGTTAGCCAAGGGGAAAACCGAAAGACATGGTTTTGATGGATCTTGACTATGTATGTTTGTGTGCTAATTTAGCAACAAGATGTAATCAGAAGAGGACCGACCACAAGCACATCTTTTGCATGCAAAATCTTAGCACGAGTAGAACACTTAAGAATGGACGTGTAGATAGCACGAGCACATATCCAGTTTTATAACGACCATGCAATTTTGATCAAAGACCTGAAATTCTGGGGTGAAGCTCTGCACACTCAGGTTTATCCCAAGACTTGACAAAAGACATCCCAAATGCTCAACCTGATTTTTTCTATCCACTGCCTCAAAACCTACAAGAAATTAGATGTACGAGCTTCGCACTGAATAATACCCAGAGGTAAATTCCACAACATCCAACAACAAACTCGCAGAAAACTACTGCATCCATTAACCATGAACTCAGACAGTAAAGTACTTGTTTCTTAAAACAACATACCAATTGTGGGTACAGTAGTCACAATCTCTCCACCCTTGAGCTTGGATAACCATAACATCAAGACTGACATTAAGCACCCATAGCTACTCTAATTTAATCAGATACTAAATGTTACTGTCTAAATTGTAACAGAAATATTCACCTCCTCTGAACAATCAGAACCCTCAAACATGACATGATAAACCCTCAACAAATTATTTGGGTACAAAATACTGGACACCATTTTTCAGATGCCCAGAAAACAATAGTTTCCATCTAGAGCATTGTTCAAAGAGAGATGAGAGAAGGACATTGGACTCACTGGACATTTGAAGGTCGCTTTGCTTCAATGTCCTCAAGCCTAAGGGTAACAGCTCTCTTGTGGGCTTCCAATCCCTCGACTTCGGCCATAACCGCCACATATGGGCCAAGGTTTCTCAACCCTTCTGCTGTCAAGGACTGAACTGTCATGTACTTCCGAAAGGAGTCGAGAGACACTCCGCCATACATTCGTGCATACCCATAAGTCGGAAGGACGTGATTTGTCCCGCTGGCATAATCTCCAACACTCTCTGGTGTCCACTGACCTAAAAATACAGAGCCTGCATGATAAAGGAAAGAACTGCTCATCACAAAAGAGCTAGCACATGCTGACAGTGAAATAGGATGCTGTCGATTTAGCACTCATTCTCTGACACAAATATCCTCTCTCTAACACTAGCACAAAAGAGGAATGAGGATTTGATCTACTGACCCCCCTTTCCAAATACCTGAACAATCTTCAGGATCTGATTATAAGTGGTTAACATTGGATGGCCAGTTAATAAGCAATTGCAAGACAAAAATAGAGAACAACTTTTCTCCAAAAAGAAATATTCTAATCTTAAAAATTTCTCAGCGGTCATGGCACTATGCTTCATAGTTTTTCTTTTCTAGTGATAGCTGAATACTGAAGTTATTGGGCTCCATCCACAGTGCTGACTACTCTCTCAATCAGTTTACTCTTAGTCTCCCCAGCCACTTAGTCACAATTGGCTCCATACCTCGACAGATTAAAAAACAAAACTGGATTTGTTTAGATATTTTTCGTACCTATTGTCAAAACCAACTAGCAGTAAAAAATTTGTATAAATTTTTCATAATATTATGCATAGAACTGTGTCGGCAATGTTATATAGAAATTCTTGATCCCAGGAGTAAAGAATAGCAATTTCTTCACTACTCAAATTAGAATATCAACTTAGATAATGAAATAGGTAATATTCATATATAAGCACAAACTGTGTAAATTGATTATTAGGAACTTGCCATTAACATATCTAGTTCACAGAAATCTAAAGAAGCTTATGATGGATTTTAGAAAGTCATCATAGGAGGAAAGCTCAAGGGACTCAAATGAGGTGAGACTGGCCTTGGAAGGAACTTGCCATGTAGTAAATTGTATGTAAATCCAACTTGGGAGGAAAGAGTTAGATCTCAAAGTGCAACCAACCCATGGAATCTTAAAAGTCCAAAGACTTTCTGAGGCTTTCAGCCAAACTTGGGCAAGCTCAAAGCCATATTGGAAATATCATTTAGTTTTTATCACGGAAAGATGACTTTATACCAACTATTCATAAAACACAATCAGGAGCAACACGTTACAAGACATGATATTAAAAAATGATAGATGACGAAGGAAAAACCTACAAACACAGTGATGTTGCAATCCACAAGTTATACCTGCATTTTCAATAAAGCTCTCCCACTTCTCAGCATCGTTTACATTGATGATCAGATGCTCCGGGGCATACAAATTTGAGAAGGAAACTGCCTGCAGATATAAGAAGTTCTATTAATGTCAATAGCGAGCGAATGCATGAATTGGTGCATACATAAAAAACATGAAAATAGAAGCAATGAACATGTGAGATTGAACAAGGAAACAGAAATGACTCCAACTAAACTAATGAAGTTGCGAAGCAACGCATGAGAATCTTTTGCAGAAAGGAAGTGAAAACCCCTTAAGATAAGCCAAATGCTATCAGTTTTGGACTTTAAAGAACTATAAATAGGTCTAGCCATCACACCAGATGTGTACGTTGCATGCAACCTTATAAAGCACCCAAATGTCCATACTTTATTTCCTCAGGTATTAGGAGATACAAATAGACTATTCTCATACTTGGGAAAACATCTGACTTAGAGCATGGACATCAGAGAATCCCAAAGTTCAGATCTCAAATTCTTCTGTTCAAAGATAAAACGTAAGATATTCTCAACAGCAAGAAGTGGTGTAACCTCAACCATATCACGAGCAAACACAATGAAGCTGTGGCTTAAAGCTTTTGAAGCAAACTCTCCCCTTGGAAGACTCCCACACTGCTTGATTATTTCTTCCTCAATAGCCTTTATATCCACTCCATCGCCAGCTACGACAAGAACAACTTGACTGTCAGGACCATGTTCAGCCTGACAATGATGAATAATGTGTTGACAAATTAGACAATATGAACAGGGAACATAATGATAAAACCATGTTCATCATGTGTGGGCAATGATCACAGGAGTATAATGTGAGCAGACGGTGGCTGAGAATAAATGACACAGCATGGAGCAATTCTAGAAAGATCAATCATCAAGTCAATGAATTAATGAAAAAAGAATACTTCATCTGCCATTGTTCGCAAGAACTTGAATTTACGGCATAAAGTTCCAGAAAATTGCAAATAATTCCCTAACAAAAGTATATCCGACTAATCAAGGGAAAAACAGACACTTTCAAGTTGATTTTTGAGTATGCCTTGCTTCCTTTCTGATGTAAAACAACCAGACCAGAAGTAAATCAAGAGTGGAAGTACTATTTCAGGACTGACAAGTGCCCAAGAAGACTGAAATAGTATTACAGGCAGGAAATTTAATGGATCAATTCTAAAAGTTGATGAAGGTTTATAAAAAAGGATCTAGTTGAAGTATTTTAATAGCATAGAAGAGTTTTGGAAAGGAACAGTAAAAATTCTCAAGCATTATCCAAAGGTTCTTAAGCATCAAACTAATAGGTCTGCCAAATGTGACATCTTAAACTATTGCTGCAAAGACCTAGATTTTACCACGTTGTAGCAATTCAGTCCAGTCTACAAGTTAGACAGCTGTATTTATCTCAGGAAACGAGCAGAGATAATTAAACCAAAGAAAAATAGCAGAGCTGGAATATTTATCCATGATGCAGTTAGTACCACAACTCTATACATTTGTCCACACATCAAAGAAAGTAACGAAACTCTCTGGTATCTTAAGACACCTGGCACTAGGAAGAGGATATAAAACCATTAAAATACTAGGTAGAGTGCTTCTCTGTTCTCCCATTATAAGGTTTGGTAGATAATAATGGACTGAATGATAAGACTAAGGGAAAGCTACCTCTACCCTCACACTCCAGAAACTAGTATTTGCTATAGAGATGAAACAGGAAATGTAAGCATTTCATATAAAAAAACAAGAAGCACGACTGAACCATGTTTGATGCCATTACAAGATGTCCAATAGCCAGAAGGGTGGTCCTTCTTTTTTCTTTTTTCTTCGAAGGGCAGCATGGAACTAAAGAAAAACTTAGTATCACATTGTGTTACCATTGAGATAGATTCCCCACCATAAATGGATTGTGGAGGCATCCTTTTCATATCCCACACAGTGCTCAAGGTTCCAACAGCGATAAAGAAAGCTGAAAGTAACCTTCAGAACTTCTAACCTATAAGAAATAACTAAGTCCCCCAAAGAATTTCATCGCACAAATTGTGGCGCCTGACATTGTGCTAAACATTGTATTTGAAGCCCATTGCTCAGCCTACATCTAGAATAAAGCCATCTTATTCTTCACAGATTTGACATATTAAGGATCTACGGAATAGAACTTTTATGAAAACAATGCACCTTAATTCATAGAGATCAAATGATCATGATAATGCCGCATAAGAAAGCTACATGGAAGAAGCAAGGAAACAAACTGATCACATAAACACAATCATGCCACAGGCACGGCAGATGAGAATCAAGGAAGGGTGGATGGCAAAAGAAAGTTTCTGCCAAACAAAAAGCATGGACAAGAAATTTCCTCCTTTCTGTCCTCTGTATTAGCATTTTGATCTTTTTCCTCCTTTTCTGGATAGATTAAGGCAAGCCATTGGAACCACTTTGCTGAATCTGTCCAATACAAGATGTGTTTTGAATTCCATGAGGATTTAACTCCTCCCCTTGAGAACATATCCTAACTCTCCTTCTCTTGAGAAAATTTTTCATGGCAGATCATTTCTTCCAAGATGCAATATGAAACTCACTTGCCTTATTAGTAACTACCGTGTAGTGAATGTCTTAAGCTATGTGCATTTAGATCATCTACAACTTCTGTAACATTTAAAAACATTGATTAAGAGTGAGACAAACTACAACATACTCAACTTTTTTCTTTTTGTTTATTTTCTCTTCTACAAGTAGTAAATCTATAGAGAAACAAATACCAACCTATTTGATTTCCAAATAATGAGTAGAAGACTTTTCCACCCATTTCTTAAAAAGAAGGCAAGGCAAACTCATTGTACCAATGCAGATGTCTACATAATACATTTCAAGACAGTGGATTTAGAATCTGTTGAATACAGATTGAATGCAGCACCATTTGTAAAAGTTGTTTGATTTATTAGACATATCAAATCACTTCACAAAGTAAAAGCACCTGGGATAGCAGATCAGCTGCTATATGAACTGGACTAGCATACTTATCTGCAATGACAAGAACCTCTGAAGGACCAGCAGGCATGTCAATGGAAACCATTGCTTCACTGTTCTGTTAAGGAGATGAGATTACACAAGAGGTGTTAATTGATGGATAATAAATTCAGCAAATGGTATCAGGTTCCAGCCATTTATTTGGGAAAGGACTGAAAAAAAGTGCTCATGTATACTTGGAGAATCATTTTTGCTGCAGTGACATACTGATTTCCAGGACCAAATAGCTTCTCAACCTACCAAAAGCACACCAATATGATAACCATTAGATGACCAGATGACATTTCTTTTCATAATGACTGAACAACAGGGAACAAGTTCTATCACTTTGAAAGCAATTTAAGTACAGAACATAATTTTAATTGATACTGTTCAACCCCCTTTTCCCCTTCTGGTCATTTTTCCTTATCTAAATACTCAAGCGCACAAATTTCTTTAGAAATAACCAAGCCCATAAACTCATTGGTAGCAAAGGTCCAAGTCCATTTAATTGCATCCACATCTATGTGTAACCAAAAAATTCAACCAACCATTCGCATAGCTGTTATTAGATCCCTTAGGAGGCCTGGTTATGCTTCTTCCAAGCAACCGAACAATTAACCAATCCGACGATATTCTCGTATTCACGTATATGAGAGAAGAATTTGAACCAAAAACTTCTCTCTTCAATTTTGGCTATTCAACAAAATCTAGTCCCACCCTATTATTAATCTTTGCCACATGCTTTTGCTCGAGTAGGGTGAGAAATGGATGAACCATGTAATTGCCCAAAGACCTCATATGCAATTTACTAATTTCTTCTCTTTTCATGACCTTAAGGTACAACCCTAATCAGGATTTTCGCTGAATTCAATAACTATGTGGCTGCACTTCACAATCCTAAGCATTTGTTGGAGAAAAGATTGAGGTGTTTCTCTAAAAAGTCCTGATTACAAAGGATTTCATTGATAACAATTAAAAGTACCTTCGGGCAGGATTCAGTTCCCCATGCCATGGCAGCTATGGCCTGCATAGCAGAAAAATACCACATATTAAGAAAGCCTAACCATGTGAAAGAAACAAATAAAAAAAAAAATAGTAGTCTGTGTCATGATTCAAACCTGTGCTCCTCCAGCTTTAAGGATGTGAGTCACGCCAGCTTTCTTGGCACAGTATAGTACTTCCTTCAGGCAATAAAATAATAGAAATGTGTAATCAGCTCATATTGCTTATCACCTAGATAAAACATCTTTCTGGTGGGAAATTTACCTTGCAAATGCTGCCATCCTGACTTGGGGGAGTAGCAAGAACAACAGTTCTACACCCAGCAATCTGTGCAGGCTGAAGCGTGCAACAATTCAGATGTCAAGTAAATCCAATTTTTGATATATGGAAATCAAATTATTTTTTAGTGGCAAAAAAATAACAGAAGATGCAGCTTTTATCCACTTACAACTGCAAGCATAAGTGCTGTTGATGGTAGAACTGCAGTACCTCCAGGAACATAAAGGCCTACAGAGCCAATGCTCCTGGCCACCCTTTTACATCTGACACCCTAAAGGATCACAATATCTAAGAACCAAAATGAGATTACTAAATTTAAAAGGAGAAATCAAACAACATTCCTTCTTACTTTCATGTTCTCAATGCTCTTTTCGGGGGATTTTTGAGCCAAATGGAAGGCATATATATTATCATAGGCCACATCAAATGCTTCTCTTACAGTTGCATCAAGCTGCAAAATTGGCAAATGTTAGGTCTGGATTCTATATCCCTCAAACTGGTGACATCATAGAAAGGCGAAGGCCAACAAAGACGAGTATTTGAAAAGCGCGTGTTATCTTAAGATACCTCTGGGTCTGGAAGGTCAGACACATTCTCAACTATCTTCTCCAGCTCAACTTTGTCAAATCTTGCAGTGTACCTATGGAAGCAAACAAGCTGGACATTATCATCCAAGGAGTGTCGAAATCATCACAAAGAACAAAGAACTCCTTTTAACTTCTTAAATCCTGCGTTGTCGAGAGAATGCCAAACGGAATTCAAAGAACATCATTTTAAACAAGAAATTTAGAGAGAACACAAACTCTTTGACTGCAGCATCGCCTCTACTGTGGATGTCATCGACAATAGGATTGACCTAAACGAGGAAATGCCCCTAAGCAATCAGTTTCACTGTCAAAAGCTAATAGATGAACATAATTTAGTATAAGCAACAATCAGTGTCATGTGAACTCAAAACTCACCACACCAAAGATTTTCGAGAAATCAATACGCGGCCGGGCCTTCAAACTATTGACCTCGCCGTGAGTAAGCTCAGACAACTTGTACGACTTCATGGAACAATTTACGCTCGATCCTATTAAAACATCAAAATGCATAAACATACAACACCTTTAAAGGCCGACGTTAAGAAAAACCCAAATGAACTAACTGGAGCTGTTCAGACAGCAGAAAACACATAAGATAGTGAATTTCTGAACACATGGAATGGAACTAATTAATACAGAACGATACTCCAATTACTGATAAAAGCACTGGCTATGGAGTAATTTCGCCGACGACCCTTGATGACTGTCGAAGAGAATACTCGAAGTTGAGTAGTGGGCAATAGTTTGGCCAAAGATACGCTCCGATTGCAATAGAGAAATTGTCTGTCCATCACCACCTTCAATCAGGTATATTCATAGATTTCAGCGTGACTAAGAACGACGAATTTAGTTCACAAAGTTAATTATGGGATAAGTGATGCTTCAGTCGCCGTACCTGGTGAGAGCGGCGGCGGCGGAGATTGGACGGCGCTCGGTGGCGACGGGCTCCGCTCAGATGCGAATGGTGTGGGCCTGAGGTCGCAGGGTGGGCTGAAAGGAGGAACGAGGACAAATTTTCAAATCCGTTCGGCCGCAAATTTTACAGCTGTGGCAGATTGTCCCTCTTAACATTTCAATTTTTACAATTTAGCCCTTGGCATTTTAAAATCAATTGCAATATATATATTATAGACGTCAACACCCTTCCAATTTTAGTCCCGAGTTAAACATATCAATGATAAAATAAAATAATTGGTCTTAATTTTCAAATTAATAAATTATAGAACCACAGTTTAGAATGACAATTGAGAATGAAAATAATTAATTTCAAATTTTCACCAACTATATATCAACTTTCACTTTTGCTCTTTGTTTCTTCTCCTCCTTTCTGTTACCTTCTTTACCAAATTTCTTCTACCTTATTCTTCCAGCTGCGCTTTATAATCATTTCTCTTTCATAAAATATGGGCATAATCATAATGAACATAATTTAATGTGCAAGTATGAATTGTGACGTTAATAATTTATAAGTTTATCAAAATTTCTATTTAAGTTGTTAAATGAAATAAGTTCACACTGTTAATATACAGCTTTAAAATTTTAATGATAGCGTACAAGAAACATGATTGTTTTAATTATCTTTCTTTTATTAATTGAGTCGTTGAAATATTTAGAGTTGACAAGAGTATTTCTTAAAAGATTATCTCTTTGGTTTTATTCCGACAAAACTTGGATGGCCTAGAATTAATCGTTTTAACCCTAATATATATTTGACACGTACTCTTACTTATAAAGGTAACCTTTTGAGTTAATTTTTCATTGGTTGATAGATATTTCTTCCAATATCTAAATATACGCGTACAAATTTGTCTAAACTTTCTTCAAATATATATTTAAGTACATTGAGATTTATATAGAGTATCACAAATGTTGAAAACTACAAAACTACTACACAAGTTAGGATATCGTATTTTTAGCGTAATGAAAAAGATTGATAATTTTGTGATTGTTAAATCTTTTTAGTCCGGAAACCTCGTCGGGGTTATCATTCTAGTATTATTATTTTTCTTGGATACCAGCCCCCAAGGCGTATGTGACCATATATTTTAAGCTTGGAATCATGTCAAAATTAAAATTTGTAAGGCATCAAAAGGCAAGAAAGTCTGACGTAAGTTCCAAATCAGACGCCCTTAAAGGAAACATTATGTAGCAGCTATTGGAGGGAGGAAATTTCAGGTGATGCTTGTTGGTTAGAGAACAAATATCAAGATTTGAGTTCTCTTCCTGCAAACCGTTCGTCGTTCAAATTGTACACATAATTTTCTGATGGACTTAACAAAATTCTCAATGAATGACATCCCGAGACAGGAAAACGGATAAGGTGAAAAGGAAAAGGCCGATCTATTAAGAATGTGCAAACTTCAAGCTAAATTGTTGCTGGAGTGCCAACACAAAGAAGGAGGGAGCAGAGCAACATGAGCTCAACCACAGGCAGAGGAAGTAATTTCTGTACCAAAAGGATATAAGATCAAAACCTTTGTCACTCAGTCTGTTGTAGAACTCCTTTGAAACCACCTCCTCTTGCGAATCGACAACCCTTAGTCATATGGAATCTGGATATATGCGGCATCGCACACAAAAGGGATGTCGGCATACATTCCTGCAAGGGCACATCTTATGCTCTCCAACACGGTAAACAGGTAGGCAAACGCCACGGCCGTCCAGAAATGCATCCCCACTTTTCCCCAGTAGACCGCAAGCGGCATCCAACGGCTCACCGTTCCTATCACCTGCAGGGCTATCTCCAACAGCATGCCCATCACCACATGGAATCTGAAGAAGTGAGGCCACTCCTTCCGCCTCACTACCCCCAAGTAGGCAACAAAAAAGTAAGCCATTAGAAACCAGCTCGGCAGCCTCCCGATGGCCCCGAGGAACGGGTATGTCAGAAACTCAAAGTCTTCTAAGAAGGGGTGAAGATGATAAGCCGTCTCGGCATACATCCAGGTCTCGTGGAGAGGCATCAAGTAAGGGAGACACGCTAAGGTTCTCCACCACCACATCGGCTTCTTGGTCATAGGAGGGAATCTAAAACTGTATGGAACGTCCTTGGATGCTCGCGGGGCCCTGCATGGCCTCCGCTTGCTGGGGATAATTGGGAGTGAGAATGACAGGCCATCATTGTCTCCTCTTACAAGAGTGGTGGATGCTGAGGATATGTTCTGGTGCAGCAAACCTAAGCAGAGGAAAATAAAAATAAAATTCCATATTTTCAACATATTTTAGCACGATTTGAAATGCAAGAACCTGCGATATGCATATCAAGTGACAGCAGTATTCACATACATTTGTTGGACCATTGCTTAAACTCCATATGAGGTCTCCATGAACTCCTGATGCTTGACAAAGTGGCCTTGGTATGTAAGGCACGACTTCGAGAAATAACCGAGCTGCTAGGCACTGTGGGCCTAGAAGTAGGATTTGTGACCCCACACCCCAAAAGTGAGGTGCATCCACTTAATAACATAGTTGGATACCTGTAAAGAAACCAGTATTACTAAGAGAGAACAATCCATAGAGAAAGTGCAGACAGAACAAGGGTTATCATAAGAGAACAAGAACTTACTTCTCATGATAGACTAATACAACTTCATTGGGAAGTAATACAATCATTCAGGAAAACTAATTTGTGCAGATGTCAGGAGATAAGTGCAAAACATCAATATCCTACACGACACATCACTACTCAATGTGCAACATGAAATTAGCTCACAGTCCCAAAGCAGGGGACAAGAAATCTTCCAAGGATTTTTGCAAAGTTTCAAGACATGAACTCTTTCCCACACCATAAGATTGCTCATCAAGAGCCAACTCCCAAGTCATTAACAATCCCAACAACTAGCCAGCCTTCAAAATGCAAATGGCAAGACAATTTCGCAACAAATCCCTTAAGCATTTCCAGCCTCTCGACCATGAATTAGCAGTGTTGGATGCAACTAGCTGAAAGCGTGCTTGAGCTTGACTCAATTCACAACCTCATTGCTCAAAACTCGATAAGAGATTAATCAAGCATTGTCTTTTGAGCTCAAACTGGATCTAAAATATCAATCAAGATACTCAACCTCGGCTCACTGAGTCACAGATGAACTCATGCTCGCATTTCCTTCCCAATGAACCAAGAGTGAACTCTCTGTCGTAGCTCAGAAATTGAAACTTACCCAAGTCGCCATAGATTTCAACGAAACTCGACCCATAAAAATGCGGAGAATCAATAGGAACAGCACAATGCATCACCAACACAATGAATCTACACCTTTTCCGGCGAATACCTCAGCTACCCAGAAATGGTCAGGCAGCGCAGAAGCTCGAGCAGAGACTCCATCAGAGATTGATCTTCGAAACCCAAAACTTAATTCGAACACTCGGAAGAAATGCGAAACCAATTCGTACCCTCCGAAGAAAGCGATCGTCAAGGTTCAAGCAAGCAAGAAAAGAAAACAAAAAAACAACATATTTGAACACGACAGAGAGCGAACTTCGAGCATCTACCAAGCACGAACAACAGCACCAGCCAAAAGCGATTCTTCGGCACCATCGGAAGGTAAAAAATAGCACCCGAAAGATGAACAGAGAGAGAAAAATCCCACCTTGAGATACCGAGGCGATAAGCCTCCCACGATCAGGTAATTAGGGTTCTTCTAGCTTCCATCGCCTAACCAGATAATGCGAACTGCGAAGCTGCGAGCTGCTCATATCCACCGTATCGGTATTCCTCCAGGAAGTAGGCACCTGTGCGCCGTTGGATCATCGGTCCATCAACGGCCGAAAACCCTCCCCATCGCGCCCTGGCCCGTGTTCATTCTCTCTTTCGCATGCAGGTCCTTTTTTAATGAAAAGTTGGAAAAATTAATATGATTTACGGATTAATCGGATATTTTTGTTTAGAATTTCTTGAATTAAATTTTTTTTATTGATGCTAATAGTTTGTACATTGAAAGTTAGAAGTATTATCGATTATATATAAATAACTAGTTTCCACCTTCTTATAAAAGTCATCTGTGCATTCCATAAAATTTAGAAATTGAATTCATCGGTGTCAACGTAGTTCAATCCCTAACCAAAACTATCTTGATCGTATGAGTTTGGATTCGTATTTCTTATTTTCATGCGTTCTCTTATTATTTAGTTTTGAATTTTATCCAAAATAATTTAAACTTTTCGGATTCGCAAAAAATAAGTAATTTAAAAAATATTTTTCGAAAAGATTGTTTATACTTTTAGAAAAGTTAGTAAACAAAAAATATTTTCATCATCGATAATAATCCATGCCTAATTATTTTTATGAGTGATGAAAAAAATTTCCATTCATTAATTTTCCCAAACAATATAAATAATCATTTTTAAAAAATATTTTCTAAATCACTCATTTTCCACAAAATCAATACACTCTTAATCACCTGCTTAATTCCATATCTTTGCACATTATTAATCCCCCATCTAGTCTCCACTAAACTGAAGAATTGAACTAAAACATCAAAGCTAGAATTGGAGAACCAAACCAAGTCCCAAACCGGGCCCTATCCTCTTGAAACGGGAGAATTGTCAAAAAATCCCTCAACCTTATTTAGGTTGTCGGTCGATCATAAACCTTTTTTTTTTTTACCAATTCAGTCCTAAATCTTTTGCGGTGTGTCAATTTAGTCCATCCGGCCAAATTTGGCCGGCCGGGCTAACGTGGATGCCGGCCGGCGCCGGCGACAATATTTTTTGATTTTTTTGATTTTTTTATTTTTTTGATTTTTTTATTATTTTTTTAATTTTTTTTTTTTTTTTTTTTTTTTTTTTCTCCCCTCCCCCACGCCGGCGGCAATGGCCAGCCAGCCGACGAGGCTACCGGCCACTACACGAGGGCCGCAAAGCCCTCGCCGGCGACCTCGCCTGACACGGGGGCCGCCGGCGAGGGTCGCGGCCCCGCCGCCTAGATCCGGGCGAGGCCGGCCGCGGCGAGGCGGCTTCTCCCAATCTAGGCGAGGCCGGCCGGCCACCTTCGCCCCACGGCCAAGCCATGGCGAGGCCACCTTCGCCCGCCCACGGTGGCCTCGCCGCCCGCGCGCCGGGCCATGGCGAGGCCCCTCGATGGGGGCCCTCGCGACCTCGCCTCGCCAGGCGGGCGAGGCCGCCGTCGGGCTTCGTGACCCTCGCGCGGTGGTCGGCAGCCTCGTCGAGCTGGCTGGCCACCGCCCGCCGGGGGGGGGGGAAGGGGGGAAGAAAAAACAGAAAAATTAAATAAAAAATAAAAAATTCGGAAAATAATAAAAAAATTATTAAAATATTATCGCCGGTCTTGCATTTGCCGAGTCCACGTCGGCTCCGGCCGGCCAAATTTGGCCGGATGGACTTAATTGGTATAATCGCAAAAGGTTTAGGACTGAATCGGTAAAAAAAAAGGTTTATGACTAAATTGACACAACCGATAGGCAGGACTTTTTTGGCAATTCTCCCCTCTTGAAACAAGAGAGAGAGCTCGAAACGGCGTGAAAATAGTTGGAAAAAGGACAAGCTGCAGGTGGTGTACCGGCGAGCTCCTTCACGGCGGTGCCTCGTCTTCGTGGTCCTACACTGGCGACACCCATGCATACTGCAATACCTCCCGGAATCCTCGAATCTGTCTCGACTCCAAGCTACTCCATTCCGGCCTGCCTCACGATGCCAAAGCGGTGATTCGAAGCTAAGCCCGCCTGCAGAACCGTGAGCTGGATGGCCGAAAAACCTCACTGGAGTTCGTCACTTCCAAGACCCGATCGGCTTCGGACCCGCCATGGTCGCGCTAAGCTTCATGACCATGTCGTCCTCCTTCGGACAATTTAGGGCGCTGTCATGGTTGAAGTCGAGTAGCCAGAATGAATAGCATTCCCTACTTTTGTGTCGTGCTCCACCCACCTAAGAATGAAAAGTGCGGGAATGCTCAAAAAATAAATTTAGGCTTTTTTTTTTTTTTTTTTTAAATGAATAATTTGATAAATACTTTTCAAAAAATTATTTCTTATATTGCTCAACATAATTAGCTTTTAAAAACGGTTTCACATTGACAGAAATTTATGTCTAATCTAATAGTTTCAAAAAAATATTTTTTATTCATTTGTTTGTTATTTTTGTAAATAATATAAGGGATTAATTTTATGAAAATACTTTTTAAATCATTCGTCTTCCGTGAAATAGTCAGTCTTCTTGTCCTAATTCACCAGAGATATATAAAGTAAGGAGAACAAAGGGAGAGTGTTTTGGACGAATGAGTGAGGGAATATGCAGGTGTTGTGCAAGTGACAAATAGTAAGCAGGATAAAAACAAAAGTAAGAAAAGTGTGCTACACGTTGCATCATGTTTGATTTTTGCGGATTAATAAGGTCCATCATGGTTTCGTGGTATAGAGACTCCATTTTTTTTAAAGATTTGCGAAAAGGAAATTATAAATCACATTACCACTAGGTTTACAAATATCATGCATTGTATTTAGGATGGCTAGACCTTAATCATGTTTATCGTAAATGAAAATACCAGAATTGATAAAAGGAAGATGATAAAAAATTGTATTGCATTTAGATACGGATGGCATTTGAGGGCTAAACTGTATGCATGTTTTCTCGTTAGTTTTCGTTTAGCGATTACTTCTTCTCCTCCTCCTGTTTTTGGTTCCTGGTTTAGCATCTTTCTCTAGTTTAGAATTAAATGTACGCTTGATTCTGAGCTTAGCTCATGGAATTCATGTCCCGAAACTCAATATTTCAGCATTGTATACTTTCCGCACTTCACTTTATATCTAATTATCAAAATTGCTTTTGGCATGCTTATTTCTATTTCTCTATGTTTTCTTTCCTTGATTATGTCGCTCTCGGTTTAGTTTGATGGATAGGTCATTAACTAGGGTCATAATAAAAAACGAAAACATCACATAGACACTTAATGGAAAGGACTGTCATGCTCAATCCTATTACAAAATCAGATGCGTCAATATACCATGCATTTAAAGACCAAAGTCAATAGACACCTGAATGCACTAACTAATGGTTTGAATAGTAAAAATTGAATAAAGTAGCCAACTCCTAAACTCATAGAATCGAACCGATTGACGTATAAGGATAAGAAAAACTTGAATTACTGAAAAAAGTTATCGGCTATGGAGCAATTTGCTGACGATGCTTGATAACTGGGGAAGAAAGCGCTTGAAGTTGATGAATTGACGGTAGTTTGGCCAAAAAGCTACTCTGATTACCATAAAGAATGCTGTCTGTCCATCACCACATTCAATCGGGCCATATTACACATTTCACTATGACTAAGAACCATAAATTTAGTTCACAAAGTAAATGATGGATAGTGATGTTTCACTTGCTGTGGAGGAGCGAAATAATCAGCATATTGATATTATAAGCCCCAAAAGTTTCTTCCAATATATCATTTTTGGGTTCGATGAAATTCATAACTACGAAAAGAAGTCCTATAAAATACAATTTTTTTCTCTAAACCATATTTCTATTGTTATAACGAGATATTAAAGACTGCTATTACAAATAGTACTACACGTGTATTGTGAAATATCGATTGCTCGTTGAACCTTGTGAATTGCTTGAAAATAGGATATTCCAAATTGGGAGTTCAAGAGTTTTTAAAACGTTCTTGGTGGAAAAATGCCACCGAGTTGAACGGAGTCCATGAACATAAGGTGGTTCGGATGTGGTGACAGGTGGGCTGAGGGGTAGATTGGAAGGCGTTCATGAGCAATTTGCTGCGTTCCTTTTCGAGACGGTATACCACTCCAAATGATGGTCTGATGAAAATGCACAAAATTTGTACATCCATACGGCGTAAAATCCACTCCCGCCCAAATGTTTTGCTTTTGTGGCAAATTGTCCCTTTAACATGTCAATTTTACAATTAGCACCTTAACATTCCCTTGAAAGCTACGGCCACTTAAGAGAAAAACATGATAGATGATGAAGAGAGTCACTAATTTGTGGAGTCTTCCAGTAATCATTAAAAGAAATGCCTTCACCAATAAGTTATTACATAATTAAAATAGGTAGATGAAGAATAATCTCTTTCAATTATTGAAAAATGATTAAATTATGCTGATAAAAAATGATTGGGCACAGTGAAGCAAGGGTATGTTGCTGGTGAAATGATACTGAACCCCATATGGGAGGGGTGAGTATCAAACAAGTTCTAAACCTCTTGTGTTAATATCATTTCAATCTTAAATATTTTAATTGGATTAATTTAGTCCTAAACATTTTCACATTGGTACCAATTTAGTCCATCCAACTAATTTATGCTGAAAATCGCTAAGGTGAATGCTAATTGTCTTACATAGCACTGCTAGTGCTGACTTGGGCATTTTTTAAATAATTTTTCAACTTTTTAAATATTTTTCATTTTTTCTTGATATTCCTTTTTTTTTTTCCTATTCTTTTTCCTTGGGATTGTGGCTAGTGTCAACCATGGGTGATGACCAGCCATAGGCGAGGGCACAACTGTCGCCGGATCTAGGGAGGGCTTGACCTTTGTGGCTAGGGCGAAGGGGGCTCTTGCTGGATTTGGGAAGGGCTCAACCCTTGCTGGATTTGGCGAGGGTTGCCCTCACGACCTCTGGTGAGAGCTCGACCCTTGCTACCCTAGTTTGGTGAGGGCCCCCTTTGTCCAAGTGGAGAGGCTCATGCCCTCACTAGATTCAGTGAGGGTGACCCTCTCCTATGGTCGATACTAGCCATAGTCTAAAAGGAAAAAGAATAAGAAAATGAAAAATGAAAAAATAAGAAAAAAATGATTTTTTTAAATAATAAAAATTAAAAATTATTAAAAAATTATCTAAAAATATCCATGTAAGCATTGATAGTGCTTAGTAATTTCCAGTCTAAATTGGCTGGATGAACTAAATTGACACTAATTTAAAAATGTTTAGAATTAAATTGGTTTAATTAAAGGTTTATTATTAAATTGGTATAAATGTAATAGGTTTAAGATTTTTTTTATACTTTTCCCTTGGAAGAGGAGGGTGCATTACCTATTCTCAACTCTTTTTTCATGACCTACTTCCGAATCATTTATATCTGTTTTAAATGTTTTTTCTTCTCTTTTTTCGCCTTTTCAATTAATAATGCATCTTTTGGTGAAAAAAAAAATCATAAATATGCATCCATTTACCTATTCTGTAAACTAAAGTAGATTTTTAGAAGATATCGCTTGTGTCACTTTCTCCCTCCTTTCTTCTTTCCTGTTTTCCTTTTAACTTTCATTTCACTAATTTTATATCAACTTTCTATTTTGCTCTTTATTTCTTCCCCTCCTATCAGTAAATTTTTTTTTCCATCAAATTCCTTTTGCTTTTTTTAGATATAAAACTCCTTTTCTTCCATCAAATATTTGTGTGATCATAGTATTATAATTTATGTGCCAAAATTTCCATTTAATTTCCTAAAGGAAATAAGTTTGTGACATTGATATATAACTTTTAAATTTTAATGATAATTATTGCGTGTGAATGTGTGTTATACATGATCATCGATCCAACAATCATAAACAAGGCACACAGTTTATTAAGTTATCTTTGTTTTTACTAATAGAGTCATTGATAAGTTAAAAGCCATATATAATTTAAAAGACAGTTCCTTTGATTTTGTTGTGACAAAACATGAATGGCTCCATAATTAATCATTTTAGTAAGTGTGACATCCTAAAATTTCTACCCATTTTAAGATTAATAAAAAAGGTTATTTCTCGATGCACTATTAGTTACGACCACCTTTAATTGATCACTCAATGGTAACTGACCTATTCAGAAGGGTAATTAGGGATCGATATGCGTAAGGCTGGGGAATTTGATGTAGGATATATCTCTCGACCATAAGAATCAAAGAGGGATAATACCATACCCTTACAACAATTAGCGAACGGAAATAAATCGATCGTAGAGGAGTACGATGTCGGATTAAGGGAAATTTCACACGACCTCGAAACTCACGATAATCAATGATAAACCGATTTTCTTTTTGACTTTGTACTCGGGATGAGAAATTGATTCCTCGAGATTACATGACAACCGAGGGTTATCCAAGGATTTAAGGAATCAAATGTGGATTGAAAATATTTGACCACGAGTCAATTTTGCGTAAAAATCCTAAAAGTCGCCTAGTAGTTTATGTCGTGCTAAAGTCGTAATTGATGGATTTTAATCCCGATTTTTAATCCGATTTCGGATATCGAAATTCCAAGGATCTCACGAATAATTATTCGGACGCCGCCTCATTAATCCTCAAGTTTTTACAGTAAGATCGGAAAAAGTTGGAAAAAGGGATAACGGGCCGAGAAAATTGAGCCGTGGGAAATGGGCCCAACCGAAGGCCCATTGGGCTTTTCGGCCACAAGGCTCGGCCCACCTAGGGTCCATGGGATTGGTGAAATTCCCATTATGCCCTTGGCTTCTAGAAGACTTTGTTGAGTGGTCCAAGAGGCTTGTTATTTGCTTGGTTGAGGTTGAAACTTGGAAATCAAGCCCAAGTTAACTTGTCAACCAAGTCTCACCTTTCTCTCTCCTCTCTCTCTCCCCCTCTCTCAACCGACCAGCCCAACCCCTTTCTCTCTGTTTTTCTTCCTTTTTCCCTTACTTCCTCTATTTTCTACTGCTGTTTTCCTCTGTTTCCCCTGTTTCCGTTGCTAGCCGCTGCTGTCTTCACCTCTGGTTGCTGCTGTTGTGGCTCTTACTTGCTGCTATAGCTGGGGCTACTTGCTGTTGCTGCTGTCGTGGCTCGTGGTTGCTGTTTCTACTGTTTTTCGTTGTTGTTTATGCGGTTTCTGCTACTGTTTACCGTTGTTTCCTGCTGTTCACTGTTGTTTTTGTTGCTGCGAGTCGTTGTTGTTGCTGTCCGGGACACAACTAGCCCTTGTTAGCTCTGTTTCTCCTCTGTTCGGTGTCCAAATAGCCCCGTTGGGAGCTGTTTTGCCAAGTTCGGTCATTTTCCGTCTCCCATTGTCATTTCCGAGCGAACCGCTTGTTGTCCTCGCCGCGCCGCCGTCCCAGTATTGTTAGAACCGATTAATCTGTGAGTTAATTTCCTAATCCTTGATTAGGATACTAAACTCCATTAGGGGTGTTAGTTTAATGTTAATCTTGGTTTATGCTTTTATTGATAAGTGATTAGCATTTTATTAATTATTTAATCTTGATTAGTGTTAACTATGGTTAGATTAATTTACCCTGGTTAGATTAAAGTTATTGTGATTAAATTAAAGTAACCATAGTTGGTTAAAGTAACTGCAGTCAGAATAAATTAACCGTGGTTGAAATAAAGTAACTATGGTTGAATAAAGTAACATCAGTTGGGTTAGTTAACTATAGTTTGGTTAAAAGTAACTACAGTTAGTATTAAATATATTATTTATTATTTTCGAAATTAATTAATTATTATTTTCGGAATTATTTATTATTATTTTTGGGTAATAATTAATTAATTATTTTTGGAAATTAATTAATTAATTAGTTGTGGATGATTAATTAGTTGTGGATGATTAATTATTTTTGGATATTGATTATTTATTGTTGGGTAATTATTAATGGAATATTTGTGGAATAAAGTAGTATTTTGGGAAGTATATTATTAATTAATTGTGTTAGTATTTATTAAATTCGGTGGATTATTGTTTGTACTTTCCTCATGTGGATTACATATTGAATACGTATATACATGCTGCCTTTGATGATCTTGTTTAAAATGTACTCAGTAGAGTAAATTTACGAACTTCGATTGTGAATTAGGGTTAATGCGTTCAGCATATTTGTGTGACCATGTGTGAAATACATTTGTATTTATGTGACCACGTGTGAAATATTATCGCATTACAAGTAGAAATTGCAGTAAATTAACATGTACAAGTACGAATCATGTCTGCATTGGCCGCCCTAAAAGATAATGAAATGAGCATGAATGATTGATATGTTTACATGGTCACATAAGAGCTCGTCACCCAATGGGGGATCTGTGGTTGATGACATCCATTTTATCAAAATGCCCGGCGGAGGTCCGGATGTAGGTCACGATAGAGGCCAGGCCTATGCTCATTCGGGAATGCCGTTTGAGCGGGGGTTCCAGATGTAGCCGTGCCCAATGGTGTGGGACAAGGCCCGATTAGGCCGGTAGACCACCAACTTGTGTGTTGGAAGTAAATTCCTCCAAAGGTTGTTAATAAACGGAATACGAGTGAGTGCATGGTGCATGAGACAACTTGAAAGGTGTTCTGATTATTTGATATATTTGCTGCATTGAGGTGGGCATACAATAAACTGTATCATGTAGGTTGCGTATATGCTAAGGGCGAGATAAGGATGCTTGTAATTGCAACTGTTAACTGTAAATGATTGCATATGAGCTTTGGCATAATCGTGCGTCTGATAATGGTTGAATGGGTGTTCTTCTATTATTGAATTGTTGGCGATAGAAAGATTGCACATTTAGGGCATACCTGAGGCAAGTAGATCCCCTAACCGAGGTTTAGATTATTAACTTACTGAGATTTTATCTCACTGGTTATTGTATAACCACTTTTCAAGTCTGTAGGATGGAGAACCGACAAGTGGTGTGGTTCGTTGCAGTGTTTTGAAAAGAGTAGATTAACCTTGGCTCTGCTGTCCCCATTTTGTTGGCGTATAGGGAGTTGCCCATTGTAAGGGCCTATACATGTAAACTTCCTAGAGCTAATCATTAAATAAATAAAGTGATGCTTTTGTTATTGATGATGTGTCTCTCTGCTATCTCTGCTATTGTTGTTGATTGGATGGAGTTTGAAATTGCTTTTGCATGTGTATAACTCAAAAGTTAATAATGAACGGTTGGCAACGGATCCTGGGAAGTCGCAAATCAAATGACCACAAGTGAAATAGGGGTTGTCGCGGACTTGAGGGTCGAGTCGTGACCTATAAGTCCCTTGAATCTAAATTTTACACGTATTCTTACATATAAGATAAGGGCTAATACCACCAAAAATTCTAATTTACTCCAAACTAATTTTCTTGTTAAAAAAAATCTCAAACTAATACATATTGAGCGAAAGTTTATAGCCTTTTTTCCTTGAAGAGATCCCAAAAAACATAACCATCCTTTTTTTTTTACAGTGTAGTGGAATGTTAAGTCAATACTTTTAGTTATTTACCCAATGAGTAACTAAACGATATGAAAATTCAAATAAATACCAAAAATTTTAAGATACAACAGTAATATAACGGCCTATATTACTAATAAATTTTTTGTTTGTTAATTAATATAAAATTGGTATAAATTTTTGCAAAATCTTTGTACATTTTATCTTGTTTGATTATCATATTACCTATATTAAATTTGACCAAGTAAACTTCCGAATCTAAGCAAGGCACCAATCTTTAACAAGCAAGAGAATTCTCTCTACGATTGTAGAATTTAATAGAATGTGGAGTTCAACGAACGGGACAGAAAATGCTAGAGCCCCTTTTGTAACAGGTGATTCACCACCGAAGCAAATAAAAAGCTGAAAACGAGGTACCACCAGTATACAAAGGCATCCACATCAAAGTAACAACCGACAACGTTACACTACTCTTTTGAAATGCATGACGTTCTCTTGATAAACATAGTAATTTTCGGGGGTGATTCATCAGAGAGACAATCCTAGAAAGAGTGAACCGAATTGATAACAAAGTATTCTTTACATTACAAACATATACTGCATTGTAACCATTAATCAGCACAAAGTAAATTGGAGACAAATAACCTACGAATGCAGATTTGTAACCAAAAACAACTCATAAAGACAATAACTAGATAAACTGTTCCTCTAAAAACACACGATGAGCATTAATCATTTCAGGATCACAAAAATAAACGATAGAAAACTAAGATTCTTAATAAAGCACTAAGAATAATGAATACCGTTGCATCTCCTCCACCAATATAGATGCACTGAAGAGGTGCCTCTGTAACATGGCTCCATTAGCCTTTCGCCAGTTGAAAGAAGGCTTCTTTTCTGGAGGAGAGGCAACGGCAATATCCAGCAAGTCTCCTCTATGTTTTTTGGATGCAGAATTCGGACTTCTTCTAAACCCAGGAGCATAAGGCCTTCAAAGGAAGAACATCGTGTTCTCCACATCAGCGTGCAGCTTGTAGAATCGCTCTTCATTTGAACCAACGGATGAGGACACCATTGAGATGGATGAAGAGGCCATCGAATTGGGAGAGCACTCCATCACTGCTTCGTGATACAACCTTCCTCTATAGGCGGCAAGATCAGCATAGTAAACAGGCGGGACCAGAGATACTGAATTGGTGCATCGAGCAAAGGTAAAACATAAGCTGTAAATTAACTTCTGCAAGTCATCAGAGCTGAACTTGTGCTCGTCCCAGAGGACTTGGTAATGGGTTGGCTTGCTCGTCCCAATTCTGCCATAGTGGCTGCACAGATAGAAGTCGAATCCAAAAGGATGCACAACTGTTGTGTCCACGACTGTCCCTGGTGGAACGTTGCTTTTGGAATCCCCATCGACATCTCCCTCCTTGAAAAGACGAGTCTGGTGGCGCTTCTGTGCCACAATGATCGTGATGGTTGGCTTGTAATCTTTCTCGGAAAAAGCCTTCTTCAGGTCCTGCAATTCTTCATTCAAAACCATATCGAATTGGCTTTCGCTCACCCCATCACGGAACAATACCAGTTTCTTGGGCCAAACTTGATTCAGACAGGCATATGTCTCGACGAGCTCCAGACACATCTCCCCAATGTTGGCAATTTTCTCTTGCCGGTGGAGCTGAGGTCGTATCCTTGCAGCATAGCGATTGGCAGCAGGCCAGTTGATGGTACCGACAACTGCAGCAAATGATGGACTGATTGTGTCACGTGATGCGGGATGGTTGACATCAGCACCAAGGAACATCACATGCTCCTCGTCGTTTATGTGCAGGAATGGATCAAATAGCTCCACGTTGCTGCCTCCAAGCTTGGCATTGATCCCTAGGGCAAGGTTTGTTAGATACTGACTATTCTTATCCTCGTTCGCTTTAGTGGAAAGACAACACTGAGTGACTAGCCCAATTCGAGTCTCGCAAATCCACTTGAGGTACTTGTAGCCGATGTCTTCCCTAGACATGACGCAAAGAAGGAATTGAGGACGGCATCTCCCTTCTCTACAAGCACGATCGTTGACATCCTCTAGCAGCTCAGTGAATCTAGCCACATTGGAGAAAACGCTCATTGTGGGAGCTTGATAAAATAGCGGTTCTTCCATCCGAATTCCCAAGCTTCTGCATCGGCCGATAAGCTTTTGGATGAACGGCTTACAGTTGAGCCGATTCCGATCTGACGAGCTGAAATCGACAATGGCCCATCTTTCAATCGGCACCCCATCCACGACTGATTTACCCATTAGATTCCAATGACATTTGTCTTTATCAACCTTTACTTTGGTCACCTTGCCATTCGGAGTGTCCAGTTTCAACTCGGGAGGTTCGATGACACGTCCCATTACTTTCGTCATATTCATGTCGACTTCCATTCCAAAGTTCCGGCTGACTTCTCTGCAGCAGTGAAGGAAACATTTTAAGTAAAGAAAACAATATCAAAGACATAGAAAATGTAAATATGTTAGTCCGATGCTTACTGTGATAAAGATTTAGACTTTCTTTGTCGGTCGAATGTCATTTTTTTTTTTTTTTTGTGACCCAGGGAACCCCCGCACAGCCGGCAACCGGGGAGTAAACCCTGGGGGCGACACGTGCTAGCCACCACACACGTGTCACCAGGGTAAGTCACCCTAACGACTGCGCGAGGATTCGAACTCCTTCCCTTCGTGAGGGGAAGAGAGCCCGAAGCCAACGCAGCTGCTGCGGGGGGTGGTTGGTCAAATGCCATTTTTGTTCTACAGCCTATGCTGTTTTGTGCAACCATTTCACCCAAAAGAATATAGGATCCAAGTATTTTTGTCTATTTGAGCATATTCATTAACATAATATAATTGTTACGAATTATCACTTATCCCACAGTATGTGCAATATAAATATATAAAAAACAAGAGCATATATAAAACAAATTATAAATTGACCACACTAAAAAATTATGACGAAGCCTCATGTAATAACCACATTAGTTTTTTGATCCGCACGTCAAGTTTTAACAAAAGCAATGATAGTTATATGTACAATTTTAGCAAAGAACAAGCACTGCATACCCGCAAGGTCCGGTGTTCGACCTCATCATGTCGCAGATGTACTTCTTTCTTATATGTGGGGGCGGCATGGAGAATTTCTTCAGCAAGTTGGAGGCATTTCTCTCCAACTTCTCTTTTGGGTACCTCTGCCCCTCGACCAACATGCACAACTCCATCGGCACAAACTGCTTATTGTTGTTCTTGCTCAAATCTAAGCAAGGAATGTCCCCATGCCGTATCTCAATTTTGTACTTCTCTAAGAAATAGTTTACTAGATTGATCTTATTCATCTTGCCTTCAGGACTCTCGCAGTTGAAACATATCGAACTCGTGGTCTCGTCAGTCAGTCCCACGATCGCATACTTCTGTTTGGTCTTGCGGTGGGTCACTGTGACCTTCACCCCCTTAAGCGCCCGCTCGACTTCCCTCCTGTACCTCGCAAACTGACCAATGTTGAATCCACGTATGTTCTCTTGGAGGAAATCGATGACTGGCATCCTCTTTCGGAAGGCCATGGCCGAGCTATCAAGACACAGCGCAAGGACCTGGTAGGTTGGCTTCAAGCTGTGTTGGAACCCTCTAAATGCCGCGACGCCGCACTTCAGGTCGCCTGTCTCTTGATACTCGAGGGGATAGAAATTCCATCCCACCGAGATCATGTTCCTTGTGGGGTTTTCCTTCATCACTAGATCCATGCTCTGCAATATGTCCCGTGGGATCGACAACAAGTTTCCAGCCAAGTAATCTTTCAACTTCAGGAGGTTGAACTCGTTCACAAGCTTGATGGTGCATTGGAATGAGGAGTCCTCCCTGTCTATCTTCACATTGTATGTCCCGCAAGGCAGCGGAATTGCACTAAAAATGTTCCTCTCACCATCATAAACAGTCATGGATAATGGAAACTGCGTGTGGTAGTCAGAGAATAGCTTATCCTTGATATGATTAAGGGTGGCTTTTGATAGTCTCATGGGATGGTGGCTCCTCATCGGTGCGTTGGGCTTGATGTCGACATCGTAGTGCCTTATGATGGTTTCAGGATTAAAGATAACAGGAAAATGGTTGACAACAAGCCTGACATGGTGGGCAAACAACGAGCCCCCTTCATCGGGGCGTCTAATGGGGCAAATCTTATCCTTATTTCCCAAGGAAACCTGATTAAACTCCGGCACAGGGTTAAACTCTGGCTGGACAGCATTAGTCTGGAGATCTGTTGAGAGAATATAAACCACGTCAATAAACATTCGCTTCAGTCAAGAAGTTCCAGTGTGGCTCACTTGAAAGTTGTTTATACTTTTATTTTTCAGTACTTAGGGTTCTAAAACTGATGAAACGTGAAAATTAAACATCAGTAGCCATGCCATCACTGTGCAGATTAGTATCCAAAAAAAAAAAAAAATGAAACCAGTGACTTCGTTTTTATGGCAACAAGTCTGTCCATTTAACTAATAGAACACAGCTAATGCAGTAGTTATGCACTTGATCAGGAGAAAACAGTGAAATTGATATTGAATGTGTTGAAACATTAAAATTATGTGTATAGAATGGAAAATTGACATGATTCACGTGCAAAGATCCTCCTGATAGAACCAAGTCAAAACAAAAATGCAAAACGAAAGCGTTTCTAATGTCTCTCTACAAATGCATCCGAAAGAACCTAAGTTTCTTATACCAAAGTAAGTCTATCAATATGTAATCCGGTACCCAACAGTAGGGCAACGTCGAAGAGACGACCTTATACGTACCAGCTATAGGCTCAGGCTCTGGACACAGTGAGGCATCATATCCAGGAAGACGGGTGTCGGTCTCGGTACTTGGCTGATTCCTTTCTCTAAGGTGAGATTCTCGGAAAGGGTTTCTCTCCTCTCTGCGACCACCCCTTGTGCGCCTGTGGCCTCGTTGATATCCGCGGTGGTGATGATCCCTATTGTGGTATCTCTCATCATCCTTCTCGCGATACTTATCGCGTTCACTCGATCGGTTCCCGTGTCTGTCCATGACGTCTCTCTTTTAAGGATGGAATGCTTTTACAACCAGAGAGCTGCACGACTGTATAGAGAGGGAGGGAGAGAGAGAGAGAGAGAGAGAGAGAGAGAGGAGAGGAAAGAAGGAGAGCAAATGCAGGACGAGAATGGTTAAACCAGAACGAAAGAGAGAGGTCTCGGATGCTAAGTATTGTGGAGCAAGGGATAAATGAAAGCACGAAGGATATATAATTCGAGGCCTTGCATGGTACGAAAGGTTAGGAGGAGCTTTCTTGGTACGATGTCTCGCTTACTTATGGGAGAGTTCGCCGACTCAAAATTACAGCAATTTCCACCGCCGTAGCAATAACATAGCTGGACATTAACAACTAAAATTTTGAGAATTTCTTTGTTGCCGACTTTATGCAGCTCACCAAAACGCGGTTGGGATTGGTTCGGTTTTTGATTTTCCTCTTCTTTTGCTTTATTTTTTTTATGCGCTTCTTCTTCCATACGTACCTTCCCCTTTCCCACTGGACAAAGGCAGCGTCTTTCGCCGGGCAGATACCTGGTGGACTCGCCCTTTACAAGACCCAGAAACCCACCAGCCTCATAGGGCCTCTCCAGCTCCTTCTCTCCCTCACTCATGGGCCCTAGATGACCGTAGTCCCAGAATCAAACCGCGACAACGCGATTCTCGAGCTGGTAGAGTAGAAAGATGACGCGTTCGATGTGCCGAAGATGGAGAAAAAGAGGGCTGGATTGGATGCATCGACGGAGGCCGGAGAGGGGGAGAGAGAGAGAGAGAGAGAGAGAGGATCGGACGTTCGGCGGGCGAGGAGAGAGAAAGAGAGAGGGAATGATTTCTGGAGCTTTACCAGAGGGGGAAGATGGAGTGAAGTCATAACTGGCGATAACGAGATTGCGAGAGAGAGAGAGATGACAATGCATTGAAATTTGTGTTTTGTCACTTTTTGGAGATGAAAATGCCGTGAGGGAAGAAGAACAGAGAGAATAAAGCAGAAAAGGGCAAGAGAGCGAGGGAAGTGCGAAGATAGAGGAAGAGAGAAAATTAAAAAAAAAAAAAAGGAAAAGAGAGAGAAGCGGGTGAGAAGAGAGCAATAATGAATTACTTAGTGAGGGAAGAAAAATAAAGAAATTCGATTCAAACCAAATGATCAACCAACCAAATTATTTTATTTATTATTCGAATTGAAATTGGAACCGAATAAAAAACAATGCACAAATTTTTGGTTCGGTTCGATTTTTCATAGCCTTACCAACAAGTGTTCGATTTGGACGCGTTGGCACTTTTTCACTGCCTCAGTCTTTTTGACTTTCTTTTTCTTCTTTCATAAGTTCTCGACTCTTTTGCCTTACGGCTGGAGTTTGATGAAGCAAAATGCTTGCTAATGAAGAAATCCTATTTCCAATGCACGTACACTCCCCTAATTATTCTAGGATTTTAGAAAAATGGATCAAAGTTTAACAATCGAAAAATTTCAAGAAAAGACATAGGCGGTTTTTTGATAAAATCTATTTAGCGTATGGTAACAATTCTATTCTCGAGAATAATTTATATTCACAAATAGTTTTTTCTATTTCTATTCATTGGACGAGTTTCTTAGGAGCAGAGCGCGTTTGGTAATTATATAAATTTTCTATTCTCGAAATAGAAAAAGAATAGAAATATGTTTAGTACAATTCTAAAAATTTCTATTTCCAATTTTTTCATTTAATTATCATAATGTCCATGGAGACTTAACAATTCATATTTGAATAAAACTTGATTGTTGTAAAGATTTAACTAATGATGATATTCTAAGATGACTTAAGAAAATCCAACATAATAGTTAGCCAAAGATGGATGGCTGGAAATGGTAGTAGAGGGTCTCACTAGATTATAACTCACAATATGAGGAGGTTGACGATAAACCTTGGGCATTACAATAAATAGGTATGTTGAATTTTTTGAGCTGTTATAGTTGTAAGAAGAAGGGCAAACGTTCCTCAGCGGAATGGGTATGGAGCACATGTAAGGATGGATGCGATCCTAAAGTTGGTGGGCTTATTTGCACATACGCATAAAACCTTCAAGCAAATGACATTGGAAATCCATGAAGCACGGGTTTATTCATTTGTTATGAACACAAGACAAGTGGTAATACAAAAGAATTCCTCAGAGCTATCTAATATTCTATTAAAACAAAATTGCAGATGGTCTTAAAGGATGTCTCCAATAGAATCTTAACGAAAGAAGACATCTTCTCTGAGCGAAGTCACCAAGTTGTCGCAACCTAGCATCGTTTTTAAAAGAAAATAGTGTTAAAAAATCCATCTAGTAAAGCCCTAAGAGCTTATATAATTTTGAATCCAATTTTCATCAAAAGATTTTTCACATTTTTGTTAAACTAATTCTTAACTAGAATTAATAGTAAAATTTAGTAAAACTACTTAGAATCTAATTCTAATTTTTTTTTCCTTAGATTTCTGATTTTTTTATTTCGAAAAATCGGGACTTAGATCAGATCAAGAGATCCGGTATGTGGGTCTCACCCAGACCTTGTGTCGAATGTGTATAGACGAGCATTAGGTTATACTGAGTTTGTTTCTCTAAAATGATTTTGTTTATCTTTTTGTTTTCGAGGACAAAAGTAGATATTTTTTACTTCTTATTGTTGTTCCAAATATATTTTCTGACCATTATTCCATCCCAAGGATTAGAAAAATTAAGAGATATACACAAATAGATTTTAGTTCTTTTTTTTATTCCAAAAGAAAAATGAAAAATAAAAAAATATAAATGTTATCAGACACACTTCCTCTTTTACGTTCTTTTTCTACTTTAATAAGTTGTTGAGTCTTTTGCTTTACGACAGGACTTTGATGAAGCAAAATGCTTGCTAACGAAGAAATCGTGTTTACTTTCTTTTGAGAAAAACCACCCACGTCTTCCCACTCTTTCCCACAACGCCTTTGTTCATTCTCTTTTTCCGTTTCTTCCGATAAAAATTATATAAAATCCCCTAAAGACGAATTTACACCTTAACTTTTACCCATCACTGGCCCTACATTTCGTCAAAATGTGCAATGAGCACGATTTTGGAGAGTAAAAACTGGATGTTTGATTCGCTTCTTTATAAGAATAATTTATCACAAAGTCCCCTGAAAATTTAAGTAGCAAAAATTGGCTCCCTAATCTTTCCAATATGACACATCTTCCTAAACTGTTTATTTTTTCCATTTTTTTTTTATAAAATGAAGTAAAAAAAAGTTTCAACTTGGGCATATAGGTTTGATTTAGATTTCGTTGATCAATATCCCGGAACACCAACCCAACTAGTTATATTACCAATAAGAATCAAATTTCTTTTAAACACACAATATCATTTAAGTAACTATCTTACTCATCTAGGATTTAATGTATTTTGTCATTAAAAGTAAACAAAAGCATACAAAATTCATTATGTTTTAGGAAGGTGCAAAACAGGTTAAACAGAAACCGAAAGATAAAAATTCCTTAATGTCATCTCTACTCCGCCCATCCATCAAAATCACCGTCAAGTTGCCTAAAGAAGCGACTATTCTTTTGAAAACAAATTGTATATGCTCGAAATCTGAAAATATATGTATTATATATGATTGTTACAATCGACAACTCTATACATCCTTTACTTTTGAAGATGTTTCTTTTTGGAATTTAATCTCAATACATCAACTCAATAGTCACTAGTTAGCTCCGCAGCTCTAATTTCCATCTCGCTTTTCATTTTTCGTATATGACAAGAAATTGAAGAAACATGCATTTCTCTAGAATTTGGTGGATTAACGTATACCACCTCTAAGGTTCAAAGGGATTTTGTGTTAATTTATCTTTTCCTATGAAAACATTGAAAAAAAAATAGTTTTCTCCCTGAAAAATCACATGCCTATGTCAAATTGTATAAAGTTCTCCTTAAAAAATCACATGTCAATGGTAAAATTGGATAAAGGGTAAACAACTATAACAAAACAAAAGTTCAATTTCGTTCCACCCCGTAACTCACAATCTCGGCGAGGAACGGGCAAAGTGTGGAGTGACAGATGGGGGACCTTCGTCGAGCGAGGCAGGGTTAAGTTACATTTTGAATTTGTAATTCTTTTGTTCCTCGACAAATTCGTTAGTCATTTTATTTTATTTTATTTTATTTTCCTTCTTATTAACTATTGAGATTGCTTTTGCAAGAGGAGAAATTGATTAGGACTACTAGTGTCGCTCATAGTCACGTACCGAATAGACACTGTGACATGCTCATGCTTTCTCCAATAGTAATCTTAAAATCAAAGTAAACAACGACGGGCGCGCATACGACGATGCACGAGATGTCATCGTTGGTTTTTCAGGACAACGCTTCTCTGATCAACTCTTTTGACGCCACACAAGCATCATCTATCTCCCCGACGCAGTCTGCTGCCTCTTGATTCGACATTTCCTGCAGAGTGTGAAAAGCGGCCAATACATTAGTTGGGAAATTTCGCTCCTAGATTGCAAACAAGTATGCCTCGAATTTGAGAATTGATATGAGCATATGAATTTCTTTCCTTCTTGCTTGGAATGATATAACAAGAATCACCAGTTTCGGGGCGTCGAAGGAGGTTATACCTTCCATACTCCATCGCTTGCCAAAAGAACGAACTCGGTGTCTTTCTTGATGTTGTCAATGAAAATATCAGGTTCCGATGTGATCCACCCGCGGTACATTTCCTACAGCACTCAGGGAGCAATTAAGACCCAAAGAATTTGTAGCCATCTCGTATCGAGCATTAAACTTTGAATTGAACTTTGAAATACAGCACTACTAAACTTGGAATTCCACCTGGTCTTTGAGATACAAATGCTCCTCTGCTTTCTACAAGCTCCCTTTCCTTTTGTGGTTCATGATCCACCGTTATCTGTTTTAGCTTTGCCGTGTTTGCACATGATCGCACAAGAGTCACCTACATCAGCTACATACCTTTATAATGATTGTTTTACAACTTCATTGCTAGATGTCGGTGGTTGTGTATTCGAAGTGCTACTAGCCATGCTTGAACTTGAAGATATTATGCAAAATACAATTACAAGAAGTATAAATTTAATAAATACTACAAGTAAATGTGATGGTAAAAAACCAAAAATAAACATATATAATAGGAAGCGAATATGTTGTTTTCAAATCATTAACAATCTTCATCAAGCATAATTTCCGACTGAATATTGACAACATTGTCTATTTGCTAAAAAAGATTTACCATCTATACTTGCAAGTTACAGCAGGAGTCGGAACAATTGAATGGGGAACATAAGTGAAGATACATCAAAGCTACACTACACTTTTCTGATTCTCCACTCCAATGGAACATGTATTTCCATAGTTCAGTGGACATTGTCGGTATTTACTACCTAAACGGTACAATGGTAGTAGTCTAGAATCCAAACCTTGTGTACGTTTTTCCAACGCTAGCAACCAAGAGAGAAGACTTTTGCTTTCAACACTGGGCCCTTCACCTTCAGTGATGCTTATTAGGATCAAACCTCTATTACAAGCGGAAAAAAGTAGAAGTGGTGAAAACCTACCTAACCAAAACCAGCGATGATGTTGTCCGACCTATGCGAGAGGCGGATTTGTGAGGTCGGGGCAACGCGTGTGAGAGGCGGACATGGGGTTGGGATGAGTTTAGGGGGCGGAGGCAGTTGTGACAGCTAGTGAGGCGAGCCGGGGGGGCAGTGGAGCTATATTGGTGAGAGGATGAACAGTCGCTGTATCACGAGAGGAGAAGAAATCAAACAACCCCGCGGCTAACGTGGTTCTTGATGCATTGGAGATGGAGAAATCAAGGGCTTGAATTGGATGGATTGATGGAGGGAGAGGGTGAAGAGAGAGGAAATCAGAGGTTCGGACTTCAGAGGGCGAGGATTGCGAGTGAGAGGGGGAATCAATTTCTAGGGTTTCGTAGAGAGGGGAACGGTGAGACAGAGGAGGAACGATCGGGAACGGAAGTAAAAGAAGAATGAAAAGCCCTTTTACATATTTTCCCTTTATTTTTATATTTACATTTTGACCCATAATGTTTTGAAAATTTTTAAAATTGACTTTGTGCGTGTTGGAATCACGTGTCGGAATTCTGGACTTGCGTGTCAGGGAGAGTTGACCACGCGTCAAATTTTCCGACACGCATTGACCGCATGTCGGAGTGTCGGACATGACATGAAGGTTTCTGAAAAGTGTCTGTGTTTCGTAGGCTGTCATAAGGCAAGGTCAACCTTGGCTATCCTCGCCTTTTTGTGGCTTGGCAACTTGCTAGATAAAGAAGGGAAGAAAATCAAAAGAAAAGAAAACAGTTTTAAAAATCATCTTTTTATTAATAATAGTCCACGTCAACATTAATCGCACCACATTGGATGATTAGCATTTGCATTAGCGAATTATGGCCAAAATTAGTTTAATAAATCAATTGGCAAAATGTAAAAATGTTTAAGGCTCAATTAATAAAATTAAAATGTTTAGGATATTTGAATTGGCAAAAATGCAATTAGCTAGGAAATACTGAAACTCTCTTGAAGCCTTTGTGTTATGTCAGACACTTTGACACATGTCTGACATTCGGTCAATATATGTCGGAATAATCCAATACTTAGTCAACTCTCTCAACACTCTTTGACACTCGAGTCCGGAATTTCGACATGCAACTTTGGAATTCCAACACTTGATTTCGATATGTACAAGGTTAATTTTAATAAATTTCAATAAATGAAGGGTCAAAATGTAAATATAAAAAAAATGATAAAGGGGGAAAGAAGAAAAACCTAGTTTTCTTTTTTCTTCTTACTCACTTCTCATGACAAATAATTCACATTCCAAGTTTATTTTTTTTCTCTTATCTTTTGACACGCTCTAAAATGCATGTCCAAAATGTGGATCGCTTATTTTTTCCCTCCAAGTTTTATGGATTATTGGAATAGAGTTGAATTTGTCAAATTGAAACCATGAGTGATATTAACAAATGGTGGATTAATATTTTTAGTGTAAATTAATTTATTATTATTTATTTATTTGTGGATTTGAATCAAATTAATTTGATTAAAATAATCAAAAATTAATAATTTATCATGTATATATAAAAATATACATTTAATATACATTTCCTAACATGTCAAATGTCTCTATTTTTTTAGAAATAACGTGCCGGCGTGTCGTGTTATGTCGTATTGCGTGTCACATGTTAGTATCGATAATACTCAGGCAATTAATTTAAGACTTTTTGGATAATTTTTCCGGTTATTTGCTATTATGAAATTTTCTCTAGAATTATAACTAGGGGAATAATGATACAAATAGTCCTTGAATTTTGGCCCAATATGCATTTTGATCCTTGAACTTTTAATTTACTTAATGTGATCCATAAACTTTAACTCAATGTACAATGTGGTCCTTAAGCTTTTAATTTGTTCAATGTACTCTATGAGCTTTTGGTACATATTCAATACAATCCCCGAATCGTGTGAAAATGTTCATTATAGTCCTTCCATTAATTCAAGATTGGAGATGATATTTAACATTTTCATATAGTTAATTTATTGAACGTATACCAAAAGTTTAGAGACTATATTGAACAAATTAAAAGTTTAGGACCACATTGCATATTGTTCTAAAGTTTATGGATCAAATTGCACATTAGGCTTTTAGGGACTGTTTATGCCCTTTTTCCTAATTGGGGCAAGGAGTCAAACATGAAATTTAGGATATAAAGTGACTTTTTCCCAAAAGAAGAGGCAAAATTATAATTGGATGCTAAGTAGGAGAGTTTTTACTACTTTCCTTGACTACAACATTTAGACGATCATTCAAAATGTTGTGCGTGAAGTGAAGTAGCTTAGACCTTATCCTTTTGAATCCCATCCCAAATCCATTCAGCTAATAGGACCAAACATGTCTTATCACATAGTTGTTCCTAAATCTTGTCCAAGCGTTTGGGATCTTATATTCAACATGAAACATAACATTCATTCGCGATTCATTTGACTCACGAGGAAAAGTATGAAGAATTTGTTTTGTTGAAAATAAATAAATTATAAATTACATTTTTCATCTAACAGCTTAACACTTAACATTAATACCATAAAATTTCACATAGAATTAGAGCATAGCGTCTTGATTGGATCTTTTAATGCTTCCATTCACCTATTTTAACTCACATTCGTGCATCAATCTCAAGCCTAAAGCTGAAGGACCCGACACGTCACTCGAATTTTACCACGATACATGAAATGTCGTCGGCACTTTTTCGGTACAATGCTTCTTTGATCAACGCCTTTGACGCTTCCCGAGCATCTTCTATCTCCATTATGCAATCCGCCGCCTCTTGATTCGACATTACCTACAGAGGCTTGAAAAGCTCCAGTACATCAGCTGGGAAATTTTACTACCGGAAAGCGAACAAGTATGCCTAGTATTGGAGAGCTGACATAAATAAATGGATTGTCCATTTCTTTTCCTTCTTGCTTGGACTACTACAGAATGACATCGAACATCCTAAACATCGTGGGGGGTTTGTACCTTCCAGAGGCCGTCGCTTGCCAAAAGAATGAACTCGGTGCCTCTGTTGATGTTCATGATGAATATATCAGGTTCGGATGTGATATGATCCTTCACTTTCTCATCGCCGAAAGCCCTAGTCATGGCAAGTTGACCGTCCACTCGCGGAACATTTCCTAAAGCATTCGGACGCAATTAAGACTGAAGAATTTTTACCATCGCATGTCGAGCATTAGACTTTGAATTGAACTCCGAGATACAGAGTGAGAAACACTAGTAAACTTTGAATCTCTCAAGTTTGAAGCACACACCTGGTCTTTGAGATACGAATCCTCCTCTGCTTTCTACGAGCTCCCTTTCCTTTTGCGGTTCATGATCGACTGTTATCTGTTTAGCTTTGCCATTTTCACACATGATCGCACGAGAGTCACCTACGTTGGCTACTATCAGCTTCTCCCTATTGATCAGTATAGCTGTGACTGCCGTTGAACCTCCTCTTGAGCTGACAATGCCCTCCAAAATTTTGTTGTCCGTCTTTTTGTAGGCTCGCTTGATTGCACGCTTTGGGCTTGTCCAGAAGTCTGGCTATTTTTATGGGAAAACAAAAGAAAAATGTCTCTCGGTTAGAGCCACGACCATCCTTCTCTTCACTAAGCCACATACACACATACCTCACTAAGAATATTGTCAAATAGATGGTGCTGCAAGTACTGTGCAACTTTGCGGCCGGAGTGTCCATCAAAGATGGCATATAGACCTAATTCATTGCCGTCATATTCTCTCTTTTCTGCGACGATGAAGTCTTCCATTCTGTGAGCCATCTTTCCCTCGACTAAATCGAAACCATGAGTAACCTTGCGACATGATTCCTCCTGCTCATCCTCCTTGTCTGCCTCATCCTCATCCTCCTCATCCTCATCATCCTCTTCTTCTTCTCTATTGTTGTTGTGCATGTCTGATATATCCAGTCTGTGCCCTTTCTTCCTCTGTTAGCACAGTTATTAATGGAATCTAGAAAGTTATTAACAGGCTAGATCTCCTCATCGTTTTACTTTGGTCTAGACAGAAGTGACGACCCCTCTTTAGTCATTCACCATCTGTGCATCAGCACAATCTCAGATGGTCAAGAACAGGACTCTTCAGGCGTCACATAAATTTGTGTCCAATGTTTTGGTTAAATATAAATGCTACACAAAAATATTATCACCAGTCTGTACAATCCTTTTATAAACATTCAATGGACAGGACTTATTTGATTTTATGCAATGTGTAGGACAGAAATTATTTGATCTTATGCAATGTGTAGCTCACAATCATTCATGTCTCAACAACTGTTTCATTGAGTAACAGATCTTATTCCCTTTAGAAGATCAAGAGCACTTTCCTCAAGTGACAAAAGCAGCAATGCTCACATAGCTTTAATCTGGTTGCATCAGCTAGCATTTTGCACTCGTATTATAATGCTTCTGGCTGAAACTTTTAATTTAACATCTTACCTTCATGTGTGCTTCATCTTCTTCTCCTCGTGAATTGTCCTCCAAAGTGTGCTCCTCGCTCTGCAACACAATTGGTTCCAGAACAAGTGAATAATAATGAATAAAGAGGAGTTCTGACATATCTTAATGCACTTTCTTCACCCAAAACATAAATAAAGCGGTGAAGAAGATAAATTTTCTCTTCCATGTCTCTTTTTTGACTGATGTTTTGTGGTTATCATCAGCATCAGAGCATCAAGGCGAGAGACACCCTCATAGCATCCAGTTTTAAGTTACATATTCCACACTAATGTTTCTATTGCAAGGTTCTGTCTAACCAGGGGCAACCCTGCTGTGTTTCTACACACGAAATATGGTGCTATCAACTAAGAGGTACTCCATTCATATATGCTAATCTACATTTCTTCTCTTACTGGATTTTGGCACATGTACATGTCTTTTCCTTTTGATCCATCAGAGTTCCATATCAATCTTGGTATGCTATGCACTTATATCTGATTGACTCGCTAGATCTCTAAATGCCGTCCTAAGCTCTGAAGAGTCCATCTAAGGGGCACATACACACCAAAAGTAAATCGAAAAGAAACCCAGAAAAAGAAAAACCCTAACCAAGACCAAGTAAAATTGCAAAATGAGAAAATAGTGATCCAGCTGAAATGCAACAAAGGACATTATGTAAGCATACAATATGAGAAGGACACACGCACCGCTCTTCTAACGGACGATTGGTCATTGGTCACATTTGCTCTTCTCTTCTGGTTCAAGGAGAAAATTAAATTTGAACTTTGAGCGGCTGGATAATTTCTTCAACTTGGCAAAGTTAAAAAAAAATAATAGCAGGTCCTATCTATATGTTAGGCTCAAGTGGGTCTAGCCACACGGCACATTAAGATTATTGAGCAACCTCAAAGGCATTCTAGTCACTGCATCAATCGAAGCAAACAAGTGCAGGATTTGTATCAGGAGATACCTTTATCTGTCGGAACAATTCTCTGTCAGGAAAGTACACTGAACTCTGCAATTCGAAAGGCTTTGTGTCAAGTAAATCCAGAGGCTTTTGAAATTTTCTGAAGATCAAGCTCATCATCATCATAAGAAATTGAAATCCCAGATGTAAAGGCGCTTTTTGATCTGATAATTCGTGAAATTTATCTATCAGCACCTTCATACAAACCCTCCACCTCAGCCTCTATAAGCTCCCCCTCCTTTGTTGTATACTTAGATTGGCTAAGTATATACACAAAGTAAAAACAGAGAAAAACACAGATAACCAAGAGTTCGACAGACTATGAGAAGGTGAAACGACCATATATCATTACATATCAATATCGTCATGCACAAAGGCTAGTACAGGAAGGCACCCCGAGGTGGTACATAATCCAAGGCACGTAGCAAACAAGGCTTGTAAAGAAGGGTATTCATAAATGAATGAAAGAGGGTGCAAGAAATCAAACACAGAACCTTCTGACTCTGATATCGTGATATAGCTTTGATCACGTGTGCATCTGTTCTAAAAGTTTTAACTATGATTGCATGAGTCATTAGAGAACGAGGCAGAGTACACAACATGTAGCTTGAATTTTGAGGTTCCAACATCAGGCGAAATAGAAGTAATAGTGGGAATGTAAGAGAAGTGAGTTTACGGTATACCTTCATTGTTTGCAGACAGTCAGAAGCTTGAGCTTGGCCTTCACTTCACTGTTACAGTATCAACGCTACTAGGAAAGAATGGGGAAGTCAGAATAGAGGCTCTGGAACTTGTTGGGTGCTCGCGCAGCGACACAAGTCACCGAACACAGAGAGAGAGAGAGAGAGAGAGAGAGAGAGAGGCGTCCTGATTGGTGGCACTTTGGAAGGAGTGCGAACATCGCACCGCTCACTTGGGGAAGAGCAGGTGGCGACGGTTGCATGATGAAGGGCCAGAGCGGAAGCAAGAAGGAGGGAAGCAGCATATCTAAACGCTGCCGTTTAAGAACTAGCTAGGAGATTGTATTCAGGTTCATTCGGTGGATACAAAGATTTACTGAGCTATAAACATTATTTGACTGGCCCAAAAAGAATATAAAAGAAAACGAAAGATTATTGACTGTGTCTCAATATTACTAGCTAAATTAAAAAATTCTCAATATTACTTTGCTGGGTAAACCATATAGGGCAAAGATATTGTTATAATTTTCATAGAACGATTGCTTTTGTTTTTTAACTATTTTATGTGAGTGTTACTTTAAAAAAATGGTTACTTAAAGATACATGCAATTTTCCTCACATGAGAATCTTATATGACACTAATTTAATATTGAATAATAGGATGTCGCTCATTGGAAATTAATGCTACATTGAATATTTCGGCAAGAAAATTGCCGATTTATCTTCTCCTTTTAAAAAAGTGATGAGTACATTAGAAGTCCTAAAACTTATAACAAAAGTGCAATTAAGAATATCAAATGACCTTATAACTTTTGAGTCTGACGAAGTAATACAAGATAAAAAAAAAATGTCTTCCTGTTAAGTTGCCGTGACCCAAGTTTGTTCGATTTCTTCTTATTTCGTTCTTGCTCTTTAATAAGGGGAAGCCTCTTTCCTCATTTGTTGCGATGCTCTTTACATTTGTGGTCATCTATAATTGTTCTGAATTAGGTTAAGGAGAAAAGGCCCAAATCATTGGGCGGGCTCGGGCCTTGCTGGCTGTCCCATGAGCAGGCCTTGACCCAAAGATAGGCAAGTTAGCTCTGGCCTAGGCGGGCCTGGGCAGGGCCCAATACCCGACTCCTGGGTTGGGTCCGGCCCGAGCCCGCCCACTGATCAGGTGTGATTTTTTAAGTTCAGGCAGAGAAGCGAAAACTACATAAAGTAGACCGGGAAAAAAAAAAAAAAAAACCGAGACACAAGCTCGCGCCGCTTCTCTCTCTCCACTTTGCTGCGCTTAGGCTCCGCCCACCTCGCCGTCGCCGCCACAGCCACCGCGCCGTCGCGCCATCGCCGTCGTCCTCAAGGTTGCTCCTCTCTCTCTCGTATGCAGCCGGGCAGTGTCTAGATAATACACAGATTCTGGAATTTCCGCGGGGGTGTGATTCTTTTTAGCTGAAAGTTGCTGGCTTTAGGCTGTGTCTGTGATCATAATTTGTGTATGATGAGTCCGCAGCTGGGTATGTTCTTTCTTGTTGTCGCGTGAAATTTAGTTGCCAATATGCAATTTTCAGCGTTTAAGTCGAATTGAAATTGGACCTCATGTTGTCCTGGAGACACTGATTCAGGGGCTAGTGTTCATTTTTTATGGTTGGAATTTACATGAGTAGGGCCAATTGACCGACTCCGGTTGACTTGATTTAGTATAATTTCGGCAGGTTTTACTTTCCCTCTCTTGCTTTCTCTCCTACCTCACTTTATTGCACTGGATGTTTGAAGTTGTGATTCTGTGCTCTTGTCGAGATTTCTGGGTACATCCTGCAGAATATGAAGTTAGTGAAAAAGCTGATGTTCCTGAGTTTATGTATCTTTGGAAAAAGCTGATGTTCCTGAGTTTATGTATCTTTGATATTAATGGTAGGTATTCTAGGACTGGGCTACTAAATTGGTTTGTTAGTGATGTGGAGATTGTAACTGGGCCTTTGAATAAGTGGGTCATTATCAACGTAAAATATAACTTCTTTGCATCACTTACATTTAAGTGTTTGCATTACTCAGAGGTGTTTATCTGACACAACTTTTTCTTGTTGACATTAAATATGTTGTTGTGCTTTTGTGTTTTGCTGATTTGGTGCAGTTATTAAAATGCCAATGGAGATTGGTGAGAACGATGATTCAGTGGAGATGCTGAAGAATATTCATATCTCTACCTATGATGAAGACATGGATAATGATGCAGATCCAGAAGAAGTGGAGGATCTGATGAATGATGATGATGATGAGGACGACGATGAAGTGCAAAAACCGGTAACTCTAGGTTTTCTAGAGAAGCCAAAAAATAAATGGTCCCTGCTTCGTCAACTCTTCCCTAGCAAAGCTGGTGGGGTACCGGTGCGTTTTATATTTGCAAAATTTTCCCCTTTCCAGTAATCTTTTCTTTTTGCCTGAATACTATTTGCATTCTTGCGCTAGGTTGCAATTTGCATTTTATGATTATTCCAAGAGTAAGATATGAAATCAAAGACCATATTTTAATGGACAAGTTGTTGGATATTCAGTAACAGTAATTACAAAAGTCAAAATGTTAAATTTTGTTTGACATCGCTGTGGTTTATGGTATTTTTGCCTGAATGCAGGCTTGGTTGGATCCAAATAATCTACCATCTGGTAGGTCTCGCCTTTGCGATATATGTGAACAGCCCTTGCAATTTTTGCTTCAGGTACATTAAATGAGTTCTGTAGGGCGTGTGTCCAGCATTGAATTTCCTATTACTCTTAACTGGAGTGGGAATCTTTTTCTTTTCTATATATTGTTGATTGGAATTCTATTACTGTTCATTGTTAACAGATAAGGGACTACATTTGTTCTTGACTTGCATATTCTTTCCCAGACTATGTATTTACTTGTGTTTTAATCATTTGCAATATGTGTGGAGAATATGCATGTACTAGATGGAGGATTTTGGTATTTTGTTGGCATTGTAGTGACTGTTTGTCCTTCTCTTAATAAATTGTCCTATTTTCTTCTATCTTTTTCCTTTGTGATCATGTAAGCAATGAAAGAAGTTTCATTTCTATCATTTGCCACATCTATGAGCCCTCAATAGTAGGTTATTTGTTTGGTTGTTAGTGTTATCTCAGTCTATGTGTCCTTCTTTTAATGTTGTTTAGTAGATGTTTGTACTTTTTTTCATTGATTGTGACATTATTAGGTATATGCACCGACCTCTGATCGAGAATCCACGTTTCATCGTACATTATATTTGTTCACGTGTCCATCGATGTCTTGTCTACTTCGTGATCAACATGAACAATGGAAGCGACCTGCAGTAAATGCATCTCGAAGGTACTTTCAATGGTTTTAATCCAGCAACTCTTGTTTCATTTATTATTTGTGCACTTGTCTTAATCTAATTTGTTTCATTCTTTTGGTCCTTTGGTGATATTCAAGTGTGAAAGTTTTTCGTTGCCAATTGCCTCATCACAATCCCTTCTACTCAAGTGAACCCCCACGACATGATGGGAGTGACAAACCTTTAGGGAGTGGAGGTAGCTTTTATGTCTTTTCCCAGTCAGTTGATCTGATTTTTGTCTTTGGAAGTGGATGGAATACTTTATGACAGTGCACATACATATGGGCAGATGAATATGCTATCCTCTGTTTTTTATCAGTTTATGCTGTCTTTGTTTAATTGGAGATTTCTATAACTTGGTCCTGTTCTTGCCTCCAAGGGCCTAATTTCAAAGACTGAACTCATAGATGGGCTTTTGACTAATTGTTTGTCATGTTAGTCTCTCAGTAATTATGGTACTAACCCTTCTCTTTTTGGCCAAAACGTACTGTTGTTGAGCAGCTCCACTTTGTAACTGGTGTGGAACATGGAAAGGAGATAAACTTTGTGGTGGTTGCAGAGAAGCACGATACTGCTCTGAAAAACATCAGGTTCTAGGTTATTCAGCTGTTTATACCCATTCATTGTCAGTCTGGTCTTTTCTGTAACATTTTTTGTTATTTCACCTGCAGGCCATGCATTGGTGCTCAGGTCATAAAGCTACCTGCCAAAACAGTAGCGGAAATGCAGGAAACTCATCAGCAGAAGACCAGAAACGTGAGCAACTATTTTAGACTTCTTTGGATAAATTATACCAGTATTGCAGGGAGGCGCTTGTATATGTGCCTCTTAGGTCTCATGAATTTTCCGTCTTCACATGCACAGCTCTGTTTTTCTGTCATGTTGGCATATTAGAGGTCCTATCGGAGTATTTTAAACATGCCTTAGTACATAGACTGCCAGAGATACATGTAGTCATTTAGAGGTGATGGTCTGTTCTCTTATGTTCTTTCTGTCATGTTGGCATAGTAGAGGTCCTATCAGAGTAATTTAAACATGCCTCAGTACGTGCACTGCTAGAGATATATGTAGTCATTTAGCTGTGAAGATTTTGGTCTGTAGTCTTATGCTTGAAGTTGAAATTGAACTCGGCATCATGTTTTAACTTCCGGTTTTTGTTTCTGTACTTTTAGAATGTTAAATTCTCTACATTGTAATCCTGCAAACAGCTGCAAGCAGGAGTCTATGGCCTGAGCACGAGATTGTTAATGAGGATGAGGCTGAATATGATGTTGATGTGTCAGCTGATTTGGATAATACCAATTGTCTGGTATCCAGAAACCAGATGGATGACTCAATAAATTCACTTGTCGATAGTTTCCAGGTATAATTGCACTGTAGTTCTTGAGAATTAGTTCTGCTAAAAATTTCACATGCTTTATCCTATGCCTTTTCTGTGAGTAGGGTGACAGTGACAGGAGGAGTTGGGGCAACTTCCAAGAATGCATTGCCAGGGCGCCTGAGCAAGTTTTAAGGTTATTTAATTCAAACTGCAATAAATGGTTTTGAAATCCATGAATTCTTCAATGAGGATGTGCACATCTAGTATGCTCATTGAGTATGTTTATTGGATGTTACACGCTTTCTGCTACGTCCAAGAAGAGCCTGACCAGGTTTTCAGAGTCATGATGTATTGGCAACATTTAGAACCTTACTGGGATGTCCTGCTGGGACACATGAGTTGTGATGCCGTTGAAGTGGAAGTTAAATTCTTTGAATAAATTATGGATGGATTATACATTAATCAACTTACTGTCTGAATGTAGCCTGTGCATCGATTCTAGTAAATGTAACCAAGTCTAGGTCAGTTGTATTACTGTTTTGACACTTCGAAACCACTTTTCAGTAATTTCTCATTCTACATCGTAGAACCATATCTGTTGTTTCTCTTTCCTCTCCCTCAATCTGAAACAAGAATGGTTTTAATCTGTTTTAAAAGTCAGAAAATCGCAAAGCATGTTTGTTTATTCTACTTGTAATGAACAGGTACTGTAGAAATGTGTGCTCTAGGCCCTTGTGGCCAATTTCAAGTGGTCAGCCATCAACAGCTGATATTCCCAATTGCAGCTATTGTGGAAAGCCCCGGTGTTTTGAATTTCAGGTTGTCCTTTTGCATCCTTTTCTTCCGAAAGGCCTTGATGTTTCAAAGATTTTATTTCAACTTGCAGTTGTTGAAGCCCCTCTCTGTCTGAGATGCATCTCTTTTAGAGCTCTTATTTGTGTAACATCATGCAGTAGATGACCTTTTGATTACCGTCCTCTATTTCTCAGGTCTTGCCTCAGCTACTTTACTTTTTCGGCGTGAAGAACGATGCGGATTCACTGACTGGGCTACTATAGCTGTTTATTCCTGTGAAGCATCTTGCGATGGGGCCGCGAGTTACAAGGAAGAATTTGCTTGGGTGCAAGTGTCATCCCCATCTCAAGTGGTACCTTGAAGATCCTTATACTTCATTCAGCTTCTATGACTAAAGGGTTTCTAATTCTCCCTTTCCTCCTCCCTCCTTTTGATGATTGTCTCCGGCAGAGCTGTGTCTGTAACTTCCAAAAGTTACTAAAAGTTTTGGGGCCTCAGGTTGATAGGATATGTAGTCTTCTGTGTTTGCTTATCGCTTTTATATATCTTATTATTTAATTATATTATTTTAAAGTTTTAAAATTTGATTGGACTTTTGAGTTAAAATTTTTTAGAGTTATGATGCATTTATTCTCCCTATCTTGCTTTGCTCAATTAAATTCACTAATTCATGAGTATATAGAATCAACTAGAGGAAAAAAAAAAATCACTGAGGTTTGTCCAATGGCTACCATTTTTATATGGAAAAGGGGGAGGTCTCCATCTTTTCAGGAGTTTAGGGTGGGCACGTTTAATTTTAGATGTGGAGATGGGGCATAAAAGTTTGAGAGTGAATTGAGGGTTAAAGTAGAATGGAAAAAAAAAAAAATTAGATAAAAAATATGGACCAATAAAAAATAACGCCATCCCTAATGAATAATGAGAAGGAACACCCCCAATCTTGAGGGCAACAATAAACAAATAATTAGTTTTAGATATCTAATCACAATAAATTGAAGTGCTTTTTATATTTCATTGGGATAGGAATATGTAAGCAATGGCGATCATTCATGTAGATCCTAAACTATTACGTAAACCAAAAATGCAAAATTAATCAGGATTTGAATTTTTTTGAAATTCGGGATATGGCAAAAGATATATCAACCTAAGTGGCGGCATATCATGTCGAATATAAGACATGTCAAGCTCAATGTATTTTCTAACACGAATAGGGACACATGATATGGCGTCTCAGCTAACTTCCTTGAGAGGAAAATGAGAATCGTGAATTTTATTTTGAGAACTTTGATCGGATCTAATTAGCGGTGCTCTTCTTGATTTGGATTGGATCCGAAAACAGCATCCACAATCCTAAAAACGCCGGGATTTTGGCTGCCAAAAGCCACGGTAACAACGGCATTTCCATATCCGACGTTCCTCTGGAAATGATCGAGTCCTAAGGGGGAAAGGAAACGCGTTGCCCTTGGAGAGGACCTTCGTGCTGGGACGGTTGTCCGGGTCGGAGGTGACGAGCCTGACCTTGAGTGTACCATCGAGGACCGCCAAGATCTCGGTTACACGGGGATGCATGTGGGGTGGATTGATGATGCCCCACAGCGCGTAGTCGACCTGACCAAGCGAGATGCCTAGCATGTTCGGCCCCGGCAGCTGAACCACGGTTGTGGGAGTCACTTTTGATCCAATTGGGTTCGGTGTGTTCCCGGCTAAGTGAAGGGCTTGGACCATCATAGCGTCCTTGCATGCGAACCCATTCACAAAAACTGCAGGAGAGAAACCAAAGTTATTGGTAGAACTTGCATGCCTGAAGTACTTTCGCATTGTGTCTTCTCAAAAGGAGAAAATTTTCTATATATACTAAACTCAACTTTTTGTAGAATGCTTCTTTTACGGCAAGAAAAACCCGCTTTATATAAGTTAGCACGGCCCTATAAAGTACCTTCATAATCTATAAGTCCGCAGGTCAAAGCACAGTTAAATGGCACGGACATTGAATTGTTTGAATTTGCTCCTGTGAGTATTTGTACCTGTATCGTGTCCCCAAAACAATCGTGTAGATTATATAGATTTAAAAGTATATTGTGCTTTAAAGTTGTTAGAAGAATGTGTGGTTTCTACTTTAAGGTAAATTATGTTTCATTGAATAGTTGATATATGTAGACTACGTAAAAAATGCTTCAGAGAATTAATTAATAATAACATCATATAGTCTAATAATTACATATCGAGTGCCTTTGCACTCAAATTATTTGAAAAGAAATGGGAAAATTATCAATATACGGATGGTGTTTTGCCACATGTCAAAAGAATATGAATTAGGGGTTGGTGGCCCATATCATGAGCATATACGAGTTGACATCAAGCCCACCAAAATAGGTTAGAGGATTGATTAGGTCCGATTCACCGTAATAAGCCCCATACAGAGTCAATCACACGTAAACTCTCTAGACCATCCCAGTAGATCAAGATAACCTGAGATCTCGACACAAATGTAGGGTCAACCTGTCGATGATGCGCACTGGCTGCGCATTGCATGAGCCTTTCCATGCATACTCTGCAATAAATCTTTGGGCATGAGCCCTTCCCGGTAAAAGCACATAATTCCTCAGCTAGCGATGAGCAGAACTTCATGGACTTCCCTGCTAAAAGCTGGGCTAAGCTGGTAGCCCTCGTTTCTTGAAATGCGGCCACGCATTCTCGAACAAATCAAGCCGCTGATGAGACGCCTCCCGTGGTGATAGCAGTCAAGGATCAGGCACAGCTAGACAAGGGGGCAAACATCTGATGACCTCCAGAAACTGAAAGAAGAAGAGGGCGAAAGGAAAAGGGGAGCTGCAGAGAAAAGGTGTTGGACCGCCTAGGAAAAAGATCAGAGCTATCGGGCGCTAGGTGGAGACAAGACTCGCCTGGTGTAGATGGGATTCTTAATGACATTGAGCCCCCAAAAAAACTCAATTCAATAATTACGGCGCTATCGGCCGCCCACTGACTCTTTATGAGAAAAGACTCGTTACTTGAGAAGCAACAAGCTTTATGATCCAGACCTCGAGAAGGCCTTATAGGTCTAGCATTTCAAGCTTGCATTTGATAATTAGGATAAAATTTAAGATAAAATAAAATTTATCTTTATCTCATGTTTGGTGCCTATTTAAGAATGGACAAAGTCAGATATAAAAGGAATATAGGTTAAATAAAATTTTCCCATAAGAAAGTGGAATAAAGATGGATAGGATTTCTAATATCAATAATATAAAAGTTATTTTTCTCGAATAATAAACGTCTTAAATTAACAAAATTAAAATTATATCCCAATATAAATAATATTGAATTCTCATACAAGAAACCAAAATAACAAAAAATAACAAATTGTTATTTTAATTTAATCTTATTTTTGTTTATATATTCAAATCTAATTCTATTTTATAATATAAATTCAATATATAAATATATTTATATTCAGTACATATTTTAGGGATACTAGTATAATTGGCTTATTAATAAAATTTTATTAGAGAATGATAGAAGGGGAAAAAATATATAAAAAGAAATTAATTTACAAAGAGGGGAAAAATAAAATAAAAACAAAAAGCAGACAAGAGTGTCGGGAGAGTTTTTACCATATCTCGTTTGTGAACTTTTAGGTTCATTTACATTTATATGCCGTTTATACTAAATAATGTATATGATATGATGTGGATATATCGAAATTTATTACAACGATCACTAAATAGTATTATATTATCCAATTCTATCCTAATTAGAAATTTAGACGACTAAACATATTTTTCTAGTTGGACCTAGGGACCTCTCAATATGGAATGACCACACAAAGATGTTTGTTCGGCAATTCTGATTCAACATACAGATTGCTCCTAACCCATCAGGAGCTGGAGAAAATTGAGAAGAGGAAGAATGAAACCTTCGAAGTTTATTCTCAGCTTCGGCGGGAGCAAGCTGCTCAAGCAAGGCCGCCCATTGACAGTATAGAGATGATCCAGACTTTCATGGAGACCCTTGAAGCCCCATGCTACGGGTTGATGGCTTCGTCAAATTTTGCAACCTGGTGATAATCGGAGAAAGGATAGTCGATGGCCTCCGCACAGGTCAGATTCAGGATGTTGAAGCCTCCAGCGGAAAGCTATTAAAGAATATAGAAGAGGCAAGATACCTGCGGTGAGCATGATATAACAAACTTCCGAGATGTCATATCTTTGTTGAGAAATTTATCTAAAAAGTCTTAAATCTATTACATTTTTGTTAATTCAATCCTAAACATTTTAATTATGTAAATTGAGTCATAAATATTTTCGCATTTTGCCAATTTAGTTCATCCGACCAATTTTAATGGAAAATCGCTAACATAGATGTTGATTATCTTAGGTGGGACGACTGACGTTAATATAGACAATTCTTTTTAGTTTTTAAATATTTTTCAAATTTACTTTTTCCTTTTTCCTTTTTTTCCTTCGCTTTTCCATCTTTTCTTTTTTTATTATAGCCGATGAGGGCTAAACCATCATTGAGCCCTTGCTGGCCACTGGTTGAAGGCAGCAAAGCCCTTGCTTAGACCATCGCGACCTCAGGCAAGGCAGCCTTGTCTAGATTTGGGCAAGGTCGGCGATCCTTGCCAACTCCAATAAAAAATAGGTAAAGCAGGAAAAGAAAATTTTTAAAAAATAAAATAAAAAGTCAAAAAATATTAAAGTATTATTAAGAATTGTCCATGTTAGCACCCAGTTGTATCACTTGGTAGGCAATATACATGTTAACGATTTCCAACCAAAATTAATTGAAGGACTTAATTCACAAAATGTGAAAGAGTTTAGGACTCAATTAGCACAATTAAAAATTTTCTGATCTATTTGCGAGAGAAATATAGGTTTAAAATTTTTGGAACAATTTCCCTATATTTGTTAGGATGGACAAGGGACACTTCTATGCTACCCTAGCCATACCATACAATTATGCAGTGTGCTGTCGTGATTAAGTATAAAAATATCGTAACAACTCGTTAAATTATTTGACAACATCATGACGTGTTTTCGAATACAAGAGCATAGGTATAGTTAAAATAAAAAAGGCAATTATAAACACCCCATTATACCTATAGAAATTTTCAGATAGGATATGCTTATGCTTGGAGGAGTCATTCGTTAACGCACGTGCTGAGCCGTTCCATAGAACAACAAACGAGCAAAATATAACCAATTCTTCCATGGAATTGATTGCTTTGCCCCATAAATTGGAGTCATAGGATAAATTTATGTATAACCGTCGATGTTGTGATTAGAGTCAACAATGACAAATTGACATATCTTTACGCTATTTCGTCATGCGAGGAATTCCTAAAGAGGACCAATCTGCTACAGCCAGTTTAATCAATTTAACAATTCGAGCTGGTATATTAACAATTATAGCTTCTAGAGTGAACCAATGGCGCTCGATTTCAAGATATACAGCTTTAGGTAATTTCATGGGTATATGTTTACACGCGGTCATCATGTGAGCAATTCCTGAAGGGGGACGATATACTATAACTAGGGTAATCGATCAAGCCGCAATCCTGATGTCGAAAGCATGAATATATATTCTTATACTCTTTCGAAAGAAGGGAAGATCATAACACTAAAAGCTTTCACATGAAGAAGAATTTAGCATTAGGAGCAGAAACAATGCTTTAATGGTCGATGGGTCTGTCATTCTGGACAAAGAATAATGACGCGAGATTGGATAAATAGTGGACAAAAACAATGAACAAATAATCGGTCACAAATGTCCTAACACACAAGGGAATCCTTAAGTGGCAATTGAATCTCGAAATTTCAGTTTTCTAGAATTTGGACTGGATCTGACCAGCGATGCTCTTCTCAACTTGGAATGCTTTGGCAAGAATGTCCGTTGCGATATCCAGATTAGATCCAAAAACTGCATTCGCAATCGTGATGACGCCGGGGTTCTGGCTGTTGAGAGCTGCAATGGCGATGGCATTGCCATACTTTCTCAATGTAGAATTTCCCCTTTTTGAAGCAGCCAGAGGAAAGAATTATATAGATGTATATAGACATAACATTATTCTCGTTTGTTGCCTTGAAAAATATCGACTTAAAATGTTTACCTCCATTGGAAGGGTCCACGACACAAAAATCTTGAAGGGGACTCTGATCCGCTACGACAATAGTGATTACAAGGGCCATGACCCCAAGGAAGAGAACGCAGGTCGCCATGAAAAAAAAAGAAAAAGAGTGTTGACGACATAAAACGAGGATTCTGCAAAAGAATTTCAAGATTCATCGATATCGATTAATGTCGCTACAAGGATATAGAGCCATGGATATTGTATTTATATAAAACCATGTAGAAGGAGAATATGTATTGCTTCTTTATCTCTCAGCCAACTAAGGATAAATTTTAGAATGCTGTCTCTCGCCATGAAAAGACCAAGTCTATGCTGCGGTATCATGAAGTTTCAGGTTTATTTACCAAAAAGAAAACAGAATACAAGTATACGAATGTACTTGAGGAATGGGACTTCTACGCATCAGAGGCCGGCTATTCCACTTTGAACGGCATCTTGCCGTTCGGGGATCTGTTGTTTTGAACAGGCAAATAATGTTTTGCCGTGTGTCAATAGAACACGGGATAAGGGTAAGTAACCTATGTCACGAGGATAAAATTAGCAGATAGACCAGGTCTGATGAGAATCGTTCCGAGCTCAGCTTGCTAGAACTCTCAATAACATCTTCAAGATTAAAATGACTCAAGATCATACTATTAATCCAGAGGGGATAATAATACAAATAATTCCTAAATTTTGATCGAATATATAATGTGGTCCATAAAATTTTAATTTATTCAATGTAGTTCCTAAATATTAGCCTAATATTCATTGTGGTCTATGGACTCTTGGTACATATTCAATGTTGTCTCGAACTATGTGAAAATGTAGTCCTTCCATTAATTTAAAATAAATAACAATATTGAACATTTTCATATAATTTATAGACTAAATTGAACATATACCAAAAGTTCAAATATTACATTGAATAAATTAAAAGTTTGTGGATTATATTATACATTGAACTAAAGTTCAGGGATTACATTGAATAAATTAAAAGTTGAAGGACCATATTACAAATTTGGCCAAAGTTTAGGAATCTTTGTATCGTTTTCCCAACCTAGAATCAATCTCGTCTCAGTCGCACACATATCATATTGCATAAGCCTTTTAATTTATACTCGGCAATAAATCTTTTGGACATAAGACTTTGTACGTAAATTTTAGAAAACTAAAGTAATGTAATGAGCGCACGCCACCTAGCAGTTCCAATACCAATGGGGGTGCCATGTTAGCGCCACGCTGGCAATTTGCAGAATGCGGGCCGTGTTGGGCTGCCCTTCCTTTGGCCTAGTGTAGGCCCAATGCTCTTTTACTTTGGGCCTAGCATGCTTCCCTTTATGGTCCAACTTCCTTTCCCCCGCATTTAACGGCTCTTGCTAGGAGTGATCGGGTCCAGGGTGGGTAGAGTCCAGACCTGGACCTTGTATCCCACTCTGTTATAATCGGTTTCCCCTTTTTTGGACCTTTTATCCCATCCTATTTGCACTAGACCTTATTTTGTACCCGACCCTATTTTTCTAGTTCGAGAATAGGGTTTATCCTATTTCCATTGAAACTTATTTTGCAATTGTCCGATATCCTATATGGTTTTGAATTTTACATTAATTTGCAATTGAGAGAGAGAGAGAGAGAGAGAGAGAGAGAGAGAGAGAGAGAGAGAGAGGGCTTTCTTTTCTTAACAATGCTTCAAAGACAGAGAGACTAAGAGACACGATAGAGAGAGATGGTTTTGTTTTTTTAACTGGGTGAAAACCGGTTCCAAAACTAGTTCGATTCTAGGTGGGTCTTTGCTTAGAATTAGTTCCCAAATTAATTCCAACCGGTTCTCAAAAATTGGAATCGGCTTCCGGACCAGTTCAATTGGGAACTGGTTCTTGGACTTATTTTTTGGGTAATCCGGTCTAGTTCCTAGATAAACCGAGTCCGGTTGCACACTACTAGCTCTTGCTTACAATACATGTTGACGGAATTTAGGCATTGTGCAAACATTTCCCATACATTTTAGTGCCTTTTAGTAGGATTTCTCATTTACTTTCAACTTAGCACTATAAGGATTAATATCACAAAAATCCCATATTAGTACACTTATAATAAATTTACTCTAAATTAATTTTTTTGACAACAAAAAACCTTAAACTAGTAAGATGTGACAAATTTACCCTAAACAAAATTTTGACCACCAAAAACCCAAAATTGATTCATTTGTGATAATTTATCATTTCTTAGTTTCTGTTAAATTGAATTTATATCATGAAAAATCACAAAACCTATAACAAACAAAGGATAAAACCCCAAACTAGTATACTCGTCAATGGCCATGTATCATCCAACTCGGTAATTTGATGGTAAAATTTAATAGAAACTAATGGATGGTAACTTTGCCATAGGTATATTAGTTTGGGATTTTTTATAATAAAAAATTAATTTATGGTAAATTTGTCACAAGTATACTAATTGGATTTTTCCGTGATATTAATTCACACTATAAATAGGCCCATTATTCTTCATTTGCACTTAAGGCAGCCAGCTCTAACCCTCTCTACTTTGTGTTATGCTCTAATCCTTGTTACTAATCCTCTCGATCTTTTTGCAACCAGATGAAATTGAAAGCAGATTTACGGTGAATCTGAAGAGTGTATGAGTCGAAGAAAAATGGAGCGGCATCAGGTAAGGAATTTAAGCACCGTTTAAACAAGTATCTTTATAGTGCTAAATTTAGGTTAGAAAATTAAATAGGTAGTTGTTCCTTTGCTGGATTAGAAAATGCGCTTTTCATGAATAATTAGGCTGGTGTAATGCTGATATTACCTATTGAAATATATAAAAGTACGGTTTAACAGCCCTTATTCTGTTGAAACAAGTCTAGAAACTTAATATATTAACTGAGATCATTATTTAATTTCAAAACTAAGCAAGCATCCTCAATAAATACGCCCATTCAGTCAATTGCACACTCGCGGAGCGGGACTAATGCATATTTTGCATGTCATTAATCATATTTCTATTACACAAACATACAAGGGCATAAACGACAAAAAGGATTTCACCTAATTACGTCTATGGAAAAATCAATAATATATTATAATTTTAGGAAAACTATTTTGATATGGCATTTAAGGGCTTCATTAAAAAAAAATGTGGTATCATAAGGGCATTTGGCGATGTCAAGCCCTCCCAGACGTAATCGAAACTTCAGGACAAAGTTCTTTGGTTTTCTCGACAACCGGTAACTTCACATATGCACCTAGATGTCGTATCAATCCGTTATCTAAAAATTAACTGATAGTGACTCCATTACAATTTATTTGATTTTGAAACCCGAATTTCTGGAAATTTTCAAAATTGTCTTTGTGATAACCTAAGGCCTGTTTGATAACACTTCTGAGAACAACTGATTTTCTTCTTTTGTTCCCGGAAATAGATTTTGAATAGAAATTCGTTTGGTAAATTTTTATTCCCGGGAACAAATTTGTTCCGGGGAATAGATTTGGAGTAAAATTGAAAAGCAAAAAACAGTTATTTCTCGCTCCAAGAAACAATTTTGAGAATCAGTTTTTTCCTCTCTCTTTTCTCTCTTTTCTTTTTTTCCCTTCCCTTTCTTCTTCTTCTTCCTCTTCCTCCTCCCACCCCATCACGGCCCCATGCCACCCTTGGGCCGCCTAGCCACCGGTGAGGCTTGGCCTCACAAATCTGGGCAAGGCTCGCCCAGCCCAATGAGGCTCGAGATTGCCCAGGTGGTGCGAGGCTGGGCCTCGCCTTGGCTTGGCGAGGCCAAGCCTCACGCCGGCCGGGCCTCGCCTTGGCCCGGCGAGGCCAAGCCTCACGCCGGGCTGGTGAGGCTAAACCTCGCCGATGGCCGGGCGAGCCTCGCCCGATTTGCGAGGTCGAGCCTCATCGGTGGCCAAACAAGCTCACTAGACCTCGCCCGGCTCGGCGAGGCTCTAGCGAGCTCACTGGGCCTTGCCCGGCCGCTCACCGACCACCATCGGTGGTGGTGCCCAAGAGGAAAAAGGGGAGAAAAGAGAAAAAGAAAAAAGAATTTATAACAAAAAAGTATTAAAATTAAAGAATCAAAAGATAAATTTTTTTTATCAAATGCATTTCTATTCTCGGAATAAAAATTTTGAATAGTTTATCAAACGCCTTAAATACTCAAAAATTGTTCTCGGGAGCGAGAATAAAAAAAAAAATCATTTCTGATCAGAAATTATTCCTAGGAGTAGAATCGTTGCCAAACACACCCCTACTCTCTTTTCCTTCCCTTGTAGCTATATTCCTCTTGGTGAACCTGCCGGTTCCCAAGAGGCGCTGTGGACTAATAACTTCACCAGAGAATAGTTCGCAATAACTATCAAGAGGGTTTGAGTACATTTAGCTTTCAATTAAATCCTTGCTACTATCATTTTAATTTCCCACACATGTGCATGTTGCATTTGAGTGTTTACTTTGTTTTTGTTTGTTTGACGTATGTTGTTGATCTACTACTAAATTATATGTCTCTGCTACAATTTTCTCAAATTGACCGACAGTGACTCCATTAAAATTGATTTGATTTCGAAACCCAAATTCCCAAAAATTTTCAAAATCCTCTTTGTAATAACCTACTCTCTTTTTCTTCCCTCGTAGCTACACTCCTCTTGGTGAACCTGCCGGTTCCCAAGAGGCGCTAAACATACCGGCAACTTCTCTGGAGAATAGTTAGCGGTAACTATCTAGAGGGTTCGGGTTACGTTTAGCTTTCAATTAAATCCTTGCCACTATCGTTTTAAATTCCCACACATGTGCATGTTGCATTTGAGCGTCTACTTTGTTTTTGTTTGTATATCGTATGTTGTTAATGTAGTACTAAATTATCTCTGTCCGCTTATAGTTCCTATGATATTGAACTGTCGTGCATGATCTGATCAGTTGCATCACAATGCATTTGCACACACAACTTACGGTCGGACCTGGAACATCTAGGGAATCCTAGTTCAGAAGGATGGCGATTAACCTCCGACCTTCGTGGCATGCTCAACTCCGACGCCCATCCTTTGAGAAGGACTGGTGAGCGTTAGTTGGCAATTGTTATAGCGTCAAGTTGGAGCTTCACGTGTAATTATCCATTGGAGACATACCGAGCTCAGATCGTGAGCGTGCGTGTCAACACACCTTACAACTCGAGCGAATGAAATTATTATGAAAATTAAGGAAAAGATTATGTGATTACTGATAATTGTGGGGAAACTGGAGTGTTTCGAACAAGATTACGTGGCTTATTCATGCAGAGCTGTAGATGTCAATAGAGAAATGGGGAAAAAGCGCAACCCATGAACACACGCCATCATCTCTAGAAAACCAAACACTAATTTTCGTTCAAGCATTGGGCATGTCGACCTTTAGTCTTTAACTTCATTTATTTAATAGAAAATGAATTATTTAGAAAATACTTTTCTAAAAATGATCACTTATATTACTTCAAATAATTAGTCAATAAAAAATATTTTTTACCAATAACAATTTATATCTAAATATTTTCGTAAATGATTAAAATATATTTTGTTCTTTCATTTTCATATCACAAGCGATCATTTTTGAAAGAAATATTTTTTAAATAATATATTTTCACCAAATAAATGGATGGTTATCCTTTGAAGTGGATGAAGCGAGTTCCTTTGATCTATTTATTTATTAGACCACACAATAATTTTTCTTTATTAACCTTTGGTTTACGGAGCCTTTTCGTTTTTCTTAGAAGAGATTCTTTTCTTTCCTTTTAATTGACATATTAATTTTTAGGGAAAATACCACCAAAAATTTCAAAATATGCCATTTGGGACAAATTTATCATGAACTTTTTTTTATATCACAAAAAACCTCAAATTATGTCACTTGAGATAATTTTCTTTTGAACTTTTTATGTGCCATCAAAAACCTCAAACTATGCCACTTGGAACAAATTTACCTTGAACTTTTTTTATACCATAAAAAATCCTAAACTTGTAATTTTGTGACACATCTTTAGCTAAAGGGCATTTTCGTCTTTTTTATGTTATTTCTTTTCTTTTTTTTTTTTTCCTTTTTCCTTTTTCCTTTTTCCTTTTTCCTTTTTTCCTTTTTTCCTTTTTCTTTCCTCCTTCTTCTTTCCCTCCACCATGGCCATGGAGGGAAGCTAGCAAGAGTTGCCTTGCTAGCATTGGACTTGGGCGATGGCTGCCTTCGCTTGCCCTAGCGAGGGCGCCCCCTTGCGGCGTGTCGAGGGCACCCTCGCCCGACTCTAGCGAGGGTAGCCCTCACCTAAGTCGGGCGAGGGTGAACCTCGCTTGATGTTGGCAAGTGCCGCCCTCACCTAAGTCGAGCGAGGGTTGCCCTTGCAAGATCGGGTGAGGGCCGCCCTCACCCAACTACGATGCCGATAAGGGTTGCCCTTGCCCAACTCAGGTGAGGATGCCCTCGCCCAATGCCGGCAAGGGCTACCCTGCCTTGGTAGTGAAGGCAGGTATCGCTCAACTCCATCGTTGGCGAGGGTAGCCTTGCCGGCTTCCCTCCACTAGCCATGGCAGAGGGAAAGAAAAAGAAGGAAAAAAACAAAAAAAAAAAAAAAAAGGAAAAAAAAAAAAAAAAAAAGACAAAAATGCGACTAAAGAGTTTAGGGTAAATGTGTCATACGAGTACAAATTTAGGGTTTTTTATGCCACAAAAAAATTCATGTTAAATTTATATCAAATGGCATAATTTTGGGATTTTTTAGTAACATCCTAAAAGTAAATAAGCAAGTACTAAATTATTCCAAGTGGCATAATTTGTGTTTTGACAGATTGTCATTTGACCTAATCCTAACTGATTTGTAAATCATTTGCCCAAACGTACTAAATATATGTACAAAAATGAAACAAGTGATAAATAAGCAGTGATGTAATGCTTTTCGGTAGACAAACTATTCATGCAAAAATAATAATTAATTAATATATGACCCAAATATGATTTTTCAAATAAAACAAAATACTAAAAAGTAATTATTAAACTGTCCTAGAATACTTTAGCAAGATGTGATGAAGTGATATTCTCTCTCATACTCATTTGGGAAATGAAATGAATCTACCACATTAGTTTCTAAATTAGTTTTAAAGAATTGATTTGAGAGAGTAGCCACGTCATATCGAACAAATTAAAATACTAGAAGATTAAATGTGATAAACCAGATGAAAGAGAAACGCTCAAAGAACTTGAAGGCAGCCATCCACAAACGACATAACTGGCAATAGATGACGGCACGAACAGACGGAAGGACATGCCCTCGAATATAGCGACAAGCAGCAACAGCTTCAGGAGGCAGTTCAGTTCTAGAGTGATTCTGTCTCATTTCTAGAACTTTGACTGGATTTGACTAATCAAATTGTTATCCACTTGGAATGACTTGGCAAGAACGTCGGTTGCAATGTCGGGCATCGACCCGAAAACTGCATCCCCGATGGTGATCGCGCCAGGGTTTTGGCTGCTGAAAGCAGAGATGGCGATGGCATTCATCATCCCGGCATTCCTCTGGAAGTGGATGAGCCCCACAGGGAAGACGAACACGTCGCCCTTGGAGAGGACCTTCGAGATGAAGCGGTTTTCAGGGTTGGAGGTGACAAACCCGACCTCAAGGCTCCCCTCAATGACCGTCAGGAGCTCGGTGGCGCGAGGGTGAGTATGGGGCGGATTGATGCCCCCAATGGCATAGTCAATGCGGGTGAGGGTGACTCCGAGTGTGTTGAGCCCCGGCAACTGAGCCGCGGTCACTGGAGTCACCCTCGACCCGACCGGGTTGGACGTGTTGCCCGCCAAGTGAAGCCCGCTAAAGAAGAAGTCATCGGCTTGGACCATCTTAGGGTCCTTGCATGTGAAGCCATTCACCTGAACTGCAAGAATGAACAATGCAATTTCATCAAATTAGATATGACTGTATTCAGCAGAAAGTTGTGCGTGCACTTAAAAGTGCAGTTGGATGTCTATAGTGTAACAATCATTAGTGGATAGATAACAAGGAAGAGGTGGCACCGTTTGAGTTAACGAAGGATGTTGACTCCACTGAATTAACCTAGGCACTTTGAAAATATAATCTAGGAAATTACTTGACTATTTGACACTCCCTTACACTTGACTTAATGTTGAGACATTCAAAGGTGCTATCCGAACATACCATCCACTCAACTAAGCACCAAACATTTATGACTGTAATTCGACACTTTCTTGATTCTGAGTCTTAGTTAAGAGATCGCAATCCTAATATTCATAACTCGACATGTCGTTGGTCAGACATCATCTTGGCCTTTTACCTGTATTACTCCGGTCGGCAACACAGAAATCCTGAAGGGGACTTTGTTCGGCTGCAACAACCGCAGCAATCGACAAGACCGTGAGTCCAGCGATGAAAACGCGAGCCACCATCCTGAAACAATGCGACGATAAAAGAGAAAACGCTGCTAAAATCTTACAGGAAGAAACACTAGGTATACGAATGCTTTAACTAAATGCCGGTGTGAAGAATTAGGGCTTTGCATTGCCTTTTTATAGAGAGCTTGATCGAGTGCCTTCGTTGAGCCAAGCTTGAGAATGAATAAGAAACCCCTTTTAGAATGCCGTCTCCCGCAAACTGTAAAGCAGTCAAGTCCAAAAGCGCGGGACAGGGAGTTTTAGGTAAGAAGCATATAATAAATTCAAAAACAAGATTTGCTTAAACGATAGAAACTTTCTGTAGTTGATAAGTAAAGAGCTAGGAATGGTTCGAGAGGCCGGCTACTGTCGCACACGAAGTAATCATATTAAACGTGAAGAATCTAGATATTATTTTGACCAAATGACCCGGTCCGGGAAAATGGGAGGACGGTATGCTTACGCAGTTGTTGCTCCCAAGTTTTTGTCGCCTAAATTATTATTTTTTAGTGGATAGTAGCTTAAAGTTTGGATGAATTGATGTTGGCCTCACGAATTTTCCAAAATGGGTTCAACGGAAGTACGCATTCCATTTTAGCCAATTACATCCTAGATCTTTTGAAATAATTATTTAGATAAATGTTTAAGTAGCCATCACCCATCGCGACATTTAAACATCAAAAACACCATTTTGCTTTCTTTTTTTGGCAAATCAAAGATAATCTTGACCTTGTTTACAAATGAAATTGTTTCCCCAAAATTCGCCAGTGGATGCCAGCCCCCCTTAAAGAAGATTCCCCAAGACGGGCAAATATGAAATTTATTATTATTATTAAATCCAATACCAAAGTATAAATTTTTTATACACATTTACTGTTGAATGAGTAAAATATGGCTACTATGTTAGTTTTGTAACAAATTGTTTCACATGTTACTCATTGAACGATAAATGTATCTTTTTACATCAACAGTAGACAAATGAAAAACACGTAGTGCTTATATTATTGGTCAACGAATTACAGCTAAGAAAGAAATATAAACTAAGTTTATGGTGACTTAGGGCTAAAAGCCAACAGCAAAAGCTTATAACAAGCTCGTAAAAGCAAGAGTTTGGCAAAGTAAAGAATAAGTGGTATAGTGCGGTTTGGTTGAGTGGGCATGCTATTCTTCTTGTCTCATTCTGGCTTTTGTACATTCTATTCTTTGCCCGCCACGCCACGAGTGATTTCTACGTGCCCTTTTGCTCATCGACCATGCTTGCTGCCCTTTCCTCCTTCCCTGTTCTTGCGAGTTGGCATTGAACTGTTTCATGTTCATTGGGTCGGCATCGTGGAGGTTTGACACGTTTGTTTGCCACGTCCGACATTTCAAGACTGTTTCGCTGCTAAATCCGGTTCTCTTGCGGTGACATCGTAAGAATCCGGTACCTCATTTGGTTTGAGATTTTGAAGATTGTTACCCACAGTAGATTCTTTCAAGTCAATATCATCGTGATTTTGTATTGTAGACCTACTTTTTTCCAGATTCATGGGATTTCTCATAACTTTTCTTGTGCCAGTGGTGTCAAATTTTGGTGCCGACACAAACGTGAGGACTTTGTCTAAAGAGTTGGGCTTTTGATCCTGTTCACGTAAAATCATACGTTGCTCTTTCCAATTAATTCTCTCGTACTCGAGCCGTCACTGAATTACAAACAAAACCTACGCTTTAAGTCCTTGATTGTGGTCAACATAAGATTTAATTTCATAATAAAACTAGCTGGTGCACTTCTCTTATGAGTCCCCCTAGGGATGCTTCATTCACATATTTCATGAATCGATTGTACAGTTACAGGCTAGACAAGAGATATAGCTTTTGTTCTGTGGTTCCATGGGAGAATCTTGTAGACTCCAGTGAAGCATTTGAAGATGCTTTTCTTACTGTGAGACATATTGAAGCCACATTGGCAAGAACCAGTCGTCTCATGTCCAACTCATCTTGGATATTAGGGCCGGAGAACCTTTTTAAAGCTGGTGATATAAAATTGCATGTGCTGAGGTAAACATGCGAGAAACGTTATCGATGCGTTGTGCACCTTGTGTAGGTATTTACTTTGTGCATATGCACGGGGACAGAAGAATACTATAAGTGTTAAAAGTTGTGTATAATGTTTACTTTAGCGCCAAAAATTTTCACCGGATTACTAAAATGTCAAATCAAAGAAAAACAATCACTTTAGTACTGATAGCAAAAAATAATACGTGATTTTTATAATTAAAAATTTTATATGACTTGACATATTATTTTAAAAATCTAGTCCACGTGGCGTGCTTTGCACTAAAATAATTGCTTTTTAATAATGACTAACAATAAAATAATCACTTTAAACAAAATTTGACGCTCAAATGATCATTATTTATAACTTTTAGATGATATCATTTATGGATTATATGCCGACTTGGCATATCGACATTTAGGACAAGAAATTAATAAAATATGACCATGTTGGATTTTCAGCAACCTAGATTGGAGTTGGCACTTAAATGATTATTTTCTTTTTTTAAGTGGCACTTAAGTGATAAAAAAAAAACTCTTGACACTAAAATGGGCATCATACACAACTTTTGGCACTTCTAATATCTTTCTCTCCATGCATGGATAAACTCTAGGAAGCACGGGCACTCTCTGAGGGTCTCCATGTTGGTGTCGGATGCGTGTTACATGTGTCGGACATTGACACGTGACCACAAATGGTCACAGGTGTCAAACATCCGACATGTGAGCAACGCTTCGATTACACCAATGACATGTAAGTCTAGCATCTTGACATGCCATTCCCATGCGCATAGGTTAATTTTAAACATTTTCCATAAATTAGGGGTCAAAGTGTAAACCTATTATAAATACATACACTTAAATCATCTATCTAATCATCCCAAAATTAATATACCCAACCAATCCCAAAAATATATCCGACATGTGGATTTTTTTTTTTCCGACTTATTGTCAAATGTTAAAATTTAATGGAGGAGTGTGGATTGCTTGTTTTTTTTTTCCAAGTTTTATAGATTATTGGAATGGAATATAATTGAATTTATCAATTCAAAACAATGAATGATATTAACAAATGGTGGATTAATATTTTTAGTGTAAATTCATTCTAAACTCCTTTTTATTATTATTTATTTATTTGAAAATTTGAACCAAATTAATTTGATTGAAATAATCATAAAAACAACAATTTATTATGTATATATAAAAGCATACATTTAATATACGTGACCCGACGTGTTTGAATTCTTTTATGAGAAATTATGTGTCAGTGTATAATGTCATGTCGCATCACTTGTCAGTGTCAGTATTAGTTAGTGTATATTTATACAGGCCAAGAACCCATAAATTTCAAGATTCTTGGTATCCTGGCGTACTGATAATGTCCCATAATTCATGCGCTTCTTCCGATTATGACGAACCTAGGTTCTGTGCGACTAAGTTCTGGAACGATCAAGTGATAAGACAAAGAGGCACTGATGGTCGGGGCACCTGAGGCCGAGCGTTCTGCGATTCGGTGCCAAACTTAGGTTCACCAATCCCGCCAAAAGCAAGATAAGTGCGGTTTTGTGCTTTTATTCGTTCCTAATCGATGCTGTCCCAAAATGGTCATGAATCATATCTTAGAAATTTCATCCGTTCTTTGAGAATTATAATGATTATGAAAAGCATCTGCTGGCCAGATTCTGATTGCTAGTTTGTCTGCATGCGAAATCGTGGCTTCGAATGCTCGATTGGGAAAAAATTTCTTGAGGGAAATCTCCAAACAAAGCCAAGGCATCACGTGACGGTCAATCCTATGTGATATGTCGAGTACAAGACATCATGTAGGACACATCGAAGATAACCCTTTTATGAGAATCAAGTGTAAACTCATCGGACAATCACCTAGTTGGCATCGATCAGTAAATGTTGAGAGCCAAACACTTGAGATCTAAGAAACTACCAACTTTCACCTATCTGCTCATTTGGCAGGCTTAGGCAAAGTTCGGAAAGAAATTCAGGCCAAACTAGACCTGGCCTGTTGGGCGGTTGGGCTTGAACCTCTAGAGCCCAGCCCAACTCGGAACTTGGGGTTTAAGGAAAGACATGGGTAGGCCAAGCCCGCCAAGTGGGCAACCATTTTTTTTTTCTTAAATTTCAGCTGAAAACAAATAAAAATGGAAAATAGTTTTAGAAATTTTTGATATTTTATTTTACGACTTCACCTATGACTTTTACACCATTCTTCTCCCGTATTAGTATCTACACATTCTAAATATAATTTAATAAATTTTAACAAAATATACAAATCGGATTGGAATTTTTGTCTGAACTTATTGAACGATTTTAAAATTTTCATCCACACACTTATTTTATTGGTAGTCGACAGGTTTTCCGTCCATTGATCAATAATTGACAAATCATTTAGAAGAGTATCTAATATAACCAGGACAAAATCTCCTTCGGATCTGTCAACTAGTATACAATTCCTTTTGGTCAAAGTTGGAGGTTGCCAAGAAGCTTTCTTTAGTCCCATCGAAAGGCGTTCCTTGACGGAACCCGAAAAAATGATCATTGAGCAGCAGTTAAAATCGATTGGACCATCGGATTGAGTCAAATGCAAGTACAGGTTTGAGCCTCCGGACGAGTCATCCCAATTTTATAAACAAACGGCCGTACAGCAACTCCAATACTGGTCCCCAGAATAGTCAATAGTTGCTAAAATAAGATGGGTTGATCCGATTCGAATCGGACTAGGCATTTGTCCCGTTCACCGGTTTGAACGGTGTCAATCGAGGTTTTTTTGGCCACCATCAACCCTGGTCTAGATCAATGACAAATCATAACTTAGAAGTTGGAACTTTGAGAAATAATAAATGGAGCCCTTCAAATAGTTTAGCCAATTTTCGGGTCTTTTTAGTCTGAGAGGTTATTTGGTTATATATCTAGATTAGTCCTTGACTATAGTGAGTGTTTTTAAATATATGAGCAATGGTGAACATGAGATTAAGTGGGACAACGAATGTGACTCTTGAGTAGTTGAATGGTTGTACCATGCCCCAAGATTCCCGGTCCATGCATCCATAAATGTAAAACAAAAATGATTTTCGACAACCACGTTAGTTGATCTATTGATTGATGATCGCGAGCTGAAAAATCAAGAACATTCGGCTCGATCTGGCGGCAAAGAGACCAGCAATGCTCCATAATTCCTCTATATACAAACTATGCAACTTTTGATCGGAAGCATGCCAAATTTCAGGAAATCAACAGTGATCTCGAACCGTAATTTAATGCACAGAACTAAAGTGGGCCGACAAGAGGATAGGCGAGAAGAAAAGAGAAAGTTAAGAGCCTAAGGAATCTCTAAAGCTAAAAGAACCAAGGCATTAAAATAGTCAAGGTTTAGGCTAATACGAAAAGAACCGGCAATAGAAAATCCAAACAAGTTTAGGAAGTAGAACCAAGCAAGAAACATCTGAGAATGACAGCCGCAACCACAACTAAAACCAGTCCTAATAAAATCACGAATCTTCGACCCACACGTCGTGATCTCTTTATGGACTACAGCAAAAGATATTTGGAGAAGGGGACCAACAATTAATCATTGTTGAGGGTCCACACGTGAAGAAACATCGCATCTCTAGTGACACAATTCAGTTAAAAAGCAGTAAAAATAAATGCTGTTAAAAATCTCTAAACTAATGTTCAGGTTTGTTTTTTGTAACCGTGAGGCCAATATTACTGCAGACTGGATCGAATATTTACCCTCAAATTGGGTCCAATTCTTCCTGTGTGTCTCTGGAACCTATTATGTACCGATGCCCAGTTCTCAAGCCCCCTACTTTGGGCTAAATTAATGAAATGTTATATTTCGACCAAACTAATGTATCCATGGTGCATTTATTATAAAATTGATTTCCACATGACGAAAACTTTTAGAAAGGTACCCCTTCAATTCAATTTTTCCCTTGGATGTGGTACATTGGACGGAAGTATTTAAATTAATTTGTGAACTTTTTGATGAATTAATATGAATTTAAAATCCGTTAGAAAAACCCTAAGGCCGTTTGAGCCCCGTCAAAACGGAGCAGAACTGAAGCGTATGAAAGGAAGCCCAAGAAATGCGTGAACAGAAGAAACTGATGGGGAAATAGGTGCGGAGAAACGTTTTAAAGCTGGTGATATCGAATTACATGTGCTGAGGTAAACATGCGAGAAACGTTATCAATGCGTTATGCATCTTATGCATGTATCTACTTTATACACATGCATGGATATATTTTAAGAAGAACAAACACTCTTAAGGAATCGCCTTGTGACAAGGAGAAAAATCATAGGAAATAATGCTTACCCTCGAATTGGGTTCAATTCCCACCCGTCTGTCTTTGGAACTTACTATGTACTGATGCCCATCTCTCGAGTCCCCTACTTTGGGCTAAATTAATGAAAAGTTATGTTTCAACCAAAAAGAAAAAAAGGAATCACCTTGTCGATGTCCAACAAGATATGTCAGACACCAACAAGCAACTGACATGTGGTCAACAAATATTAGACATCCGACACGTGGGTAAGGCTCCAGCCATGCTAGCGACACGCGAGTCCAACATCCTAATACGCCATTCCAACATGCATAGGTAAATTTTAAACATTTTCAATAAATAAAGGTCAAAATATAAATCGATCATTCATATATATATAGACACACACACTCAAGTCATATACCCAGCAACTCAAAATTAATATGCCTAGCCAGTCTCAAAAATATATCCGACATGTGAATTTTTTTTTCTGACTTATTGTTAAATGTTAAATTTAATGGTGCAATGTAAATTATTTATTTTTTTTTATCTAAGTTTTATTGATTATTAAAATGGAATGTAGTTGAATTTGTCCATTCGAAACAATAAATGACATTAACAAATGGTATATTAACATTTTTAGTTTAAATTCATTCTGGGCTCTTTTATTTATTTGTGGATTTAAATCAAATTAATTTGATTAAAATAATCATAAAAATGATAATTTATTATGTATATATAAAAATATACATTTAATATACGTGTCCTATCGTGTTGGATTTTCTTTTCTTTTTTTTAAAATAACATGTCGGCATATCATGTCATGTTACATTATGTGTCGGTGTAAGTGCCAATGCTACGTACAGTATACTCATACAAGCCGAGAGCCCATAAATTTCAAGATTATCGGTATCCTGGCGTACTGATAATTTCCCATAATTCGTGCGCTTCTTCCGGTTACGACGAACCTAGTTTCTGTGCGGCTAAATTCTGGAACGATCGAGTGAGACAAGACAAAGAGGCACTGATGGCCTAGGGCATCTGAGGACGAGTGTTCTGCGATTCGGTGTTAATTCAGGTTCCCCAATCTCGCCAAAAGCAAGCTAAGTGCGATTTTGTGCTTTTATTCCTTCCTTAATCGGTGCTCTCGGAAAATGGTCATGAATCACGTCCTAGAAATTTCATCCGTTCTTTCGAACTATGATGATTGTGAAAAGTAGGCCAAAGAATATTAAAAGTGTTAGAAGTTGTGTACAATATTCATTTCAATGCCAAAAGTTTTTGTCAGATCATTTAAGTATCAAATTGGAGAAAAAATAATCATTTAAATACAAACGGTAAGAAATTCCAGTAAAATATAAGTCGTGGCTTTTATAATTAAACATTTTATATGACTTGACATATTATTTAAAAAATCGAGTCCACGTTGCATTTCCGCGTGCCGTGCTTAGCACTAAAGTAATCATTTTTTAATAACGACCGGCAATGAAATGATTATTTTAAACAAAATTTGGCTCTCAAAAAATCATTATACAACTTTTGAAGGACGTTGTGTAGGGATTTTATGCTAACTGGCCATGCCGCCGAACCACCTAGAATTGAGACATTAATTATATATGGCCATGCTAGATTTCTAGGGACCCGGATCGGATGTAACACTTAAGTGATCATTTTTAAAGAAGTGGCACTTTAAGTGATCTGAAAAAAAACTTCTTGCATTAAAGTGAGGTATATATGCAACTTTTGGCACTTTTAATGTCATTTTTCTACTAAAAGTAGCTACCAGCGAGATGCCGATTGCATATAGATCTCACTTTAATGCCAAAAAAATTTTTTAGCAGAAAAATGACATTAAAAGTGCCAAAAGTGCTAGGTTGAAAGTAAATGAGAAATCCTACTCAAGGGCACTTTTAATGTCAACTTTTGGCACTTTTAATGTCATTTGTCTACCTGCATGCAGTTGATGCTTCAAGGATCATTGAACTCGAGATCTAAAAGAGCACTAGACGGGCCTGCTTGGGCTTGAACCTCTAGAGCCCTGGCCAATTCGGAACTTGGGGTTTGAGGAAAGACATGGGTGGACCAATCCGCCAAGTGGCAACCTTTATATTTTTTCTTAAATTGCATCTGAAAACAATTAAAAATGGAAAATAGTTTTTCAGAAATTTTTTATATTTCATTTTAGGACTTTGCCTATGACTTTTACGCTATTCTTCTCTCATGTATTAGGACTTTGCCTGATTTTTTCCTATTAGTATCTACACATTTTAAATATAATTTAATAAATCTTTAACAAAATATACATGTGGGGTTCGAAGTTTTGCCTGAGCTTGTCCAGTGAGCTTCAAATTTTGCATCCATACCCACCCATTTTATTGGTAGTCCGCGTGCTTTTGTCGTCAATTGATAAATGAGAAATCATTTAAAAGAGTATCTAATATAACAGGACAAAAATCTAATTCGAATCATTGAACTAGTATACAATTCCCTTTGGTCAAAGTTGGAGGTTGCTGCTGCAATTGCCAAGAAGCTTGGCTTTTTGTCTTATCGAAAGATGTTCCTTGACGGAACCGGAAAAAAATGATCATTGAGCAGCAGTTCAAATCCATTGGACCACCATATTGAGTCAAATGCAAGGACAAATTTGAGCCCTCCGGACGAGTCAGCCCAATTCTATAAACAAAAACCGTACAGCAACTCCAAAATTGGACAAAAAGAATTGTTCAAAATTTTTTAAATTTAATGCACTTTTATCAATTCAAGCATAAATTCTTTAATTTTATCAATTGAATCATAAACATTTTTACTTTTTGCTAATTGAGTTCATTCGGCTAATTTTCACTGAAATTTGTTGCTGATGATATTGAGCGTTCTACGTGGCATGATTAGTGATGGCATGGATAAAATTTATTATTTTTATATATATTTTTCGAATTTTTAATTTTTTAAATATTTTTTTCCCTCTTTCTTCTTCCTCTACTGGTTGCCAAGTCTTTGGCGATTGGCTAGAGACTACGATTGACAAGGATTGACCTCGTCAGATCTGGCAAGGGCTAGCCTCACCCAACGCCCGTGAGGTCATCCCTCACCAGATCCTAGCAAGGGCAACCTCGTGTGAGGCCGGCGAGGTTGCCCTTCACCTACTTCAAGTGAGGGCGAGGGTTGGCCTTGCCAACTGTGAGTGAGGCTCGCCCTTGCTAGATTCGGTGAGGGGAGCCTCACCTAAGGCTTGTAGGGTCGTCCCTCACCTTCCAATGAGGGCAACCTCGTGAAAGGCTAGCGAGGCTAACCCTTGCCGGTCATAGCCTCTAGCCACCCGCTAGAGGCTGGGCGATTGGTAGATGAAGAAAAAAAAAAAAAAAAAAAAATTAAAAAAAAATTTACAAATGAATAAATTTTGTCCATGTTGGTGTTGGCTATGCCACATGTGGGATATTCAATATCTACGTTAGTGAATTCCAACCAAAATTGACTAAATAAATTCAATTGGCAAAAAATAAAAAGTTTTAGAACTCAATTGGCAAGAATGTAAAAGGTTTATGACTTTTTGGACAATTTTCCCTAATTGGTCCTCGGAAGAGCCAATATTTGTTGAAATAAGACCGAGTTGATTCGATTTGAATTGGACTTGGCATTTGTTTGGTTCACCAGTTCAGATTGTGTCAATCAAGGTTTCTTTTAGCCACTATCAACCCGAGTCCAACTCAATGATGAATCACGACTTAGAAGTGTGGGAATTAATGGATAGAGCCGTTCACAATTTAGCCAATTTTTAGGTTCATTTTAGTCGGAGAGCTTGTTTGGCTATATATATATATATTTGTCCTTGACTACAGCGAGTGTTCCTCAACATATTGGTAAGAAGTCTAGCTACAAGAAAAATGCCCGCTGCTACCATCGTAGCGGCATGTATAAGAGCCGAAATGGGAGTAGGGCCTTCCATGGCATCAGGTAACCATACATGAAGGGGGAATTGTGCCGATTTCGCAACTGCACCTGCAAATAAAAGAAAGGCACACAAAGTAAGAAATAAAAAAGGAACCTCATTATTATAAATCAAGTTATTCAATATTTGGAACAAATCCCGAAATTCAAAACTACCGGTTATCCAATAAAGACCTAAAATTCCTAATAATAAACCAAAATCGCCTACACGATTTGTTACAAACGCTTTTTGACAAGCAGTCGCCGCACTAGGTATGACATTAAGTGGGATGGTGAAGGTGACCCTTGAGTAGTTAAATGGTTGTGGCTAGGGGTGTCAAGAACCGAACCGAACCGAACCGAAATTTTGTGCGATTTTGGTTCAGTTTGGTTAACTGAAAAAAAACCGTTAACTTTTCGGTTTGGTTTGATTTTCGCTTTGGTTTGGTTAACTGAACTAAACCGGAATTCTTAATTAAAAGTGAAAAATCTCTCTTATCATTATCCCTTTTTCATTTATGTCCCAATAAATAAAGTAAAAATAGAAAAACCGAAAAACCGTCTCGAACCGAACCGAACCGAACCAAACCGCATTTTCGGTTCGGTTCGTATTCGGTTTGGGATGGTTTTAATTTGGTTCGGTATTATTCCTTATCGGTTTGGTTCAGTTTGGTTTTAAAAAAAAAACCGAACCGAACCGAACCGAACCGTTTACATCCCTAGTTGTGGCATGTGCCAAGATTCGTGGTCCATGCATCCGTAAAAGTAAAATGAAAATGATTTTCGATAACCAGGTTAATTGATCTATTAACCGATTATTATAGGCTGAAAAATCACGAATGTTTAGCTCGACCTAGTGGCGAAGAGGATCCAAGGTTTGATTGGTAATGGAAGAACAAATGTCCTACCGACAGAAATTCATGACTCCTCCACACATCGTCGATATTTGGTGTGATGGCAAATGGCCACGCTATTGCGTGAGTGTCAGTGGTTGCCACCATTGCTATGACAACTTAGATACAATGTATGTGACTTTTGATATGATACATGCAAATTTTCAAAAAGCAAATAGTGATTTCAGATCGTATCGGCAGTCGTCACCGTTGCCACGACAATTTAGATATAATGTACGCAACTTTTGATACGAAGCGTGCAATTTTTCACAAAAAGCAAATAGTGATCTCGAACCCTAATTTGATGCACGGAACTGAAGTGGGGCAGTCGAGAGGATAGGCGAGAAGAAAAGAGAAAAGCAAAGAGGGTAAGGAATCTCTAAAGCTAAAAACCAAGGCATTAAAATACTCAAGGTTTAGGCTAATACGAAAAGAAGCGGCAATAGAAAATCCAAACAAGTTTAGGAAGTAAAACCAAGCAAGAAACATCTGAGAATTACAGCTGCAACCACAACTAAAACACGTGTTAATAAAACCATGAATCTATGACCCACGTGACGTTATAGTCTCATTATTAGTCGTGCCTCTTTATGGACTCCATCGAAAGATATTTTGAAAAAGGGACCAACAGGGAGCTTTTGTCAATGAATCAACACGTAAAGAAACATGGCATGTCCAGCGAGGCAATTCAGTTAAAAAGCAGTAAAAACCAATGCGTTAATATCATTAAAAACATCAAAACTAATGGAGAGTATAGTGCATTTATTATGGAAATTAATTTTCACGTAACAAATTTTTTAAAATCGGTACCTTCAATTCATTCTTGCCCACGCGTGGCGGACGGCTGCGAAGATGGATCTGACGTGGATATCGGATGGAAAAATTTTGAAATTAATTTACTATTTTTGTTGGACGAATTGATCTGAATTTGAAATCCGTTAGGGAAAAAACCCTCCGAGCCCCGTTAAAACGGAGCAGAAACGGAGCGTACGAATGGAAGCCCACGAGTTGCGTCAACAGAAGAAACTGATGGGATAAACCCAAAAAAAAAAAAAAAAAAAAAAAAAAAAACTGCCGAAACGCGTCGGTTGAACACTCTTTCCCCCGCGCCCACGCACGCCCCCACGCGCCTCGCCCTTATCATTTCCTCCCGCTTTCCCCGTCCGCCCTCTTTTGTCGCACTGCTAAGTGCCACTTTCCGAGCAATGCTTACCTGGACAAGGACTCGCCTGAGCCTAACGAATCTCCACCGTCGAATCAGCGGGTCCCGCCCGCGGCCAAGGCGATTCGACGGGCAAGTGCCGACGGGGCTCACGTGGGCGCGGGAGCACGGTGTGGGAACCTCTCACTTTCTCCGTCCCTCCTCCCCCTGTTTCTTCCCCAATTCGTGTCACGTGAAGAACATCTCTCTGTGAGAGAGAGAGAGAGAGAGAGAGAGAGAACAGCGAGGAAAATAAATAAAAAAAATAAAAGAAAAGACGTTGAGTACCACCGTGGAAATTTCCAATACCACCATTTTTCACAGCTCCCCCGCACTTCACCGAACCATTTCATCATTTCCTCCTCCTCCTCCTCCTCCTCCTCCATCATCTCCTTCAACTCCTCCTTCCTCCTTCCATCATCTCTCTATCACCCTTGATCTTTCTCTCTCTCTCTAGATTGTGCTCAGAGAGGGGAAGGGATCATGCCCCTGCCATGGAAGAAGTCGAGGGTCACCCGCATCTCCCGCCTCGTCGCCGACCTCCAGTCCTCCCCGCGCCGCGGCGGCTCCCTCGTCGTCGAGACCGGCTTCCCCACCTCCCTCGTCGACCTCTTCGTCAAGAACCGCGATCGCCTCCGCAAGCCCTCCCGCCGGAAGCCGTCGCCGGAGCCGGAGGAGCCCGAGCTCCAGATCTCCGACCCCGTCCTCACCTCCCCTTTGCCCGCCCACCTTGTCGTCGGCGGCTGGCCCGACTCCCTAGACGATCCTCCGGAGGAGGCTGCGGCTGCGGCTGCGGCGGCGGCGGCGGAGGCCGAGGTGGGGAGCGGGACGGGCGACGACGATGTTGGTGGGGACTGTGTCGGGGGCGGCGGGTCGGGTAAGAATAGTGTTTTCTCGGCCGTGTTCAAGGTCTTTGTTGTGGTGGTTCTGGCTCTGAGCACCAAGGGGCTCGTGATCGGTGTCATGATGAGCGCTTTCTTGCTCTTGATTCTTGAGTTCGTGGGCAAGCGCGTGGTTCGTTTCTTGCGACCCTGCCCCGATGCGAGGATCGGTTTCGAGGGCTCGATCGGGAGGGTTTGTGTGATCTTGTCGTCTGTTTGGCCCCCAAGGGGCTTGTCGGTCCGACCAGCGATCGCCGATTCTGATCCTGCGGAGCCGGGTCGAGAGACCGTCGGGCTGGGCAGTTCGATCTCGGCCGTGGCGGAGGAAATTCGGGTGGTGGAGAGTAAGTTTGAGATGGTCGTGGTGCCTGTCGAGAACAATTCAAGTTTCAGGCCGGAGGGTGAATGGCCGAACCGAGACCCGAGATGGTGGTGCGTGGATACAGAGGGAGAGGTGAGGGTTGTGGAGGAGGTTCAGGAGGATGGCCGTGCGGCTCTGGGAACCGATGCTTACAAGCAGAACCGGAAGATCAAATCGAAGATCATCAAGAGGATTGTGCCGAAGAAGCTGAGGACCACGAAGAAAGGGAAAAAGAAAGAGTGCGAGCCTATCCCCGGCTCGTCGAACACGCTGGCCGCCTATTTGGGAGACTCTGCTATTGTGGCGGCTGGAGAGGGAGAGGCAGAGGAAGAGTATCGAGAGCAGGGTGAAAATGCAGATAAATCATGCTGGTCGAAGGCTGAAGTTGAAGAATGTCAACAGCTAGTGCAATGGAGTAACAAAGGAACTGATCAGTTGTTGGCAGCTGAAACTAATTCGACTTTGGCTACAATTTCGCAGGCTCGCCCTGAATTAGAAACCGGTGCTGAAAATTTAAGGAGCGAAAAGAAGCGGAAATTGCGATTAGTAGTTGTCCTGCTGGTTGTACTTGCTGGACTTCTCGGCGGACGGTTTATGGCTTTTGTGCTTACGTTTGGATGTGCTATCACGATATCCATTTGGGCTAGGAGACGAAGCTTTCGTCCGGTGAAGGATCGATCTTAACATTCCATTCTAATCTTTGATCTCTTAGGGGGGTTTCAAAGAAGCTTCTTCCGGCTTGTTCTTCGTCTTGAAGATCATAACGCATTGGAGATTTCAGGGGTTCCAGAAGCTTAAATTGTATTTAGAGAGCACGAAAGTTGTCGGCGAATTGGTCGTGTCATCTGTAATTCGAAGTGTAAATTTTATACAGATACAGACTGGATGAGTATACTCTGAGGTTGCTGTCTGTTCTTGTATTGATGCAGCAAGCATTCTATCAGATTTACATGTAATCGATCAATCTCTTTGCGATTTTGAAACAAAAGAGAACACGGTTTCGTACTACTACTATCACTCGTGGCTTCAGCATGACAATTTGATGTCCCAATTTGCGCTAAAAGAACCAAAGAGAATTTGATTTACCGGGTTATTTGCCCATTTGAAATCGAGTCGAGTGACTGCGGATTCTGAAAACAGAGCAGATTTTCAGTCCGATGAATGAGCTCCTCTCTCTTCCTTCCTCTCTTCAGATAGTATAGTGATATCATTTGGGTGGAGAATTAAATTAGTAGGAAGGGAGAGTTTCTAAATTCATACAACAAAAATTAGTCGACATGGATATCATATAGGCGTCGAGAGTCTTCCCGTCAAGACCCTACAAGGTGTCGGAAATCGATGATTAGAACTTGGAAAGTCATAGGCTAAATGCTACTTGCATACCTGAGAGAACAATGTCGCACGCCGCGGATCCAACAAGTTTAATGGTGATTCATCCTGACTCTCTTGGCACCTACGTGATATGAAGGGGGAGCTGGTCTCTTTCCCTTGCCGGCCATGGGAGCATTAGATGCCCAAGGAGTCCCGGAGGGTGAGGTAGCTACCCTGGCGGCCTCACCAACAGGACCCTTTTTGTCCTCGGAGCGTGATCATGAATTCACTTTGTTGGGAAGTCGAATTCTAGGAGTTTAGGCAGGTCAGGTCCCAAGCCTAGCCTGGTTGAGGCTAATTAGGACCCGTCCTACTCCTCGATAACATGCCGAGTTCCTGACGGTAGCAGCGGGTTGGGGGTTGTTGAGGGGGGAAAGCATAGAAAGTCCGTTTGTGCCGACGGAATCGAAGATCAATGGCCAGAGGATCCACTGCAACAAAAGGTAAAGAGTCAGAAACGAGTTTCAAGGCAAGCTGGGATTGGAGAGGCCGAGGAGGTGGCTCGAAAGGAGCAAGATCGGTACCAACGGCCTCTAGCACCAGCTCTTTCTCTCGTGCTCTTAAGTATTTGGAGGATGCTTGTAATGGTTCTTTATTTAGAGCAACCCACTTCGTCAGGACATTCCAATGTACCGTCGGAGATTCCTAGTAAAATCATTGTCTCCAACGGACGGTATCTGCAAACGAAAGAAGACCCCTCGTGCTGGAGAGAGAATCGCCACCAGCCTCTCTCGTCAGCTACCAGAGTCGGCCTATAGATGTTCAAGAAGATAGCTGGGAATACACTTTCTCAGCCCCACGGAAGGCAGGAATGGACCCTATTGAGGAGGTCAAAGGCATTTGCATTTCCTCAAAGTAGCCTATTTCCAAAACCGAACCAATCACAATATAAATGCTTTTCATAGATGCCTTTGCAACCAGGTTTAGACGTGCAAGCCCACTCCTGAAAGCCTGGGCGACGAAGGGTGCCATTCCCTAGTGAAGTCATTGAGTAACTTGGGTAACCATGTACGCAAAATCTAAGGTCGTTCAAGATCCTGCGAGGAGGGTCCTTGCTCCCCATCGCTCCATAGGTTGTCGGGACCTCTGGGTTGGAGGTTGCAAGTGGTGCGGCGAATTTAGATCGATACAAAGAAAGGCAGCTCCTGGGGCCTAAAGTCGAAGCGAAGAAGACTGGCTTGTAGGAATCACAGGGCTGAGAGCCTAACCCAGCCATTTGACCGTACTATAAGTAGCTCTGAAGAAGAGCACAAGGGGGAATTTGGTTTTGAGAGAGGAGTAATTTGTAAATTTTGAAAAATAATGAGTTTGAAAGAAGTATGATGATGAAAGAAGAGAGAGAGAACAGATCTTGAATACATGAGAAATGGACGCTCCAGATCGGGCTATTTGAAAAATTGGTGCTCCAAAATTAGCTTTAGAATTCTTGCTCAAAGGGAGAAAATATTGACTTTTCAAGATGTGCCAACGCAACAGATCGGAAAGGTCATGAGAATGCGACATGTGTTACCAGTGGACCAAATGTCAAACTAATTATTTTGAACTGAGCGGGCAATTTTCTCCTCTTCAAATTAATTGAGAGAACGCTCTCTCTTCGCACTCTCTCTCTTCACCCAATTCTAACCCATAGAGCCCTCGTTCGATTGACGAACCATTACACCACCCCTCCGGCTCCAGCTCCAGCTCTGGGTCGTCTTGCAAAGTTCTCTCTCATTGCCCAGCGCTCTTGACTCCGCCCCTCCTCTGTCCCCCTTCGACAAACCACCGAGCCCTCATCCAACCGATGAGCCACCGCGCAGAGGTTCATTGGTCGCTCATCAATCGGGCGCGGTGGTCCGTCAAACTATTCCACTTTCAAGTGCAAGTAAGTTTTTTAAGTGCTGATGTCTGGGCCAAGTGATCAATCCATTGGTCATCTTGAAGCTATTCCGCTTTCGCATGCATCATCACCCCCTTTTTCAAATTTTTCCTCAAGAAATTACTCACACAGTTGAGTCATGATATGCTTCTTGCACAGGGGAAATGTGGACTCTGATCGATGCATATAAGGGCCGGACGAAGCAACACGTTTAAACAGAAATTTGAAGTTCATTCCAGAAGAGTTAAAGAAAAACAAACAAAATTGATTCGACTGGGTCTATGACCCAAACACAAATGTGCATCCGCCGTTCAAGCAGATGATAAAACAAAACACTGAGCTGAAGAGAGACTCTTGAAAGCATCCAAGGGCTACCCAAAATTAGTAACTGCCCTTCAGATCGTTGACGACATCGTATGGAATAGGAGTGACAGTCTCCATTGTCGCGCCCTCGACCATGAAGCCGGGTTTGGGATCTTCTAGCTGTATCTCTGAGAGCTTCGGGCGGGGGGAGGGAGGGAGGGAGGGAGAGAGCAGAACGAGCCGGAGCCGGAGCCGGAGCCGGAGCCGGAGGGGGGGAAGGGGTGCTGTGGTGCGTTGGTCAGGCGCGATGGTTCATTTGTTGGACCAGGACTCGGTATAAGAGAGTCAAGTGAAGAGAGAGAGAGCGTGTTCTCCCAATTGATCCAGAGAGGAGAAAATTGACCGCTTAGCTCTAAATAAATGGTCCGACGTTTTGCTCTACTTGTGACATGTGTTACGTTCTCATGGCTCTTTCGATTTGTTGTATTGGCACAACTTGTGCAATCAATATTTTCTCACTCAAAACAATCACGTTTATTGAAGAAGTCAAAAGGGTCACAATGGTTGTCAGTTTCTCAACCATCAATGAACTAGATTGCACTAGCTAATCCAACAGCTAATGAGCAAAGGTGCCTCTGCACACCTTGTACAAATCTCGGAGTAGAACTAGAAGTTGATGAGTTTAGCATAGAGAAAATATGATAATAAGGTAGTACACGATTTGCATATGTATTTTAGAGTTACTTTGCCAGGGTGTTTACACACGTAAGTATAATCCATGGAAATGCTCTGGCATTGCTATTGCAAATTCAGCTTTCTTGCAACTACTACTGCATTCGAAGCACTTATTTTTATTTTTAAGCTATTTCAAAAGCAATTTAATTTATAGACATCTATTGTGAAGTTGACCATTTGATAGATCAATGTAGCCGTACTAGATCTCAATAAAATCACATAGATGTGGTTGTACATACAATCAGATCTTCCAATAATCTTCTCATTTCTATAAAAGAAAGCCCGAGTAAGAAAACAATGATTGTCTGATGGCATGATAGATTTGATTCTCTTTAGAGCAATTATACCTGTTATTCCATACATGTGATTGACTATTATATTCCTTCGATTGTGCAGCAACAATTGAAGAATGTCTGGGTCTTAATTAGGTCACTCGTATAGAAGAATTCTTCTAAATTTAGTATAAGCTGCAGCTTCCATCAGCTTTCCTTAGTTTTGCCTAGTGGTCTAGCTGACAATTCTTGTGTCTATCAACCTCCATCGATTTTTCCCTGTGTACACATGTGAATTAGACTTCCACATATCTGTTCACTCAATGATCTCTCAAGCTCTCATCGACTTGTTCATCCTTAAGGTTCTTCTAGTCTTTCAAGTTCTTTTATATATTGTCAAAGATGTTGGGAAAATCCCCTATGTTGTTTTGACGATGACAAAACAACATAGGGGCATCTTTGATGTCCCTCATAGGACGTCTTTTACTCGATGTATCACATAGGATGGACCGTCACGTGATGCCTCAGCTTTGGCCAGGTCTCTAGAGGTTCAAGCCCAATAGGCCCGCCTGAAACCACCTAAGCCTGCCAAGTGAGCAGGTCTAGTTTAGCAAGGACCAGATTGCAATTTCTTTCCGCTTCCTTTCGGCCAACGAGATTTGGTGCTGGGAAAAAAGGAACTTTATAACTTCCGTGGAAACTTGTCTGGTCTTAGGAACAAAACAGACCATGAATATTTTTCACTTCAAAGAAGATAGGTGAAAGTTGGTAGTTTCTTAGATCTCAAGTGTTCGGCTCTCGACATTTGTTGGTTGATGCTAATTGGGTGATTATCCGATGAGGTTACAACTGATTCTCATGGAAGGATTATCTTTGATGCGCCTCATAGGATGTCTTGTACTCAATGTATCACATAGGATGGACCGTCACATGATGCCTCAGCTTTGTCCAGAGATCCCCCCCCCCCCCAACGTTGTTTTGACGATGAAAAGAACAATCAAATGTTACTAATGTGTGTATTAATTGAGTATTACTAGGTGCTATATACACAAGTTACAAGACAGATGGTATCATAATTAGTATTAAGTGTGATACTGAGTGCTCTATCACAATCAGGAATGCCCTACCTATATGAAAGGATCACTGCTAATATCTATAGTGAATGAGGTATTGGGCGTTAAGATGTCTAAAAGCTAGAAGGATCTCCACAAAGATGAACAATATTTAAGGACCTTGATTGAGAGAGAACAAGCTAAGAAGAACATAGATGTTTGCGATAGCTTGAAAGGACCATGATAAGGTGAACAATTGGATGGACCTTGGTGATGGTGAATGAGCCTCATTGAAGCTTCAAGGACTACACTTGTAAATGAGTCTACAATGGGGATGTCCAATAGAGCTTGGAAGGACAATGTGGGTAAATAAATTGGTAGTGTCATGATCGACAATATGCTTGGAAGGACAAGAAGATAGAAGAGCGGATCATCATAGAGACAACTGATGTTGCTAGTATAAACACCCGGAGGGGGTGAATAGGTGTAGAGGAAGTTTACGCACAATTATATATAACTTTTGCAATCTATAAACTGAAATTAAATAGAGAGAGTAGAGAAGATTGCAAACACAGTTATAGTGGTTCGGCTTTTGACAAGCCTACGTCCACTCTCCAAGTGATCAGCCAATAGGCTGGATTTCACTATGTGATCAAAGGTGATTACACACTCTTGAGTGTTAGCACTTGGTGATGATATGTCTCACAAAGTCACTCTTTTTGGTAATTCACTAGGATCACTCAATTACGCTCTTTTTTAGACAACTAGTGAAGAATTGAATCAACCTTGGAATATATTTATCATCTCTAGTCTCCTAGGTCTCATCTTATCCTTATATACTCTCCAAGCCACACTCGACCGTTGGCTCTTTCCGTGAGAGATTAGTCTTCCATTTCCTTTCTTGGACAGACTTCATAAGGTAAGTCTTTTTGACCGTTGGAGGTAGATTGGATCCCCTTGGATTCTCGCTCGCCCATACAATCGAATCCGGGCTTCCATAAGTGTTTCATCCTTCTTTGGAAGTTGTCTGATGATTGATCTTGTTGATCAATATAAATATGGTAAGTGAAAATCATATGACCGTTGGTGATCTGATCCTGTAGTTCCATTATGAATCTGCCTAGATTTTCAGTCTGGTATGTTCAGACTTAAAATCTCAGTTTGGTACGGTCATACTTAAATCTCAGTCTGGTACGGTCAGACTTAAATCTCAGTCTGGTACGGTCAGACTTAAATCTCAATTTGGTACAGTCTTCCGTCTGCTTCATCCAGACTCATAAACTTTCTATGCTTCTCCGTCCGCTTCATCCAGACTCAGAAGCTTTCCATCATCTGCATAGCGGCTTGTGCGTCTTTCACCAAGTTACTCAATAAACACGTTAGTAGCCTTTGATTTATTTTGTCATCTTCAAAACATCATAAGGGATTTCCCTAACAATCTCCCCCTTTTTGATGATGACAAAACAATCTCTGAATATGCAGATGTGCAATTATGCTTTTAAATATATTGATAAATCAAAGCATCATAAGCACATAATGCAATCTCCAAAATTTTATATATTCAATGAATGTCATTCAAAATAGGAGATTATAAAATAGAAGATAGTTGATAAATTGAGCAAAATATATATAGAAATAATTGCAGCTCAATGTTATGCACTAAATAATATAAACCAATTAACACATATGCATATACATATTCTCTCCCCCTTTTTGACATAATCAAAAAGCAATAACAATACAAAAGGGTGTCACGTGGAGAATAAATTCACATAATATCTTTAAAAATGTATTAGGCATGAAACACAAACTTTAAAGATATCATGTTGATACGAATATAAAGAATATTCAATATAGCTCATATATATCAACAAAAATCTGCCAAGGAAAGAAATGGATGATATACTTACCAAATTATGTAGAACACAATTTACCATTTTCTTTCCGTAATAATCAAGATCAAGATCAATTCAAGAAATCTGCCATATTGATCAATGCTCCCCCTCAATTTGTTGCCTTTTCGAAATGATCACGATTTTCCATTTCTTTTTATATTCACTTTCTCCCCCTGTCCTCATGACAGTATTTGCAATAATACTTATCGCAGCTTGAGCACGTTGAATAGAATGTTGTCTCTTTTATTTACTTTGTAGTAGCAACATTTGCAGCATTCATTTGCTTTTGAAGTTTGAGGTAGAATCTGCACAAATTTAACAAACTTTTTGCACAAATGCATTGTTATAATATTACGTAATATATAATGCCCTTTCTTGCGAAATAAATTAAATAGCTTATTTGACAATAAAAAATTCAATTCAAAGCTATTCAACCTTTCATATGACACATTAGTGACCTGAAAATTTTGTGCGATGAATAGAATTTCTGAGCCTTAAAAAATCTCCATAATTTCGGATCAAGCTTTCCTAACCTCATATGGAAAGATATTTTGCCACCTGCAAATCCTTGTAAAATAGATAATAATCTTTGCAAATTATAGAAAATATCACGCACATACCTTCCTTCAATTTGCGGATCAAACCTGCCTGATATAAAGTATCTTCTAAGATTATAGCAAGTGTATGCAATAATATCTTTCAAAATAAAAGGGATTTCCTTAAGCATAAATTTCAAAAGGATATTATTGATGCAAGACGCAAAACGAATTTTTGTTTTGCAAAAATATAATAGAATAAAAGAGCATAAATTCCGATCAAGTAATCATGATTATCTCTAAGCAGGATATCAAATTAATCACACGTATCAAATTCCAACTCACGAAACTACAAAAAAAAATAGCACACGATTCTTCCTTCAATATAATTAATTATAGAATATAATTATTATAAAATCTGAATCAACCGAAGCATAAAAAGAACATTATGCACAAAAAAAATTCTCACTTCCTTACCTTTATTATCTGCAAGAAAATAACTTATCTTTTCTTTGGTACCCAAATGAATTTGGGTCCATTTTCCAATTGATTGACTTAGATTTCTTCCAATCAAGTAGACATTGTTGCTTAAAGTGATTATGATCACCACAATTCGAGCAATTAAAATATTGAGATCCAATATGCTTCACAAATTGCTTACCAAAATGACTTCGATAATGGTGGATCGAAGGTATGCGCCGCAATCTCTCCTTTACTTTTGGAAAATCATTATTGATCTCACCGTCCTTCTTATAACTGAGATCGGATTTGTTGTAATACGGCATTTGTATGGAGAGGACATGCTCTAATGTCTTTGAGCTAATAGAAAATTTCTTGCAAATTTTCAGAATTTCTTCCTTATAGGAATCATTTTCCTTTTGCAAAGAATCTTTCTCTTCCTTAACAAAAGAATTCTCCTTTTCCAACTCAACGATCCTTGTCTCATTTGTAGAATTTTTCTCTCTCAATTTAGAGATTTCCTTCTTCAATTCAGAGATCTTCTTCAACGCTTTCTTATGTTCTGCGCATAACTCATCAAAAGGATCATCATCATCAAGAATAAGATTTGAACATGTTACCTCGTCTTCTTCAAATTCAATGCCCGCTATTAAGCATAAATTCTCATCATCGCTGGATTCACACTCGATGTTGCTCCACATCTCGGCTTTCTTTGTGGACTTCTTCCCTTTCGAATTGCTTCTTTTTCTCACAAGGTGTTCAGATTTTTTGATCAACGACCTCATCTCCTCATCGTCATCCTTTTTATCTTCCTCAAAATCTGCCTCATTAAAATCAGCATTAGATTTTAAAGCAATTAACTTCTTACCTTTTGGATCTTCATCATTTATGCGTTCCGTTTCATAAGATTGCAAAGTTCCAATAAGTTCATCAACAGATAAAGGCGAAATCCTCAACGTCTCGCGGATTGAAGTCTTGACGTTGTTCCAATCCTTCGGTAATCCTCTCAAGAGCTTGTTGACCTTCATTGGTCCTGGGACAGGTTGTCCTTGATATGCAAGCCCATTTACTATATCAGTAAATCTGCTGAACATATCTCCTATGGACTCCCCCTGTTTCATCTTGAAGGATTCATATTGACCGAGTAAAATATTTACTTTGGTCTCTTTTACACGATCAGTCCCTTCATAGGTAACGTGCAACCTATCCCATACTTCCTTCGCTGTTTCACAAGAGGAAATTCGATTATACTCATTAGGAGATAAAGCACAGTAAAGAGAGTAGTTAGCCTTTGCATCTAAAGCTTCTCTTTTTGTTATCTCTTTTTGAGATAGAGTAACAGATGATTGAAGCATTTCGCCATCCTCTTTTCTAGTAGATGCGATACAACATTAGGATTGATTCCTTTCTCAACAACATCCCATTCCAACAGATCCTTAGATCTTAGGAATGCCTTCATATTGTTTTTCCAGACATTGTACTCTTTCCCATCAAAGTAAGGTGGTCTGGTGATGCTTCGTCCCTCAATCATACCTGGTGCAAAAATACTAGCCATGAAAGATCTTTAGCTCTGAAGTAATAAACACTTCAAGATACTGAGCACGAGGCTCTGATACCAATTGATGTTGCTAGTATAAACACCCAGAGGGGGGGTGAATAGGTGTGAGGAAGTTTATGCACAATTATATATAACTTTTGCAATCTATAAACTGAAATTAAATAGAGAGAGTAGAGAATATTGCAAACACAGTTATAGTGGTTCGGCTTTTGACAAGCCTACGTCCACTCTCCAAGTGATCAGCCAATAGGCTGGATTTAACTATGTGATTAAAGGTGATTACACACTCTTGAGTGTTAGCACTTGGTGATGATATGTCTCACAAAGTCACTCTTTTTGGTAATTCACTAGGATCACTCAATTACGCTCTTTTTCAGACAACTAGTGAAGAATTGAATCAGCCTTGGAATATATTTATCCTCTCTAGTCTCCTAGGTCTCATCCTATCCTTATATACTCTCCAAGCCACACTCGACCGTTGGCTCTTTCCGTGAGAGATTAGTCTTCCATTTCCTTTCTTGGACAAACTTCATAAGGTAAGTTTTTTTGACCGTTGGAGGTAGATTGGATCCCCTTGGATTATGCTCGCCCATACAATCAGAATCCGGGCTTCCATAAGTGTTTCATCCTTTTTTGGAAGTTGTCTGATGATTGATCTTGTTGATCAATATAAATATGGTAAGTGAAAATCATATGACCGTTGGTGATCTGATCCTGTAGTTCCATTTTGAATCTGCTTAGATTTTCGATGCCGGTACGTTCGAGACTTAAAATCTCGGTTTGTACGATCGAGACTTAAATCTCGATGCAGTACGGTCGATTTAAATCTCGCTCAGTACGTCTTCCGTCTGCTTCATCTAGACTCAGAAACTTTTTATGTTTCTTCGTTTGCTTCATCCAGACTCAGAAGCTTTCCATCATCTGCATAGCGGCTTGTGCGTCTTTCACCAAGTTACTCAATAAACACGTTAGTAGCCTTTGATTTATTTTGTCATCTTCAAAACATCATAAGGGATTTCCCTAACAACAACAAATTGTTGGTTGGAGTAGTTCTTTTCAAATGAGGTGGAAAGATAGTGACAATTATGATGATCCAGTGAGTTCATTGAAGATGAGGAACCCACGGGAATGCTGATGTCCTTAGAAGTCTTTGGATGCTGACTTAATCAATGGAGACGATGAATCAACAGAGATCTTGATATCCTTGGAAGTCTTTGGAAGTTGATAAATCCAAGAGGTTCATTGGATGATTGATAAGAAGTCATTCCACGTGAGTTCATTTAGTGGATAGTATCAACAGATGAATGATAATTAGAAGTCCTGATCATGGGTGAGGGATTGTGCAGCAAGTCCTGAAGGTGCTAGTCTATCCATCTAATTGGAACATTGATCAAGATGACACTAACCATTACAAAGGCTTGGATTTCATATAAGAGCACTAGAGATGAATTAAAGCAGTTATAGCAATTTTGACAAGAGATAGACACTAACAAGAGCAGTTTGACTGGTTTGGGAAAACTAGCATAGTTAATAAATTATTATGACGTTAGCTGACCCTCTTAGTCCGTTTTTGCAAGAGCATAGGTATAAGATATCGGCTTTGAAAATAGGATTTCCCCACTTAATGAATAACTATTTGTTATCGATGAGGAATTTTTTCTCATCGGAAACCATAAATTTCATATACAATAGAAGAATTGAATAGATCTTTTTTTTTTTAGTTTTCGATATATAGATAGTGAACGTTGGTAAGCAATAAAGAGCTGTTCTAACTCTAATTATTCTTCAGCTCCTTAAAATGTCACCATGTTTTTGGCCTCAGTTGTCAATGAAATCATTGTGTCTTTTGATGACATCTTCCAACTTACTACACAACTACTTAGATTTTAACTATCCTTCAATTCGTTACATGACCCTAGGTCAAAAACCCAGTTACCATCGCATTACTTGACCTGCATTCTCGGAAATGTGCCCCAACATCTGTCGTCCCTAATCAAACGTAGAGGATCCACTTCACAACAGCACAATGCACACCTAAATTAATTGTATACATTCTATTGACTGCACAGGATAGATCAAGTCTAGTATTATCCACTACATAACTCAAATAACAAAGAGTACAAGTACATGAAGCATGGACAAGTGATCCACCTCTGTTCGAGTACACAATAATAATCTTGACAATTTGTGATATGCAACAAGCAAAGTACTCACGAAATTTTTGAACTACATGTTGAAGGCCCTCAATGCTTTCCCAATGTAGCTCCTCTAAGTCACTTGCAAAGTTCCAACAAACTTTGCTCTTTGCATCTCCATACTCGAAGTTGCCTCTACTATACTAAAATTATCCATTTCAATACACTCGATCTCATTCATCTCCGTTAATCACCTTTAAATTTCATTAATCATGACCTTAGAATAATTGTGCACTCCTATGATGTCTAGCGACTTTGCAAACACTGTTACATGTACTACACTTTGAATATTTCTAGTCTCTCCTTGAAGCCCCTAATGATTTTGTATACCGTCTATATCTTCACCGCAATAGATCCTTCACTTGTCTTTTAAGATGGAGCATATTTGTCAAAGGTAACATCTCTATGAATATAAAACCTAGGTGAATCTTTTTCAATGTACTACAACCCATATCCCTTTACCCCGTGCATATTATAAGAATATGCATTTCCTTACCTCTGACCCTAGTGCACGTAAGCACACCTCAAGAAATGTTTAAAACTCTATTTTAAGTGGAGATCTAGCATTCAAACCCATCAAGGGCACTCAGTGAGATGATCAATCAACAATCTCATCAGTCCATCATGCATCTTATTTGAACTGTTTCGATCCTTGCTACTACATAGGCAACACTATAGCTGTAGTTTGTGTTAGGGAAATCCCTTATGATGTTTTGAAGATGACAAAATAAATCAAAGGCTACTAATGTGTTTATTGAGTAACTTGGTGAAAGACGCACAAGCCGCTATGTAGATGATGGAAAGCTTCTGAGTCTGGATGAAGCAGACGGAGAAGCATAGAAAGCCTCTGAGTCTAGATGAAGCAGACGGAAGACTCGACTGCATCGAGATTTTAAGTCGACCGTACTGCAGGCCCGAGATTTTAAGTCCGAACGTACCGCATCGAAAATCTAGGCGGACTCGAGAATGGAACTACAGGATCGATCACCAATGGTCATATGATTTTCACTTACCATATTTATATTGATCAACAAGATCAATCATCGACAACTTCCAAAGAAGGATGAAACACTTATGGAAGCCCGGATTCGATTGTATGGGCGAGCGAGAATCCAAGGGGATCCAATCTACCTCCAACGGTCAAAAAGACTTACCTTATGAAATCTGTCCAAGAAAGGAAAGGGAAGACTAATCTCTCACGGAAAGAGCCAACGGTCGAGTGTGGCTTGGAGAGTATATAAGGATAGGATGAGACCTAGGAGACTAGAGAGGATAAATATATTCCAAGGCTGATTCAATTCTTCAACCGTTGTCCGAAAAGAGCGTAATTGAGTGATCCTAGTGAATTACCAAAAAGAGTGACTTTGTGAGACATATCATCACCAAGTGCTAACACTCAAGAGTGTGTAATCACCTTTGATCACATAGTGAAATCCAGTCTATTGGTTGATCGCCTGGAGAGTGGACGTAGGCTTGACAAAAGCCGAACCACTATAACTGTGTTTGCAATCTTCTCTACTCTCTCTATTTAATTTCTATTTATTGATTGCAATAGATCGATATTATTTGCGTGTAAACTTCCTCTACACCTATTCACCCCCCCTCTAGGTGTTAATACTAGCTACATCAATTGGTATCAGAGCCTCGTGCTCAGTATTTTGAAGTGTTTATTACTTCAGAGCTAAAGATCTTTCATGGCTAGTATTCTTGCACCAGGTTTGATTGAGGGGGCGAGCAACACTTGTCCACCCTACTTCGACAGCAAAGATTACAATATATGGAAGAATAAAATGAAGGCCTTTCTCAGATCAAAAGATCCACTCGAATGGGATGTGGTTGAGAGGGGAATTGACCCCACTGATAACACCGGGAAAACGTCAAAGAGAAATGATAGGAAAGAAACAGAAGCATCAGCCACTATCGCTCCAGAAGAGATAACAAAGAGACAAACTCTTGATGCAAAGGCTATTTACTCTCTATATTGTGCTTTATCACCTAATGAATATAATCGAATATCTTCTTGTGAAACAGCAAAAGAAGTATGGGACAAACTACATGTGACATATGAAGGAACTGATCGTGTCAAGGAGACCAAAGTAAACATATTACTTGGTCAATATGAATCTTTTAAGACGAAATAGGGAGAATCCATAGGAGACATGTTCAGTCGTTTTATAGAAATTGTAAACGGATTGGCGTATCAAGGACAACCTGTTCCTGGACCAATGAAGGTCAACAAACTTCTGAGAGGATTGTCAAAAGAATGGAACAATGTGAAGACATCTATCAGAGAAACTCTGCGAATTTCACCACTGACAGTCGATGAGCTCGTTGGTACTCTATAGTCCTATGAAGTAGAACAAGTGAACGAGGAAGTGGAATCTAGAGGTAAGAAATCTATTGCACTTAAATCTAATATCGATTCCGATGATACAGACTTTGAGGACGAACTGGACGATGAAGAACTTGCCTCATTAATAAAAAAGGTAAGAAAGTTAAACAAGAAAGGCAAAAAGTTCAACAGCAGAAAGCAAAACAGACAATCTGGACAGAGAAGAGCTGTTGATGAAGAGGACACTATCAAAGATGTTATCTGTTTCGAATGCAAAAAGAAGGGTCACATAAAACAAAATTGTCCTGCACTGAAGAAGAATAAAGGCAAGTATGAAAAGTACAAGAAGGCACTGAAAGCTGAAACGTGGAGTGACACTGAAGTTGAAGACAGTGAAGATGACTATGGCAATATTTGTCTAATGGCTCACACAGACTCAGACTCAGACACAGAAATTGAGGTTAGTCATTCAGATATTCCTATTGAAGTTTCAGATTATATAAATGAGCTTTGTTCAAATCTGAAATCCACTCTGAAAAGAATCTCTGGACTGAAAAAGGAAATTTTCAAGTTGAGTCAACAGAATTCTTCTATGAAAGGAAAGCTTGATAATCTGAAAAATGAATTTTTGGAAACCAAGGAAAATCGAGATCTTTTACTAAATGAGAATGAATCTCTCAAGAAGGAACTTTTGGAAACAAAGGAAAATCGAGATTTTTTACGAATGAGAATGATTCTCTCAAAAGGAATTTTTAGATATTACTACAAAATTTTCTAAAGGATCAAAAACTTTACAGCACATACTTTTCATTCAGATTCCTTATTACAACAAGTCAGGACTTGGATGTAGGAAAGGAAGTGATTTTTTAATAGATTTTCCAAAAGTCAAAGAAAGAATCAGGCAAAGACCTCCTCGACAGGCTTACAAAAACCATTTTAAAAAGAATTTTGTAAAACCTGTTGGACGACAAAATCTCAAATGTTCTAATTGCGGTGAAAATGAACATTTTGAGAGTAAGTGTCCTAAAGTTTGGAGACCTGTTCAGAGAACTTGGATTAACAAAACATACACTACTAACTTCCAAGGACCCAAGAAAGTCTGGGTACCAAAGAAAACTTGAGTATGTGTTTTGATTGCAGGCAAAAGAGAAAGAGAATTTGGTAAGAAATATATATTTTTAAATTCTCAATTTGTTTTGCGTGTATGTTTTAAATATTTTCATTATACTTGATATTCGATATATCATTTTTATGCCTCAATTGATTCAGAATTTATAATGACTATATTCTATATTTGATTATATTGAAGGAAGAATCGTGTGCTATTTTCGTGAGTTGGAATTTGATACGTGTGATTGATTTGATATCTTGCTTAGAGATAATCATGATTATTTGATCAGATTTTATGCTCTCTTATTCTATTATATTTTTGCAAAGCAAAAATTTGTCTTACGAGATATTATACAAGATAGGAAAGTATTATTGAGTTTTTATGAAAATTTCCTATTTGTGCTCTAACGTGAAAGAAGGATCCAAAGTCATGGATACCAAAAGCAAAAGAGGTTGCTGCAGGAAATTTTACTAAAGAAGAATGATTGCAAATCTACGTAAATCATTGAGCAATCAGAAGAATATCTCAAGCGATGATTAACTATGATATTTTCTAAATCAATGGTATATTTTAAATATATACCTTGGGTAAGGAAATAAAATATTACATTTTTATCATCCTGCCTTCCAAATTTCTACACAAATATTTATGATGCTGAATGATTTTTATGGCTCACATGTGATTTATATTGCAAAAAAAAATAAAATCTCTTGTCAGATATTGCACATTTTTATTACTTGATTTGGCACGTGATAAAAATTCTACTTCGTTTTTGCATATTGCATCAATAATATCTTTTGAAATTTATGCTTAGGGAAATCCCTTTAATCTTGAAAGATATTGTTGTATTTTGGGATTCACTTGCTATAATCTTAGAAGATATTTTATATCGAGGCAAGTTTGATCCGCAAATTGAAGGAAGGTATGTGCGTGATATTTTCTATAATTTGCAAAGATTATTATCTATGTTACAAGGATTTACAGGTGGCAAAAAATCTTTTCATATGAGGTTGGGAAAGCTTGATCCGAAATTATGGAGATTTTATACTATTTTCGAAGGCTTAGAAATTCTACTCAATGCACAAAATTCTCACATATTATTGAGTAGGCCCCTAATGTGTCATATGAAAGGTTGAATAGCTTTGAATTGAATTTTTTATATTGTCAAATATGCTATTCAATTTATTTCGCAAGAAAGGGCATTATATATTAACAGTGCATTTGTGTAGAAAGTTTAATAAGTTTATGCAGATTAAATTTGAGGCGAGTTTGATTGAAGAAAACAATCCTCTACCTCAAATTTCAAAAGCAAATGAATGTTGCGAATGTTGCTACTACAAAGGAAATAAAGGGACAACATTCTATTCAACGTGCACAAGCTACGATAAGTATTATCGTAAATACTGTCATGAGGACAGGGGGAGAAAGTGAATATAAAAAGAAATGGAGAATTGTGATCATTTCGAAAAGGCAACAAATTGAGGGGGAGCATTAATCAAATATGGTAGATTTTTGAATTGATCTTGACCTTGATTATTATGGAAGGAAAAGGTAAATTTTGTTCTACATAATTTGATTTTTGTTGATATATATGAGCTATATTGAATATTCTTTATGTTCGTATCAACATGGTATCTTTAAAGTTTGTGTTTCATGCCTAATACATTTTGAAAGATATTATGTGAATTTATTCTCCACGTGACACCCTTTTGTATTGTTATCGCTTTTTGATTATGTCAAAAAGGGGGAGAGAATATGTATATGCATATGTGCTAATTGGTTTATATTATTTAGTGCATAATATTGAGCTACAATTATTTCAATATATTATTTTGCTCAATTTATCAACTATCTTCTATTTTATAATCTCCTATTTTGAATGACATTCTTTGAATATATAAAATTTTGGATATTACATTATGTGCTTATGATGCTTTGATTTATCAATATATTTAAAAGCATAATTGCACATCTACATATTCAGAAATTGTTTTGTCATCATCAAAAAGGGGGAGATTGTTGGGGAAATCCCTTATGATGTTTTGAAGATGACAAAATAAATCAAAGGCTACTAACGTGTTTATTGAGTAACTTGGTGAAAGACGCACAAGTCGCTATGCAGATGATGGAAAGCTTCTGAGTCTGGATGAAGCAGACGGAGAAGCATAGAAAGCCTCTGAGTTTGGATGAAGTAGACGGAAGACTCGACTAGACTGAGATTTTAAGTCTGACCATACTGCATCGAGATTTAAGTCTCGACCGTACTGCATCGAGATTTTAAGTCTCGAACGTACTGCATCGAAAATCTAAGCAGACTCAGAATGGAACTACAGGATTAGATCACCAACGGTCATATGATTTTCACTTACCATATTTATATTGATCAACAATATCAATCATCAGACAACTTCCAAAGAAGGATGAAACACTTATGGAAGCCCGGATTCGATTGTATGGGCGAGCGTAATCCAAGGGGATCCAATCTACCTCCAACGGTCAAAAAGACTTACCTTATGAAGTCTGTCCAAGAAAGGAAATGGAAGACTAATCTCTCACGGAAAGAGCCAATGGTCGAGTGTGGCTTGGAGAGTATATAAGGATAGGATGAGACCTAGGAGACTAGAGAGGATAAATATATTCCAAGGCTAATTCAATTCTTCAACTATTGTCTGAAAAAGAGCGTAATTGAGTGATCCTAGTGAATTATCAAAAAGAGTGACTTTGTGAGACATATCATCACCAAGTGCTAACTCAAGAGTGTGTAATCATCTTTGATCACATAGTGAAATCCAGCCTATTGGTTGATCGCCTGGAGAGTGGACGTAGGCTTAACAAAAGCCGAACCACTATAACTGTGTTTGCAATCTTCTCTACTCTCTCTATTTAATTTCTGTTTATTGATTGCAATAAATCGATATTACTTGCGCGTAAACTTCCTCTACATCTATTCACCCCCCTCTAGGTGTTAATACTAGCTACATCAGTTTGTTGTGGTAACAACATAAGAATTGCCCTGCAGACTCTTACCTAACTTCTTTACCCTTGTATTTTGGACAATCTCTATTGAAGTGCCCTACCCATCATAGTGATAACATTAATGGTTTCGAACATTGAACCTCGATTTACAATACCTCCAGATCCTCTACGTTCATCTCTACCTCAAATAACCCAACTTTGAACCATATCCTGTGCTAAGTTATCTAACGACCTTTGCTACTTTTTAGAAAATAAGGTGGACTTAACCTTGTTGAGAAAACTCCTAGTTTTGATGCTTACAAAACATTTTATGAATGATATTTATATCAATCTCTTAAAGGAAAAGTACACATAATGACATAGGCTTTAAAATCTGCTGGTAGCAGAAGATAAAGCATGAGATGTCTTAGAGTCTGACCGTACCAGACGGAAAGACTCATCCAGATTGAGATTTAAGTCTGATCGTACCAGACAGACTCATCCAGACTGAGATTTAAGTCTGACCGTACCAAATTGAGATTTAAGTCTAACCGTACCAGACTGAGATTTTAAGTCTGAACGAACCAGACTGAAAATCTAGGCAGACTCAGAACTTAAGACCGTCAGACTTAAGATGAACTTACACGATAAGATCACCAACGGTAGAGTATTTCACTTACCTTATTTATGTTGATTCTGTTATACTAATCTGATTGACAGGATCAATTAGTGGGCAACTTCCAAAGAAGAATAGAGCACTTATGGAAGCCCAGATTCTGATTGTATGAGCGAACAGAATCTAAGGGGATCTGATCTACCCTCAACGGTCAAAAAGACTTGTCTTATAAAGTCTGTCCAAGAAAGGAAAGACAAAACTCTAAAGGAAAGAGCCAACGGTCGAGTGTGGCTTGGAGAGTATTTAAGGATAGGTTGAGACTTAGGGGTAGAGTAGATGAACATTATTCCAAAGCTGATTCCGTTCTTCAATTGTTGTTCATAGTGCGTATTTGAGTGATTTCAGTGTTTTACAATAGTGAGTGACTTAGTGAGACAGATCATCACCAAGTACAAACACTCGAGAGTTTGTAATCACCGTTGATCATATAGTGAAATACAGCCGATTGGCTGGTCGACCGGAGAGTGGACGTAGGCTGTCAAAAAGCCGAACCACTATAAAGTGTTTGCAATCTTCTCTAACTCTCTCTACTTGATTTCAATTTGTTGATTGCAAAAGTTATATATAGTTGCGTGAATAATCTCTCTACACCTATTCACCCCCCCTCTAGGTGTTTATACTAGTTATATCAAACCTTTTCTGGCGTAATTGTAATGTGCCCTTGTAACTAAAAATTAGTAAAATATTCAAAGGAATCATGTGGAGACGCCAACAACATTATGCTTGTTTCCCATTAGGCAAGGCCTTATTGACATTCTTCAAGTCCATTATGAGTTTGTTAAAGTCATCTAAATGGATCCTAGTAGGTGTATCTTGGACCACCTAGACAAGTATCTACAAGTGACTTTTTGAACTCTTCATCATATAAAGTAACTAAATATTTTCCCATAATGATATCACATCCTTCTTTTGGCCATTTCCATCAACACCTCATCCAATAGATTAGGGAGAAGAACAACGCAAGTGTCGTAACTTTCATATGGAGCTCACTTGAGTATCATAACTTTTTTTTTCTCACTTAAATGCCACATCGAAGTAAAATCGATCATTTGAGTGTTATTTCTAACAAATCATCCTATGTAGAATTTTAAATTTTTTTTTTTAAATTTTAACTTTGTTTTTGTTTTTATTTTCCTTTATATTCCATTTTCTTTTAAGGTCAACAAGGGTCACTAGTGACCTTTGTTGGCCGCTAAACCCTTGCCCAGATTGGCGAGGGTCACCTTGCCCTTGCCTAATGTGGCTGCGAAGGCCTTGGGTGGGGGCATTGTAACCTCGCCAACCTCAAGTGAGGCAACAACAGCCTCACCAAGATGGGGGAGGGTTTTGCAGACACGAGGGTCGTTGGTGACCCTCATTGGCCCTAAAAAGGGGGAAAATAAAAAATTCAAATAATAATACTAATAATAAAATATTTAAAAAATAAAAACACATATTAAAAAATTATTAATGTTAGCATCGATGAAGCCACATAGGACGATCGACATCCACGTTAGATTTTCTAGTGAGACAAATTGCTAAGGGTACTCAAACGACCGATTTTTCAAATTTGTGACGCTCAATCGAGCAATATAAAGTTATAGCACTCAAGTGAATGTTGTGCAAAAGTTATAACACTTGTATTCCTTACTCTGATATGTTCAATATGATTATGCTTTTCACATTTGCCATCAACTCTACCTTATCAGCCTCTTTCATCATTTCTGGTAAGTTATCATTCCTATCCATTGCCTTCGCCAAACCTTGGGTTGTTGGTAAGACACACACCTTAATGCCCCACAATCCAAAGTTGATTCTCCCATTGAATTTCTCAATCTCAACTCTTGCTCTAGACATAATTGCAAATTACAACATTTTCAAACAGTAGTCAACTAAGCAAAAGCTCCAAATTAATCCTAGAGCCCTAACTTGCTCTTATGGTTCAAATTTAATGCGAAAAGAAGAAATTATTAGAGAAATCAAATGAGGAACGTTAAGGGCACCATAGATTTATGTAATTCGATCCGACTATTGATACTTAATCTGCGGGAAGAGCCAATTGTGAACTCCACTATGAATCTATAGAAATACTGAATTACAATCGATCAATTCCTAGTCCTAGATTACATTTAAAGCAAATCCAGAATTGTTATAGCATAGTCTATCACAGAAAACTCAATTAGGAAACTCATAGAGAGAACTTCAAGACTCATCTTGTTTTCTATAATGTTTAATACCAAGTAGAATTCCGTCTGACATGTTTTATATGACTTGCGGACTCAAACTAGAAAATTTACTCAAATTAGGAATTGAACTATAATGTGAAAAGTATTTCAATAATTTCTTGCCTGTTCAAATGTTAAACCATAAGTCCTATTTAGATTGAGAATTCCTATTTGGATCAAGTTTCCTATTTTAAATTCGATACATATTCTCAACGCTATAGATTATGGCTCATTCACATAGGTAAGAGGCTGGCCATTTTTCCATCTCCTTTATTCTCTCTCTCATATGAGCACTAACTTGAGCGTCGGAAGGCTGATCTGGGTACAAAAATCGGACGCCTTGACCCCATTTTAATGGTGTAGGTCGATTTAAAGTATAAGCTCCAGCCATTGCACATTTCCCACTTTGAGTATCAACAGCTATCAATGAATCTGTGCATGGGTGTTTGATCATTATATTCGACAAATAGCATATTAGACTAATCACAGTACGATGTCTTGGACATGCCTCAAGATATTCATGTGTCACGTGTCTGCGCGAGACGTTCTACACCATCGGCACAGCATCAGAATCACAGAAAACCAACCAAGATAAACCACTTAAATCGATGATATGCATTAATACAAACACTGTATAGCATATGATTTGACATAAGTATGTGTTTTTATTTAGCCAAAGACACACCATATAAGTAATAACGCAACAATTCCCGTCACATTTTTCTCTGAGCAAACTAAACACAAGAACATGAATCATTCCCTAGAATTTCGCTTCAATCTGGTCAACGATGGCCTTATCCACCTGGAAAGCCTTGGCGAGAACATCAGTGGTGATGTGCGGAGTCGACCCAAAGACCGTATTTGGAACCAGAACCACACCTGGGTTCTGGCTGCCAAAGGCGGAGTACGAGAAGGCATTCACGTAGCCCACGTTCTGTTGAAAGTGAACGAGTCCCTGGGGGAAGACGAACACATCACCCTTCTGGAGAACCTTGCTGATCAGCTTGTTGTCAGGGTTCGACGTGACAAAACCGACAAGCAGCGTCCCTTCATCGACCACCAAGATCTCGGAGGCAAGGGGGTGCAAATGGGGAGAGACGATACCCCATGGGGCATAGTCAAACCTTATCAAGGAGATGCCCAAAGTGTTGAGCCCGGGTATCTGCTCGACCATGACCGGGGTAACTGCTGAGCCTTGCTGGTTCGACACATTGCCTGGCTTGTCAAGCCCGGACAAAAAGAAATTGTCGGCAGTCACAAGCTTCGGGTCCAAGCAAGCAACACCATTAACCAGTACTGCTCACGAACAAAAAGAAAATGGTATGACGTCAGAAACATGTCTAGAAGATTACTAAAGCTATTTAACAATTGTTTGGAGCATTAGTTCAGGCTTCCGTGCTTGAACATGACTCACCCTTCTTTAAATACTTAGTTTTTCTATTGTTATAAGTCTAAAATATGCTGTTAAAGTTTGCCAGATTCCTTAATAAACAAGTTGTTTAAGTTAGTCGCAAGAAAATAAGCACATTCAGAACGAGAATATGGTAGAGATGGCGCTAACCTTGGCTATTGAAATCTGCAACACAGAAATCTTGCAAGGGCCCAGGATCAGAGGCCACCGCGAGGGCACATGCGATGGCAAGGATGCAACAACGGATAATGTTCTTTGACATATCTTAAACTAACTCTTTGTGCTGCTATATAAGCGAATAGAATCAGGAAACTAGTGAAGAACTCTGATTAAGTTAGAACTTTGCAGGAGTTGGATGTGAAGCAAAATGATACTCGACTTCCCTATTTATAAGCCTTACGTGCGGTTGGTGAACAAACGAAGAGATGGAAGAGGAGAACAAGTCTTGTCTTTACCCGCCCGTGTTTTAGAGGAGCAAGACACTTTCAAAAGCATAAGTTTTGACTTTATGCTTCGGACATAGTTATCTGGTGAAAGATTGTACGTCAATTTAACATAGAAAATATATATTACTTGCACGTGAGATTTAGTATAAAATATCTCTAACTTTCTTGAACAACGATTATTTCAGAAAAAAAACATTAGAAGTGTTATAATTTTTAGGAAAAATTCTAAAAAAGGGTCTCAAGTGTCCTTATTTTCTTAAATAAGTATCCTAAGTAGACATTATTTCAAATAAGGACCTGAAGTGATAACCTAAAGTGGCCATGTCTATTTTAAATAAGTGCATGACTTTTTGACAATCAATGGCATTTTCATCATTTATCATTTTTTCTTTCCTTTTTTATTATTTTCCTTTTTCTGGTTCTTCTTCTTCTTCATCATTGTCGGCCGGCCACTAGCGAAGCCCAAAGAGGGCTAGGCGAGGGTCGCCCTTGCTCAATTTGGTGAGGGACGATCTTGCCTGGGTGAGTTGACCCTCACCCTAGGGGAGGCCACCCCTCACAACCATGCACAAGGTCAGCCCTCGTCGGCCCTATACGAGGCTGACCTTGCCAGATCCCGTGAGGGTCAACCTTGCTTGGGGCCGGCAATGGCTCGATGACCCTCACTTTGGAGTCTCACCTAAAGAACCCACCTCTGATCAAATTGCATTCCCATCGTTCTCCTCGTTTCTCAATTAGAGGGAGTTTTCTAGCTTTGCTAGAGTGGGAGAGATTGAGCACGTGAGTTTTAGCTCCTCGATCTCCAGTTGTTTGTCGCCGATGGCAAGGGTCGTTGAGCCCTCGTTGGCCCCAAGGGAGGCTGACCCTCGCCAAATCTGGTGAGGTCAGCCTCGCTTGCGATTGGCGAAGGCCGACCTTCAGGATGGCTGCGAGGGGCAACCTCCCCCAAGGCAAGGCCATCCCTTGTTGGATTGGCTGAGGGCAACCCTCGCCTAGGTCTCTGTGGGCTTCGTTGGTCGGTTGGCCGACCATCGGCGATGAAGAAGGAGAATCAGAAAAAAAAAAAAAGAGAAAGAAAAAAGGAAAAAAAATGATTAATGACGAAAATGCCTTTGACTGGTTGGAAAATTTAGCCAGTCACCCTCGGCGATGTTAAACCCTTATTTGAAACAACCATAGCCATTTAAGGCTCTTATTTAAAACAACCATAATTACTTTAGATCATTATTTGAGAAAATGAGAACACTTGAAGCATTTTTTGGAATTTTCTTAACTTTTATACGGCGCAACTTTAATGTCAAAACTTTTTGCAGGATCACTTAAGTATTACATCGGAGTAAAAATAATTGCTTGAATGCCTCAGGTGATGAATTCTGACAAAAAGTCATACTTGACCTTTTTTAATAAAATTTTATTCATACGGGCATTTTTAATAAATAAGAAAAAGTCTAATATGGAATATGAAATGGCCGTTCATGACAAAACGATGCCGAATCCTTCAAATTTAATCTCTCTCTCTCTCAAGATAGAAGAATCTTCTTCTCATCGTTTGTTTTGACTTGGACTCTCTTTCTCGTTCGTTGTTTTGCTCGGTCCCTACCTCATTAACTGTCTCGCTCACTCACTCATTCAATTGGTGCGGGAAAAAAAAATTAGAGCTCGCTACTTCGTGGGAAAAATTAGGGCTTGGTGTTTGGAGTGAAAAAATTAGGGATCGGTAATTCGTGTGCGAAACTTGGGGCTCGGTTTTTGAATTGTTTTTTTTTTTTTGGCTTGTCCCGCTGCATATAGTTGTGTCGTCATGAGGAGTGATCTTTCCGCCCGATAATCATTAATTTAGTCCTCTCGGCGGCGGCGCCACCACTAAATCCCGCCTCCAGAAAGAAGAGAGGATGATGTTGGGGAGGTTTTTGACTTTTTTTCTGCTGGAGTTGTTGGGGAATTTGTAGATGGGTAGGTTTTTGACTTGTTTTTTGCTGGTGTTGCATCTAGTGGGGGAAGTTTTTGTATGGGAGGTTTTTTTGACTTGCTGGGGAACATTCTTATTCTTCTTAATGTAATGCCGTATGATTTGAATCTAAGCCATTGCTGATGGAGTAATTGTTTTCGTATGGGTTTCCAAGTTTGTATACATTTTATCTGGAAAATCATCTGGAAAATCAGGTGGTCCATCCATGTTTAAGAATGTGAAACAGACAAATCACATTCTTAAAAAGCTAAAAATCATTAGTGATCAATTTTTTTTAAAAGGTTGTTACTCAAATGATGACTTTTCACTGAGTTTTGCATGTCAATAAGACAAAATATTAATATATTATCATGTCGGATTTGCAACATCCTAAATCGAAGTTGGCAATCAAATAATCATTTGATTTTGTCAAAATGGTATCGAGGCGATCTGTTGAAAAGTTTTGATACTAAAATGAATACCATACAAAATTTATAATACTTTTAGTATTATTTTCTCATTTCTTTCAATGGTGCTTCGGAATATGATCGGAATTAAGTTAATGAAAGTAAATAAGTTGATCTTGTTGAATAGTGGAGTAAAGAATGCGCTATATGAACTTGGGAGTAGTGTAGTTTTAAGCCGGAGTAGGCTAGACGTGTGGAGATGGTTTCGCGGTATCGCTACTCGGCACAAGTGGTTTGCCAGTTTGTCGTGAGAAATGACGTCCGTCCAAAATCCCGAAGAGGTTGACTTAATCGATAGAAAGAACAAAGAGAACACCCACTCAGATTACGTCCTTTGGCTGATTGACTTCTCCTTTGTGAAGGCGATACATCCATAGACATTTTCTATTTCCTATGAATGGGTTGAGAAGTAATAGGCGTTAATTTGGTGAGTTCCATCCCGACAAATAATGAAGGCTTTCGTTGGACGATTTTGTGGGCATCTCGCATTTTACTAAGTTTGGTCGACACTCGTACAATTCAAGAGCCGATTAAAAGGATGTCATCGGGAGAGCACCTGCTGTAAACCTTTTACGGACACGAGATTCTTTTCCATCAAATGGACTTTTGTGAATTATGGGTACGATTATTTTTATTTTTTGAGTTAATGAAAAAAAAAAAAAAATACATTTTTTTTTCCAAGAAAATATTTTTTGACGTTTGGTTCGTTTTGAAAAATGAGTCAACGAAATTTTTTTTTTATCAACAGAAATTTTTTTCCTACCAAGACTTAAATTGAGGAAAATGATTTAACATCAAATTTTGAAAGAATAGGAAAACGTTTTCCGAATGAACCAAAGCTTAGAGAGAGAGAGTAATTGGTTAACAAAAACAATTGTTCTTATAAAAATATATTTTTAACTTCCACTTGAAAAATTCAAATTTTAATTCTTTTGCAAAATTCAACTTTTTAATTTTAATTTTTTCTTTAATTTTTTATGTCTTTTTTCTTTTCTTCCTTCTTCATTTTGCTTCTTCTCGACCATCGACAACCATGGGTAGGGCCAGTGAGTTTGGCCTCGCCAAATTGAGGCCGATAAGCCTCAACCCTTGCTAGATTGGGTGAGCTCGTGGCCTTTAGTAGCAAGCCTCGAGCCTCACCAAATCAGGCAAGATCACAGCCTTGGGTGGCTCTTGTGAAGCCTCACGCCAAATGGGGCAAGCTTGCGGTCTCTGGCAACGACTCAAGCTTGTGCCTCATGAGCTAGCCGGGGACGAACCGCAAGAGGAAGTAGATGGGATGGTGCGCAAGGAAGCAGAGTAGCAAAGGAGAAGAAAAAGGAAAAAAAAAAAAATAAAAAATAAAAATAAAAAGTAATTTAAAAATAAAAATAATTAAAAGTTCACATTTTTTTAAAAAAAATTAAATTTAAAAATTTGAAATTTTGTTTGGCTGATTTAAAGTGTGAAATCATTTTCCGATAAGATCCAAACATCAGACAACATTTTCAATCATGCATTACCAAATAAAGAAAAACACATCGTACCTCTAGAAAATCCTTTGTTATTGAGTTTTCCGCGAAATAAATGCACCATAAGAGAAAAGTATACCGAAAGTACTGTAACTTTTTGTGAGAAAAATCTTGAGTTTTAAATATTCATAATGATGCAATTAATTCCTATTTTTTTTTTTAAAAAGTGCCATGGGGTCCTTTCAGTAACCATTATTCAAAACTGTCTTCATGTCAATTGGAAATTATCCATGTAGTAGACTAAATTGCATGTTCTCTTATTGGTTTTTGACTTAATTACACTTTTCAAAGGTTTAAAATTAGATTTCACTTAATCGAAGGATTAGGTTTTACTTTGCATACGTGGACTACACACGTAAGGACGAGCCTTCGCATATAGGATAATGCGGCGAGGCTATCATTGGCCCTATGTTATGAAAGAAGTCGAGGTACGTGCTCGTCGGTGCGAAAAAAGCCACAAACACGCGAAAATTCCTCGGCTGCCACCTAGTGACCTGGTTTCGATACCCTTCTCCTTGCCCTTTCGTTGGTGGGGAGTTGATGTAACATTCTAGATCCGTTGCTATACACATATTGTCCACTTTAGACTCTATTGGTCCCTCACGGTTTTGTTCCTCTAGGCTTTGCCTAGAAAACACGTACGTATAGATAGAAAACCCATAATTTTATAAGCCAGTCCAAGATTCCCTCCCTAGGCGAAGTGGGACAGGAGATGCACTTGTCTAGGGACCGAGGCGTGGATGCATCACCATCCCTTTTCCCCGCACATCACTGCCTAGGCTATCACACTCTCCACCCTTTTTAGCGTTCTCACTGTGGCCCCACATAGGGCCGGGAATTGACTCTGATACCACATATAGAAATTCTCAATATAAACAACTAATTAATAAAAAACAAATATGATCTATATATAAATGTAAAATACCATAAATGATGCATACAGTTGAATTAAATCATATCTGTTTGAGTCATTATTTTATTCAAAGGGAAATAGATAAGTTTGCTAATGAATCAACGATCTATTGGAATGTCAGATTTTCCTCTTTATGACTGATCAACTATAGCAATTTTTAATGGGATTAAGCAACTGTATGTATAAACTATCATTTTATAGGTTGGAGAGGAGACCTAGCAAACCCTAATACTAGTGTGTCAACTAGGCCTTTCCCATTATGGGCTTCAATTAAACACAATTGTCTACACTTTATTGCTCAATTAGGCCTATTATTGATAAATGCCAAAACAAAAATCAACAAGATCATTAAAGGGTTCGATATATTTTGGAATATCCATTAACTTGACCATTTAAAATAAAAAACCAATTAATTACTGTAAACCCATATTACAGGAAATTTCCAACATTTTCCCACTTGAGCTACAGCAGGAAAAGAATAGCCAAAGTGCCAAAACTTGGCACGATGAGACACTTAAGTACCAAAAGTTACAAAAGGTACACTTAGTGCCACTTTTTAAAAAAATTAGATCACTTAAGTACCAATTCCGGCGAAGGCCGCCGGAAATCCGACGTGGCTTATTTTAATAATATAATTCATTTACGTGGCTCTTTAGAAGTTGAGTTAGCAAAAACTCAGCCAAAACGACATCGTTTTGGTGCTAACGTGGCATTTTAAAAATATATTAATAACATACTATTAAAAAAAATTTAAAAATATATTATCATAAAATTGATTAATTTAAAAAAGAAGAAGAGGAAGTGGGAGGATTAGGTGAGGGCTATGCAACCCTTGCCCGAACCCTCCCTTTCCTTTATTTTTTTTTTAATAAAATTGATTTTTAAATTTTTTTGGTATGACTTTTTTGCCACATGGATAATTTCTTTTTTTTTTTTTAATTGCCACGTGTACATTTGTTTTGAAAAAAAAAAAATTGCTCCGTCAGCAAATAAAATTGCCGGAAAATGACACGTGTGCGGTTTGGTCGATTTTTTCGCCATTGACACTTAATTGATCCTTTTTACTCCGATTTTGGCACTTAAGTGTACCTTTCCGAACTTTTGGCACTTAAGTGTCCCCCCATGCCAAGTTTTGGCATTCAAGGGTCCGCATGTCATTAATTAACTTATTTTTGTTTTTGAGAATGATTTTATTTTGAAAACGACATCTCCGGTTAATAATTGAAAATTTGTTTTATATGGCCACAATTTTGAAAAATGATATTCCAATAATAGCATCTCAAATTCAACCCAATCTGATATAATCTCAATAATAAAATACCTTAACACATGACCTTCCATAATCATATATAATAAGTATTATATTTTCATACAGCATAGGCCTAATAATGTAGTAAAAAATAATGCCAACATGTGATAAAAAAAATACACTATTTCTTATCGGTTCTCAATGCAATTTTATCAATGACATGAAACTACATTATTGTAATTTCTAAACAACATGAAATTACCTTAATACAATTTCTAAACAATACAAAATTGCACAACTGTGTCACAATTCAATATGAGATTTCAATTAGTGACATTTAGTCATCTTTAAACTAAAAATATGTTTAAAGATACTGTTTTATACTTTCATTTCTCAGTAAATAGGAGACATGATAATAATAATAATAAAGTCAACAATGATGATCATTAAAAGTAAATGCTTTAATAAAGATTGTAAAAGCATTATCAGTTTGCATGTAAAATATATTATCTAGAAAAGTAAACTATATATATAGCTTCCATTAACAAAAAAGATCAAAAGAATCTAAAACACACATATTCGTTAGAGAAATGCCCTACTCGTTTATGCCATAACAATGTAGATTTCTCTTTGATCAAGGATCTTTTAACTACATTATTCTCAACATTGAAGGAACAATATGGTCTATTAGGAGATAAGAATAATCGATATAATCCAATCGGACAGAACACAATTCTCAATAATTCTAGAATCATAAACCAAATCCACTCTTTTATTTGCAAAATTAAAACAATATTCAGCTTTGTCAAGCGAAGAAAGAGATATCAAGTTTCTTCTAAATCTGGAAACATAAAAGACATTATGTAGCATAAGCTGAAAAATAGAGTCTAAATTCAAAGCAACCATGCCTATATATTCCACAACAATTTTGATATTATTTCAAACTTTAAACTTTAACTTCCTTAAACTTAGATTCCTTCTATTTTTATGACCCTTGGTCATTTTCTTTATTTGCTTTTAGCCAAGCTTTGAACTTGTAGCAGTTGAGTCTCTTTTAGCCTTCTTATTATAGTGGAAACACTTGAAATCTTTATCTCCATGTTTCTTATTATTTCCATTCTTCTTAAAGTCTTGGCTTTTCTTAGAAGCATGAGCATTTGCCCTTTTAGACTTCCACTTTCCTTTAGAGGAACTCAAGTTGGCATTGGTAATCAAGTGGGTGAACTCATTCTTCTCCTTTTTCAACATTTATTCCTTAGTCACATATTTGGTAATTAAGGCTTTGAAGCTCCAAGCCTCATTCTGAGAGTTATAAGCGGTCTTAATATGGTTGAATTCAACTGGCAAAATGTTTAGGACATGATGCACAACAGAACATAATAGATGATATTATGGGCCTTAAGTCTAGACTAAATGTGGACCAAGTATAAATTCTATAACTCCCATGTCAACATCATAGTTCATATTCGTTAACTAACTCATTAGGTTCCCAACCTCAACACTGTCTAAGACTTTATATCTTTCTCCCACTACTACAAGAACTCCTTCGCATTCATATTTTCTAGCAAGCTACTAATGAAATGCTTAGCAATGGACTTCTTCATAGCAATGAAGCTTAATCGGTTGGATTTTTCCCATTTAGGGTGCGTTGGTTCGGCTTTGCGGAAATGCATTTGGGAAAATGCAAATATCTTTGGGTTAAAGGGGTTTCTCGAAATGCAAATAACGTTTGGTAAATTTTGCACGTAAAACAACTTTGGTCTAAATGTCTGTTTGGTGAATACACATTTTGTTAAGGGACTTTTGAGAATTTTTTTATTAAAAAAAATTTGTAAATAATTTTTTTTTCAATCTACCTTTCGACGACCAGATTTGGCCGCCGGTCAAGCTCCAGCGGCCAGATTTGGCCGCTGAAAGGCCTTGCCTGAGGTCGGGCGACCTGAGGCAGCGGTCGCCTAGTCGGCGCCCCCACGCGACGGCCGTCGCCCGGGTCGCGCGACCCGGTGGATGCCTCCGTCGCTTAGGTCACCTTCGTCGCTGGGTGCGCGACCCAGGCGGTGGTTGAGTGACCCGAGTCACGTGACCCAGGCGTCCGACCAAGGGCGGCGATCGCTCCCTTGGCCGGCGGTCACCGGTGGTCGTCGGCTTCTTTGACCACGCGGGGAAGATGAATAGTACTAACATGTTGCATTCCGAAAATACAAGTTGCAAATGCATCTCTCACCCTGCATTCACCTAAGGGACCTTTAGGATACTTGGAGATACAATTGCATCTCCCCAAAGCCCTCCAAAATACTGAGCCAAACACCTTTGCATTTTCCTAAGGGGCTTTGGGGGCTAAAAGCCCCTTGGGAAAGCTGAACCAAACGGGCCCTTAGCATCATGGGTTTTTTGTTTTGTAGCACTTTGATCATTGGGCTTGGAAGGTTCATTCTTACATAGAGCTAAATCCAAATCCACAATTCTCAGAGTAAACTATATATCTTGTTTTTATCCCTTGAAGTTTGATTTAGTTAACATTTCAATAGTGGTATTGTTGTTGTTTACAGCACATGTAACTTTTTGTCACATACAATGCAATAAGATTAATTATGGACAATGAGCAATTTAACAAAATAATTAGCACATTATAAACTCCCTTTTGGGTTGAGTGTTTAATTCATTATTATTTTCTACAGTATGAAGTTTATAAATGATAACAATGAGAATTACACATCATTGTCAAGGTCCATCCCCTTTGGGTACACAAATACTCTAAATTATATATTCCCATTATATTAATATATAGAAATGATAGGAGAATTGCATATAATTATCAAGGATTTATTCGCTTTGGGCAAACAAAATTTTTAAATTATACATCTCCATTATCTCTACATAGAGGTGAATCGCATGTAACTCTTAAAATTTATTCCTTTTAGGTAGATAAACCTTTTGAGCCACACATCCCCATCAATCATATCTAATATATTAATATAGAGAGGAATTATACATAACCTTCAAAAAATTTATTCCCTTTGGGCAGATAAATATTTTGAATTATACATCCTTATCTTTTATATTTGGAATTTATTTTCATGCAATTTTCAAATTAATATACACAATAATCCTCTTTGGATGGGTGATTATATATACTGATTTTTATCATTAGGGAACTTCAACAATTTACAAACTTTGACAATTTCTAAATAATGTTCAATTTAATTAATGTCAAACAATTCATCAAACAATATAAAACACTTTATGACAGGTGCTTGCCAGGATCATATTACATTAGTCAAACAACAATTTTTGTCACAATTTTATGTGCCTATTTCTATAATTAATCATATAAGATTATCTAGTTAAATTAAAGTGATAGAGTATAGATAATCTATACTAAATTAGGGAAAGTGAATACTGCCATCTTATCCTTGGTACACTATAATATATTTCCATAAATTAAAAATTGCAAAATAGGCACAAAATTATTTTTTTATGGAATTGAATATGGATAACAATAAATAATTCCAAATATATATTTAAATATGCCAAAATTCAAAATTAACCATACCAAAAAAAATAAAAAATAAAAAATTAGGCATATTAAATAAAAATTTGGAAAAAAAGGCCCTGAAGGACCCTACACAGGCCCTTCTGTGCATGTAAGGATAGTTGGCTTGGCTAGAGGTCTTTTTCAACCTCCACGGTGCTTCAATGAATAAGGAAAATATTCCTTGGCATGCATGATATTTGTTGCCAAAAATAATACTTGCATAGACCGACTACAACTTAGAGTAGGAAACCGTATAATTTGGTCAACAAGTCCAACTTGGACTTTCTCTTCTCTTGACCGTGAGTTCAAAAAAATCAAGAAGGTGAATTTACGTGTATTTAAGACAATCTTGCACCCAATCAAAATCCGAGACAAATTAATTGAAGAAAAAAATTGAACCAAATCGTCCATCTTCAAGCTTCAAAATTTCAGATATAACATCCATGGCTGAAAATTAAATTTTCTCAATTTTGAGCAAAAAAAAAATCAGCTTAATGAAATCAAGATGTTCTAAAACATGTATATAACAATACCCGTATAACAATTTCTAACATACATCATTCAATCGAAGGAAATTCGAAACTTTTAGAACCCTTTCAAATTATGGACCCGAGAATTTCATATTCGAAATTCTCACTCAATACTGAACAAATTATATATGATTGGAAAGATCTCAACATGTAGAACGAAAACCCTAAAGTTTCAAAATCGATTGATCAAAAAAATTCAAACTATGCTTGGGTCCTAGAAAAAATTTCAAATTTGTTAAAAGAATAAAAATTTTGAGTTCTACAATTATAAATGACATGCTTTGATACTATATATAGAAATTCTCAATATAAACAACCAATTAATCAAGAATAAATTAGATTCATATATGAATGTAAAACACCATGAGTAATATGCACAATGGAATTAGATCATATTTGTTTGAGCTATTACTTTACTCAAAAGGAATAAGATCAGTTTGATTATGAATCAACAATCTATTGGAATGCTAGATTTTCCTCTCTATGACCTATCTCAGTATAGCGGGTTTTAATGGGAAAAAACAATTGATAGGTATAATCTATCATTTTATAGATTAGAATGAGACTTAGCAAATCTTAATCACTAGTGTATCAACTTGGCCACTCCCATTACAAGCTTTAGTTAAATACGATTGTTTACACTTTGCTGCTCAATTATGCCCATTATTGATAGATACCAAAACTCAAATAAATAGGATCACTATAGAGTTCAACATATATTAGAATATCCATTAACCCGATAATTTAAAATAAAAACCAGCCCACATTATAGGAAATTTCCAACAGTTGAGACTCTAGGACCTTTCCCTTTTGCTTCTAGGGCAGAAGGTTTATCATAGTAGCAGTGGATTATTATTTCACCTGTTGTGTAGAGGCTGAAGCCCTTGCTACTGTAATTGAGAAGAGAGTATAGAGTTTCGGATAGCAGCTTGTTTTTTGTCGGTTCGATATTCCAGTTGTCTTGACCACTGATGAGATAGGAAGCAATTTGACAAGTCGAAGTTCAGAAAGTTCTTCAAGGAAGTAAAGATTATCACGAATACTTGTCGGTTGCCATCCAGAGACTAGTGGGTAGATACAAGCTGTCAGGGAGATCAGTGTAGATGCCATCAAAAAGAGGATTAGCGATTCCGAGCATCTCATCAGACAACCTCAAAGAACATGACAGGCGAAACTTCATTTAATTTGGCCTACAGGATTGAAGCAGCAATTTCGTCAAGAAAGTTCTTTGTCTGGCCAAGTTGAGTAGTTTTGGATAGGAGACATGACGATATATTGAGAATGAACCTCAGTTTGGTAGAAAAAAGGCAGTCAATACTGCGCTAAGATCAGTGAATTATGAAGTGCGACTTGTAAGGTATTGGCAATGTTCTGTGCGCCATCAGGAGTTCAATGCGAGAAACCTGGCCCTCAGAAAGTCTGAAGCCGTGATATCATTGGCAGAGCTTGGAAAATTGGCTCCTAATTGGCATGGCTTGCTGATTATGAAAGAAGTAATTAGTAACGGGGCATATAAACTAGTGACACGCAATGGCACAAGAATCTTCGCACTTGGAATGGAGGCAATCTTATATGGATTAGTAGTTTTTCTGTTGACCTGCCTAATGAACAAAGAACGGTGCATGAGTCTCGAATGTAGCTCTGTCATCACACTCTCTTTCTAAGTGTTGTCCTATGGCAACAGTCATGGGCTGCTTGGGACGCGGTCTGCTATGATTGCCTTTGGCCACACAAATCCTTAAGACTTTCTAACTGATCCCTTATGGCGACAGCCTTTGGCTGCGCAGATCCCTGCAAACTTTCTAAGTATTTTCATTAGGCAACTGCCTTCGGCTGCCAGGAACACATAATGAAAATAGCCTCCTTCTCTGGATGACATGATCTAGGAGTTCTATTCATGGGGAAGAGATAAGTATGGCTGATAAGAAGCAGCTAATGAAAATGAGGCACACATTCTACATTTTTGAAAAATCCGTCATTATATCGAAAGGTTGAACAAGATCTGGCATAAAGAAAATCTTGAAATCAACACTCCCATTTACTTTTCCTACCGTTGCCCTCCTCCGCTGCTTGTGGTTTCACCAACATCAGTCGACCCAAGGTCGGCGACACCATCTCCTCCACTATCAGCAGCATCATCTCCAACAGTTTCATCTGTCATGGATGAGAATGGTGGGAGTGCCAGATAGGTCAACATCAAGTCCAGCTTTTGATCCTCATCAAGCGTCGTTTCCATCATTTGCGCAACAGTCTGTATGGAGAATTGATAAAGGAGATGGCTGGACATAGTAAATATAGGAGAAGTCCTCGATTCACAAGATCTTTTGCTCGGCCGACACTCAAGTAGCCTGTTCACCCTCCAACTCCTCAACTGCCTTCCACTAAGCAGCCTTGATTAGTTTCAACTCCTCTAATAGGCCAAGGGATGTTAACATTGGTAGCTGACGGTTGGCAAAACTTGCTCTCTTTCCTTCGAAGTAGCCAGAGATGCCCGTAAGCCTCAAACTTGGGCCGACGTTGCATCTCTAGTATAACAAGCATCCCATGGAAGCAAAGCCTGGGATGCTGCCTGTCAGTTGTGGAGTTTTTGCTCTCCTTGAAGATTTGCATCCAATTGTGCGCGACAGGTCCACATAGCATTGAGAGTCTTCCTATCAAGCTCTAGCTGGGAGCAAACCCTCAATCTGATACATCAGCAACTTCGAAAAGACACTACAAAGTGATAGAAAAGGACAATTAAAACTTGGAAGGCAAAATTACCAAAAAAAGTCTTAAACCTATTGTATTTGTGCTAATTCAATCGTAAATCTATTTTTTTTGCCGATTCATTCATAAACCTTTTGTAATTGTGCCAATTCAGTCCATCTGACTGAATTTGGCCAATCAGTGCTAACGTGGATGCTAACCGGCGTCGGCGACAATATTTTTATTATTTTTGAACTTTTATTAATTGTTTTATTTTTCTATTTTTTTCCTTTCCTTTTTTCTCTGCTTCTTCCCTTGCCTTCCTACCTTCCAGGGGCAATGGCCAGGCAACTCTGCTGAGGCATGCCGGCCATTAGGCGAGGGCCATGAAGCCCTCGCCAGCCATCGACAAGGTTTGTGGCCCTCGTCAAACTCCCCACGCTTGCCGATGGCCTCACCTAGGCTTGGGCAAGGCTTGGGGGCCACGGTGAGGTGGCTTCGCCCAAACTGAGCGAGGCCAACCTTGCCATGGCCTTGTTGCAGGCAAAGGTGGCCTTGCCCGTGGCTGGTGAGGCAATGACGACCTTCGCCCAGGCCCACCATGGCTTCGCCAGCCATGGGCGAGGCCACTTTCGCCTGCGGCAAGGCCATGGCGAGGCTCGCCTTGCCCAGATCTGGGCGAAGCCATCTCGCTGTGACCCCTAGGCTTCGCCCAAGTCTGGGCGAGGCTGCCGACGAGGGCTTTGTAGCCCTCACTCGGTGGCCAGCGAGCCTCGTCGGAGTTGGCCAGCCACTGCCACAAGGGGGAAGGCAAGGGAGGAAGGAGACAAAAAAGAAAAGGAAAAAAAAAGAAAATTAATGAAAAACTTCGAAAAATAAATAAAATATTATTAAAATAATGTCGTCGGCACCACCCAGCGTCTACGTTAATGCCGGCCTGCTAATATGGCTGGATGGATTGAATTGGTATAAATGAAAAAGGTTTTGGATTGAATTGGTAAAAAAAAAATAGATTGAGAACTGAATTGACATAATTATAATAGATTTAGGACTTTTTTGGTAATTTCCCCAAACTCGGAGGGTCACATAGGCTAAATTCCACTTTCATGACTAAGGAAGCAACATCATCTCCTTGTCGAAAAGTGCGTGTGGAGGGACGCTGTTGATATCGTCGGGAAGAAAGTTTTTGATGGCTGCCCCAATGATGTCTATTCTATGGCTGGCCTCCGCTGGCACGATAATCTGCAAGTTTGGGGCGGCGCACTGTGGATCCAACAAATTAACGGTGATCCATCCTGATTCTCTAGCAACAACTTGAAATGAAGGGGAAGCTGGTCTCTCTTCCTTGTCGGCCCAGGGAGCCTCAGATTCCCTAGGACTCTTGGATGGCGAAGTAGCCATACTTTTAGGTTCATTGATAGGGACTCTCCTCAATTTGGGAGTGGAGAACTTGAACTGACACCATTGGAATCAACGGGAAGTTGAATCTGGGAGTGTTGGCCGGTCGGAGGGAGTATCTGTAGCCTGGCTTTGTTGAGGCAGACTAAGACCCTTCCTACTCTTTTCTGTGGGAAAAAAGTTTGCTCGGTTGAAGTGGAGTGAGCTTCTTCTTCAATAACAGGCTTGAGGGGAGCGGCCTGCCGGATTTCCTGGTGTTCAGCAGCAGGTTTTTGGGGGGGGTGGTGGAGGCGGAAGGGTCAGCTCATGCTGATGAAGTTGATGCTTGTAATGCTCTTTATTCATATCAGCCTACTCTGTCAGGACATTCCATTGTCCGATCGGAGTTTCCAAGTTAAACCATTTTTTCCTCGAACTTGGTTGGACGAAGGGTACGCGGGAAATTAAAGATTCACCATGGTTTTTGTTAGAAGAATTGCCACCAACTCTCTGGCCGACTACTTGAGCCAGCCTATAGATATTCAAAGCACACCCAGAAATACACTTTATTAGCTGCACTTTAAGGCAAGAATGGACCATACTATGTACCTGATGGCACTGAGGGAAAGTTGTCACGGCGGGAGGCCAATGGCACAGTGCGCAATACCTGATTTGAAGGAATAAGAAATCTATGTCCGGCAGCCAAATGCTCTTCGTATGTAGATGCCTATTCACTCGGGTTTAGACATGCAAACCCACTCCCCTAAGTCTGGGCGATGAAGGAAGAAATATCCTAGAATATGGCATTTTTCCTTAACGTCAGCCAAGTCATCGAGACTGAATAAACGAGAGTACTCGCTCGTGCTAAATTTAAGGTCGTTCAAGATCATACGTAAAGGATCCTCATTCACCCATTACACCAAAAGTCGTGGGGACCTCTGGATTGGAGGTCGTGAGTGGTGTAGCGAGTTTAGATCAAGAGGAAGAAAGCGGCTCAGCAGGCCTAATCAAAGAGAAGAAAACTGACTTTGAGGAACCACAATGTTGGGTTGAGAGGTTAATAAGTTAGCCATTAGACGGGAGTAGAAGAGTAGCTTAGAAGTAGAGGAAGAGGCGAATTTGGTTTTGAGAGAGATTTTTTTTTGCCGATTTTTGAGAAAATGAAATGTGATGAAGGAAGAGAGAGAAGAGAGATGGAGCCCAGTCGGGAGGGGAGAAATGTATTAACGTTGAATGACTGGAATTTGAGATGGTAACCGCTCGTTCACGGCCGGCCTAGAGAAGATGACGATGGCATGATGAGACGGTTAGGAGTGATTAGTTTAGAAGGCTTACTTAGGTTTAATTAGGATGTGCTCATTTATAAGGATGAGAATGGTTCTAAGGTGGAACTTGGAATTTGAGAACTAGATCGGTGGAACTTGTTAGGTTCTAGGTTCTAAGGTGCAGGATAAATTCTAGGTTCGAAAAATTAGGAAATCTATTTCGATAAGTAAGTTCCAGATTTTAGGTTGGTAAAACTTGGAACCTATGTAAGAATATATAATCTGAAACTATTAGTCTGAGTTTCAATTTTATGACTATGATTTTTACTTTGTTAATGTTTCATATTTTTCATGTGTCTAAATATAAGTTATGGTTAATGAATTATAGCAGCAAGTGAGTCATTAATGATAATTTACTAGAATTGTTTAATTAATAATACAAATGGAACTTGGATAGATTTTTGAACTTGTAACGGGGTAGGTTCTAAGTTTCAGAATATGCAAAGTAGGTTCCAAGTTCCAAAAAATGAGGAATCTATTAGGTTCTAAGGTCTAAGTGGAACTTGTACGGAACTTGAAATCGCTCATCCGTACTCATATTGGTTTAATGGTTTTAGATTTGTCTTGGTTCCCATGAGTTTGGGTTTTGGTTTATATGGGTTTGGGCTGAGTTTTCGTTATATATTTAGAAATGGGTTTGTAGTCTTAACCTAAGAGAGCTTGCTTGATAGGCCCACTTAAAGAAAGCACGCCCATCCGAAAAGAAAGTCCAGCGAGAAAGTTCGTGCTCCGCCGTTGCAAAGCCATTGACCAGCCATCCACTGGCATTTCCTCTGGCGACCGGCAACCAGAAACGACGCTTCCAACGCGCCGCCAGCCCCTGCTGACGAAGGATTGCAGCCAAATCACCGGCCAAGCCATGAGCCTTCAACGCAATCCTTGACGACGGTGCTGTTGCTGCTTCCGAGTCATTCTAACAATGCCGCTGCTCGGAATTTTCTGCACCGACGGCGACCTGTGTTTCTGCACTCCAGGCTTTGCACTGACAAGGTTATTTCCCAGTCCAATCTTTACGAGTTTGTCTGGTTGCAGCGCTCCAGGTGCTGGCCCTGGCGTCCCCTGCACATCCAGCCGTGTTGCAGTTTCCTATTGGCGATGACACCCTCTCAAGCCAACACCCCTATGACTCCTTCAATCGTCCACTTACACTTGAGTGGTGCAGGAATTTTTCCTTGTGGAGGTACATTGGCATTTGTGAACGCCTACGGTGTTGTCTCATTCTCAACGCCAATTTCTTCATTGGATTGAAAAATTGTCTTCGTATTTGGATAGAATAATGAAGTCAATATGAATTCGAATCAATAACACAATTAAATTGGACTTTAAGACGTGATATCACTTTTTTTAAGGATTTATTCGCTCTACAAAGTTGCTAATGATCATAGGCAAATATCCTCCAAGATATAATAAAGTTAAAAATGAGAATACTAAATAGTAATTCTAGTATTTCTCCAATATCTCTCTAGGAAACAATTGAAAAAATGACTGCAATTTTGGAAAGAGGACTCGAAAATGATTTCATACTCGTTTTTCCAAAAACTGACATATAAAAGAACATAGGCAACTCTTTGTGAAAAGTTGTAGAGTTAACAAAGATATCCCTTGGAAAAAGTTACAAAATAAACAAATGTATCCTTTTTAAAGAAGTTGCAAAATGAATAAATGTAACACATTGGGAAAGGTTGTAAACTGAACAAGTATAATTTCAAAAAGTTGTTTTGAAATGACACATAAAAAATTCGGAATAATAAAAATAAATTTTTTAATATATAAAATTATGAACTTTCATAATTTCCAGAATTACTTAATAAACAAAAACAAATTTTTCAACAAATAAAGATTAATAAGATGATCATACGAATAAAATAAAAATAAAAGGATTAGTGCTAATTAAACTGCAGGCGCCCAAACGTGCAAAGCACTAAGTGCGCCTAATAATCATGCCACAATCGTGCAATTATTCATGTACCCGCATGCGGGTATTGTGGGATCTAGCCCATTCCAACATTTTCTTCAAACATGCAAGAAAATGCTCACACTTATAAATTAGCCCATTTCATCCCAACTTTTTTATGTAGGACAAGGAAAAATACACTTTTTTGTTTTACAAACATCCAATAATCCCCACTTTGTTTGTAAAACAAAGATTTAAAAAATAAAAATTTTAAAAACCATACAACCAAAATTTGAGTGAGATCAATATACATATATAAACATCTCTTTTGAATTAAACATTTACGTACTGCAAATATCTCAAAATTCTATCAAAGTGACAAATAGCTTGTCTTTAAATTTGTACTTTTAAATAATATAATTGGACATACCGCACATATACCCACCTTTTGTTTTAGCAAGAAGTTTGTATTACTCTGTATTGTTATAGCCTTGTGCTTGATCCTATTTCATGAGCTCTCTAGAAAGCAATCCTAAGTTTCCTTAGAAGCGATATCACTTCTAAGCTTATATAGGTGAAGTATCTATTATGTGTTTCTGTTACTATTAACACATTACAAATTTGTACTATATTAAGCTTACAAATTTCTGTTACTATACTTCATTAAGAATTCAATTTAACCTGTAAAATGTAACGGATGATATTGACTTTTCATATTGGGGCTACGTCAATATCAAATAATCACATTCGGCAACTTATTATTACCCATTAAACCTTGTAAATAGTAATGTTCCAAAACAGGTCGAGTTATCATTACTAGTTATTTCACCGGTTTAGAGTATCGTGAAAAATCTTTCATCGAATGGTGCATTTCGATTTTTATTATAGGGGACTCAGGTTCTGTGTTGAGTGTGGACAGAAAATGTTAAATGCAAATGCGAATTTTACTCCTAACCTGTATGTATAACCCTATGTTTCTAACTCCAACTATGTTGGAATTTAATCAATGACACAGTTTGTTTAGGTATAGTTGGAATTTAATCAACAGCAATACCAATGGATAGGAAACTTAACATCGGAATTTAATCAATGACACTAAGCTTGTGACGTCTTGAATTTCGACCCATTTCGGGATATATGAAATAGTTATTTCATCAATTCGTTGTTAGTTACATTTACTTTGAGTTGATCACTCATGAGTTAATTAATTATTTGGAAAAGCAATTAAGGATTGATACGCGTACGACTAGTGAATTTAATCAAGGATAGGTTGCTCGACCATAAGGATCAAACAGGGATGATACCATGCTATTGCAGGCCAATTAGCGAATGGAAATAAATCGATTTGGCAGAAGTACGAGGTCGGATTGTGAGTGATTCCACACGACTTCAATATTAACTGAGAACAATGTTAAATCGATTTCCTTTTTAGGTTTGTACTCAGGGTGAGCAATTAATCTCTTATAATTACATGACAATTGAGGATTGCCCTGATTTGAATAACCATGATCGTGGATTGAAAAGTTATCAATCATGGGTCAAACGCACGGAAATCCTTAAACGTCGCCCGATAGTTAGGTCGTACTAAAGTCATGATTGATCGATTTTTAATCCCGAATTTCAATCCGATTTTGAATATCAAACTTTCAAGGATGTCAAGACTAAAATATGGGACAATGCCTCATTAATTCTCAAATTTATTGGTATGCTCGAAAATTGCCGAAAATGGATTAATAGGCTAAGATTTGGAGCCGAATATTTGGGAATTTGTGTTTCAAGGGTAAAAAGACCAAAATGCCTTTTTCTAGAAGCATGGATAGGAATTTTTATTTTTATTTTTATTTATTCTTTTCCTTTGCTGCTTCCCCATGTTGGTCCTCCTCTTTCTTCTGCACATTTTCCCCCTCTCTGTTGCCGCCTGCCTTTTTCTTTCTTTTCCCCCACCTTTGACTTTTCTTCTCTTCTCTCTCTCTCCCCACCCACTTTTCTGACGCCCATGTGCGCCCATCTCTCCCTTCTCTTTCTTCTTCTTCTTCATTTCCCTCCTCCTCTTTGGCTCCTTGAACCGACGACTTGTAGCTACTACTATGCTCCAATCGTGCTCGAACAAATGCCGCCGCAGCTCAACCAGCTATCAATTGCATGTCGGACCACTATGAGGTGCCAGGCTACCGCGAGCCACCCTAAGCTGCAGCTCCTCCTCCTCCCTCTTCCTCCATTTGTCGGTAACTGCTGTTGTTGTTCTCCTCTTCGTCCATTGCTGCCTCAGTCGACAACCACCACCTCCATCGCAACTTAGCTTGGTCACCTCGACTGCGCACTCGAAGCCACCGCAAGCCTTGCCGCCCTTCGCCCAATCATCGAACCAACCCTGTTTCCCCTTTTCTTCTTCTGCCATTCTCTTCCTCAGCAGATCTCGGTTCGGCTATCACCGATTAGTATTGCCTCGACACCCATGACAACTGCCTCTAGTCACCTTGCATTGCTACCGGAGGACAGTCCCGAGCCATCCCAACTGCTTGGAGCCACTGCCATACCCCCTCTCCTCTCGGGCATTCCTTAGTTGAACCCTCCCTTGGGCGAGACCCATTTTTATGGGGTTTCGTCTCCCAGCGTTGGAGGTACCCACTTGTTCTCCTTACCGCCGCCATCGTGTTCATGTCACAGAATCGTAAATGAGTGAGTTATTTTCCTAATCCCTTAGTTAGGGGATAATCTTGCGTTAGGGGGTAGTTCAATTAGTTCTAAGTATGTTTAACGACTAATGATGATTGTTTATGCTTAAGTATGGTTTATTTGCCTTAATTATGCTTAAGTTGGATTATGATAAGCTAATAGTAGTTTAGTTATGCTTTGTTGCTAATTATTTGGGATTATGATTAATTAGCATTAAATTATATTACTAATCTTTCTTATGGTTAATTAAATTGGTTAATGAAGGATTAATATTAGTTAATTATGATTAATTATTTACGGAATAATTAATTATAGTTAAATTCTTTTATGGAAATTATTTATTTATGGAAATATTAAATTATTTGGTGGAACTTAATTAATTAATTATAATATTAATTCATTTCGAATTATTAATTATTTATGGATAATTAATTATTTTGGAGAAATAATTAATTATGATTAGTTGTTGATAATTGATTAAATTGAGCAATATTTATACTTATTTAATTATTTCTTATTTATTAAAGGTTGATAGTTATATATATATGATAATGTTACATGGCCTTTAAATATTTATGGAGGTATTTTGTGAAAGTAAATTACTTATTGTTAGGTAATTATTTATGAAAATGGTGAATAATTATGATTATTTTGTGAGAGTTAGTTATTTATCGGGATAATTAACTAAAGTACTTTCCCAGATATTACAAGTACTATGGGAATCATGGGATTTTATAATTATTTTGTTATAGTCAATTATTTATGGGAATAATTGGCTATGATTAAATAATTGAGGTATGCGATTGTTTATTGAAGTAAATACTTGTGAACAAGTTATGGGAAATTATTGATTATTACGGAGATAGTTAATGGTGATTACTATCTTGAGTATCACGTGAATATCATGACATTAATTGGTGGAGATTGGTTGTTGAATTATGACTTGAACTGCTATTTGTTGGTTATATTTAGAACTGTTGAATTATACAAGTTCATCTGACCATTGTTAATTGTTGCATTGTATTATGTGTGTGATGATTGCAATAGCATCTTGCATGAGTACGGACCATGGTTGCATTAGCAACAGAGAAAAAAAAAGAAATGATATGGTTGATGATTGTGCTGCGTGGTCACATAAAGGGGATATCCGGCGCTGCCAGAAGACCACCAACCTTCAGGTTGTGCCGTGGCCTTTGGGTCGCTTGATTTTGGTCGGTTGCCTGACAGTAGTTAGATACTGTGTTGTGATAGAGGTTGGACCAATGCTCTTTCGAGAATGCTGTCTTGGGGAAGGCCTATGACGTTGCCATGCCCAGGGGGGGACGATGCCTAGTTTTTGAACCAATAAACCGCCTACCATAAGGTTGTGCCGTGGCTTGAGGGGTCGTTATAATTAGAACACGTGTGGATGCTAATGCATAGGAAAGTTTGATATGTGTTCTGAGTATGTGAACTGCTTGTTGAAGTTGTTATGGCATGAATTATATTGTATCATGCATGGTATGTGTGCCAAGACAATGTAAGATCACCTGTGATTGCATTTGATGGCTAATGGTATATGCTGTGATTGAGGTTTCTTTACATGTTATAGATAGGAAAGCGTGCAATTAATCTGTTGTCGATAATAGGTTGCATAATTAGGTTGCAACTAAGATGAGTGAATTTCCTGACTGAGGCTTAGGATTATAACTTACTGAGTTTATCTCACCCGTCATGGTTAAATATTTTACGATCTATAGTTTGGAGAACCAACATGTGTTGTGGTTAATGGCCATATTTGAAGGGAGTAGATTAACCCTAACTTTGTTGGTTTCGTAGCTCAATAAGAACATGCCATTGTAAGGGTTTGTACTTGTAAGTTTTCTAGGGTTAATCAGTAATTAATAAAGCGACACTTTTGAATGTGTTTCTCGTTGGGTTTTCCTGCTATCCTGCTATTATAATTAATTGGGTGGTTGTGAATCATTTTCGCATGCGTTTAATCGAAAGATAAAAATAATGGTCGGTGATGCATTCTGGGATGTCGCATTTAAATGACTACAAGAGAATAGGAGTCGTTGCGTGCTTGAGAGTCGGAGTGTGACATCCTCGTCGGTTTTAGTATCAAAGCTCAGTTAATACCTAAAGTGATAAAGTGCCATGAGTTTTGAGATAGTTAGTTAGGAAAACACTCTGTACTTGTGCTTGTTTATTTGATTCTCTTGTTATTGGTGGGTTGTTTATGGTTTTTGATTTCTTGAGGGAATTGGAAAGCTGGTTTCTATAAGAACCCCGTAAGATGATCAATCTTGATTCGAGAGCCCTTAGAGGAAGGGCAATTAAAGGATAGGCTGGTGCTAAAGGAAGAGCATCATGGGATTTTAGATTGAATGAATCCCACAGATATTAGAAGCCTTGGGTAATTTGAGAAAGTAGCAAATTGTTGCTATTGCAATTATTGTCGTTGCTACTACCATCACACCTAAGAAAATCCCATTGGTTGGAAATGGTAATGGTATGTGGTCGATGTATAAGTTGGTTGAACTGCCTTTTGAGTTAATGAGGTTAATACCAGAATCGTTGGAAGTGGTTCTTAATATGTTTACCTAGTTAAAGGATGAGATTACCTACGGTAGGATATTCAGATTGTAGGATAGTCATTGGTGATCAAGAAGAATTGATCGATTTGATTGTTTTGACAATGTATGATTTTAATGTGATTGTTGAAATGGATTGGTTTACTAAGTATCGAGTTACAATGGATTGCTATCAGAAGGTAATCCAGTTTAACCCGTTAGATGTGGTTAGTTTCGAGTTCACTAGAATTAATGAGGACCCTCAATCCTTTTGAATTCATTGGAAGTAACTCATTTATTGGATCAAGGTTGCTAAGGTTATTGGATGATCGTGGTTAATATTTTAGTTGAGGAATCAAGGATGGAAGACATCGCAGTAGTACAAGATTATTTTGATGTTTTTCCCAATTTATTACTTAAATTACGCCCAGAGAGGGTAGAATTCATCATTGAGTTGGCTCTTAGGATGGAGCCAATTTCCAAAGCACCATACAAAAGGGTGTTATTAGAATTGAAGGAATTATTAGATAAATGATTTATTCGTCCTAGTGTGTCTCCATGAGGAGCGCCGGTTTGGTTTGTAGGGAAAAATGATGGATTGTTGCACCTATGCATTGATTATCGACAGCTTAACTAAGGGACGGTCATGAACAAGTATCCATTACCAAGGATAGATGACTTGTTTGACCCACTTTAAGGAGCTTCGGTATTTTCCAAGATAGATCTAAGGAGGAGCTATCATCAACTAAGGATTAAGAAGGAATATAAACTAAAGACGACATATTGTGTGTGATATGGTCGCTCAAGATTATTGTAATGTCGTTTGGAATGTCCATTGCGCCAGTTGCTTTTATGGATTCGATGGACTGAGTGTTTAAAGAGTATTTGGATTAATTCATAATCATGTTTGTAAATGATATATTGGAATATTCGAGAAATTCAGAGGAACACGAACATCACTTGAGGATGGTGTTGTAGACCCTTTGAGAGCATAAATAGTATGCCAAAGTTTAGTATGTACGAGTTTGGATTCACTCGCGTAGCTTTTGTTGGTTGTGTGATTTTGGATGAAGGAATTTCTATGGATCCACCAAAATCAAGGCAACCATGAATATGCCAAGACTCATGACAGTGATAGAGGTTCGAAGTTTTCCAAGTCGGGCAAGTTATTATAGACGATTCATAGAAATGTTTTCTACGATAGCTATGCCTCTGATGCGAATGTTAATGAAGGACGTAAAATTTGAATGGATGAATAAGTGCGAGCATAATTTTCAAGAGCTTAAGTATAAGTTGACTACTGCACTAGTTTTGAGGATATAGTCTAGTATCGGAGGTTATGAGATTTACAGTGAGGCGTTGTACAAGAGATTAGACTGCGTTGTAAGGCAATAAGGAAGATTGGTTGCTTATGCGTCATGACAATTGAGGCCATTGAATTTAAGTTTTTATCTTGATGATTTGAGGAGTTGTAGGTGTTGGATCATAAGTTATGATCTCTTAAATTGTGATAATCTTTGATAAGATTTACAGTGGACAATTATTTCTCAAAAGTCTTAGATTCTATAAAGAATTGGGATGAATTATTTCAGTAGACGGTTAAGATATGAATTTACTTAAGATGGATTATTTCGAGAGATAATTAAGATAGAGATTTGAGAAATGGATTTTTATCTTCGGTGGATTAAGAATTAATTATCCCATGATGCTAGATAGATAAGTGGTGAAATAGCATTGTCGATGATTTTTTCTCAAGGTATTAATAAAGACTTGAAGAAGTACCCGAAAGCTTTTGGTGCAATAAATGACATTCAGTTTGTACTTATCTTCAAGTGGTTTAAGTGATATTCTTGGTCTAGATATTCAATGGAAGTGAATGGGATGCTGAAAGGAAAATCGATGGGTTGTGAAATTCAAATTGTGATCTGATGGAAATTTGATGGATTATAGTTCAGGTGTTGATAAGTGACCCGTAGAAATGATCTCATGGATTGACAAGCTGGAGAAAGCTTTTGCACTTTGAGGTACTCAAACGAGGTTAAAACTGTGAGGCTTGGATTGGGATGGACTAAAGCGGATAATACCTTTATGAATTAGTCCATATTAGGAAAGAATCCTTTCCAATAGGTGTGTGATTATAGGATGCCTGTAACAACTGATTCAACGAGGGTGGGGAGTGATCACTGAGGCTAGAAGGCCTAAGCATGGAGCAACTCTTGACAGGCTTCTAGGATGTCGAAGGGGGCATGAGTGAGTTGAACTACGCGTTGAGGAAGAATAAAGTGTTTTTGGGAAATTTTTTTTATCTGAGTGGTGTAACAAAAGTATGATAAAGTTTGGAGAACTCCATTCTATTGGAACGAGGTCAGAGAAAGGAGGATCACTGGGTCAGAGATAGTTTAACAGTTAGTGGATGCGCTTAAGACTGTCAAGGATGGGCTAATGATAGGGTAAAACCACGAAAAAGGTGGTGCGCATAATGGACTAAGGCCTTTGGAATTTCAAGTAGGGAATCATGTTTTCCCTAAATGTGGTCTATGATAGGGACATCTTGATTTGTTAAGAAAGAAAAGCTAAACCCTAAATATATCGGATCTTTCGAGATTGGGATCATATAAAGATTTTGGCCTTAATTGGAAAAAGAAAGCAGTTTTGGACACCACTAGCTCATTTAGCCAAGCGGTACCCAAGAGTGCAAGTAGCCTTTTGGATCCAAAAAAAAAATGGTTTAGACATGATTGGAAGTGATCTAGAACCACCAGAAGTGATGGATAACATTACGGTGTAGAGGGAACGACTTAGGAAAAATGAGGATTTAATAAGGCGTCAATACCCTCATCTATTTAAGGATACCAAAAGTTCTACAAATTTTGAGGACAAAACTTCTTTAAGGAGGGAAGAGTTGTGACGTCTTGAATTTCGGCCCATTTTGGAATATATGAAATGGTTATTTCATCAATGCGCTATTAGTTACATTTACTCTGAGCTGGTCACTCATAAATTATAGAACTATTCAAAAAGGAAATTAAGGATTGATACGCGTACAACTAGTGAATTCAATTTGGGATAGGCTGCTCGACCATAAGTATTAAACAAGGATGATACCACTCTGTTGTGGGCCAATTAGCGAGTGATTTCTCACGACTTCGATATTAACTGTGAACAATGTTAAACCGATTTCCTTTTGAGATTTGTTCTCAGGGTGAGTAATCAATCCCTCATGATTATATGACAATCGAGGATCACCCTATTTGAATAGGCATAATTGTGGATTGAAAAGTTATCAACCACGGGTCAAAGACGTGTAAACCCCTAAACACCGCCTGATAGTTAGATCGTACTAAAGTCGCGATTGATCGATTTTTAATCACGAATTTGAATATGATTTCGGATATTGAACTTTCAAGGACGTCAAGACTAAAATATGGGACAATGCCTCATTAATTCTCAAATTTATCGGTATGCTCGAAAATTGTCGGAAATGGATTAATGGGCTGAGATTTGGAGCCGAATATTTGGGAATTTATGCTTGAAAGGTAAAAGGATCAAAATGCCCTTTTCTAGAAGTGTGGATAGGAAGTTTTATTTTTATTTTATTTTTTTCTTTTCTTTTGCTTCTTCCCCGTGTTGGTCCTCCTCATTCTTCCGCACGTTTTCCCCCTCTTTGCTGCCACCTGCCTTTTTCTTTCTTTCCCCCACCTTTGACTTTTCTTCTCTTCTCTCTCTCTCTCCCCCCACCCACTTTTTTGACACCCATGCGCGTCCATCCCTCCCTCTCTTTCTTCTTCTTCTTCATTTCCTTCCTCCCCTTTGCCTCCTTGAACCGACGACCTATAGCTGCTACTGTGTTCCAGCCGTGCTCGGCCAAACACCGCTGCAGCTCAACCGCCCGCCATCCGCACGCTGACCACTACGAGGTTCGAGCCGCCATGAGCCCAAGCTACAGCTCCTCCTCCTCCCTCTTCCTCCATTTGTCGGCAACCGCTGCTGCTGTTCTCCTCTTCGTCCATTGATGCCCTGGTTGACAACCACCACCGCCACCGCAACTTAGCCCGGTCGCCCGACCGTGCACTTGGAGCCACCGCAAGCCTTGTCGCCCTCCACCCAATCACCGAACCAACCCTATTTCCCCCTTCTTCCTCTGCCATTCTCTTTCTCGACAGATCTTGGTTCGGCTGCCGTTGACTTGTACTGCCTTAACACCCACGTCAGCTGCCTCTAGCCACCTTGCACCACCGCTAAAGGACTGTCTCGAGCCATCCCGACCGCCTAGAGCCACCGCCATACCCCCTCTCCCTCTCGGGCGTTCCTTGGCTGAACCCTACCATGGCCGAGACCCATTTTTATAGGGTCTCATCTCAACACATTGGAGGTACTTAAGTATTCCCCTCGCCACCGCCGTCACGTTCGTGTTGCCGGAATCGTAAATGAGTGAGTTGTTTTCCTAATTCCTTAGTTATGGGATAATCTTGCGTTATGTGGTAGTTTAATTAGTTCTAAGTGTGTGTAGTGACTAATGAGGATTGTTTATACTTAAGTATGGTTTATATGCCTTCATTATGCTTAAGTTGGATTATGATAAGCTAATAGTAGCTTAGTTAGGCTTTCTTGCTAATTAATTGTGATTATGATTAATTAGCATTATATTATATTAATAATCTTGCTTATGGTTGATTAAATTGGTTAATGAAAGATTAATATTAGTTAATTATGATTAATTATTTATCGGAATAACTAATTATAATTAAATTATTTTATGGAAATTATTTATTTATGGAAATATTAAATTATTTTGTGAAAATTAATTAATTATTTCTAATATTAATTAATTTCGAATTATTAATTATTTATGTATAATTAATTATGATTAGCTGTTGATAATTGATTAAATTGAGCAATATTTATACTTATCTAATTATTGCTTATTTGTGAAAGGTTGATAGTTACATTCATTCAGGCCAATCCATCCACAATCATCATGAAACATTGCAAAAACCTCAGCAACCATAGATTTAACCCCAAACTTGAGCTCTAGCCCCAATCGCCTATTGTGATCTTGCCTCATCGAGTTCGAGATTTCGAAACCTACCTTCATCGATGCTTAGCCACCAAATCAAGCTCAAATTGTAGAAACCAATCACCAGCCACCTAAAAATTGTCACAAGGACGCCGGAGGGCCTTCTAGTTGCAGGAGGGGGAAAGACCAGTGCCGGAATGGTGCCGGTTCACTACTTCATAGAACTGATCCCAAAACAAATCGATTTGGAGACCGTGAGAGACATTGAGCCAAACGGCTTGATTGGAGGGCCGCTTAAAGGGATGTTGACCACCAGTTGGTCAGTGGGATAGAGAGGATCACCGGCGAAGGAGGACCAGGTGGCGGTTTGCTATGGATAAACCCGTTTTAGACCAGTTTGAATGGATCGGCTCAATTTGAGCCGATTGGCACTGCTGTGGATAGAAGTGGCTGGACGGGGAGGATGGGAGCACTTCGGCCGATGCTTCGACTAGCAACGACTCAAGGAAAAGGAGTCGGTCACCGGAGGATGAGGCGTAGCCGGTGGATTCGCTAGCGAGGGGGCCAATTGCTGGCGAAAATCCAAGCTAAGAGAGAGAGAGAGAGAGATTGAGCAGGAAAGGAGAGAGATAGAGAGTTTAGAGAGAATTTGAGATGTAGAGAGAGAATGTGCAGAAAAAAAATGATCTCCCTTTGAAAAATTGGAGGGAAAATTGTATATACACCCCTCCCTAATTTCAAATTCTAGTTAAATCCCAGTCGTTGGATTAATCCCACGCTTAGGGATTAACCCATATGCCTAACTAACTCTTCTAAACTTCTAATCATGTTTAACACATTTAACATGTGCTAATTTCAATCGCTTAATCCTACAGCTATTAATTAACCCATGTACCTCACTAATTCCTTTAAGCTTCTAATCATGTTTAACACATTTAACATGTGCTAATTTCAATAGCTAAAATTTAATGCGAATAACGAATTAAAAAGATTTTTGCGATTAAGGACCTAATTAGGGGCAATTTTGTAATTTTGCCAAAACCTAGGGACTATTTTGCAAATTCTGGAAATATAAAGGCATGGAGGGGTGGACTTGGACTAGGCCACTACAAGGTGGTGATGACTGAGCCGGCCTCCTTTGTTGGTGACCAGCCGGATCGGTTTTGGATTGGTTTGGCCGGTTCTTGGGGTAATTCAGTCCAATTTTTCTTGAATTATTGTAATTTAGTCCCTAATGGACTAAATTGAAAAGAAAACTTGCCTAAGTGCGAGAGAAAACGGTTAAATTTTGAAGAAAAGTGGGCCAATTTCAAGTGAATTAAGGTAATTAGACCACGAAAATTCAATTTTATGATTTTTTTTATTGACCTAATTACCTAATTGCCATGGAAATTATTGGACCCGTGCTATGGGCACATCAAATTAAATTTTCTAGGTCTTAAATTGGACAATTTTATCTAAGTGTTGGTCATAATTCACAAATTAATTGAAATTGAGCTCAATTGAAAAAGTTGTGAGACACCTATTTGTTTAATTGCATGCATACGAATTGGCTCTTAATTGATAACATGACATTTTCGCCAAATTAAATTGAGGACCAATGTTCAAATTGAATCTCAATTCATCAAATTGAACCCTAGTCATGTATAGGTCAACTCGAATTTCTTGAATCGAATCTCAACAACCCTATTTTCGTAAGGCCTAGTAAGCTAAATCACCCAAATCAATGAGTTGGCAAAATTGATGCTGAATTTGGACTTAACTCACAAAATTGAGTAGAATGGAAGTGCTCACTTGCAAATCATGAAGAATCGAATTGGACCCATCATATTTCTCTTTGCCTGATCTCAAAATTGATTGAATGAGTGAATGGGTAATTATTTCTAGATCAAATGTCATAAAAAGAACTAAACCTAATTATGACTAGAATGAAAGTAATTTCATTTTTGGTTGATTTTGAATCTAAAACTGGAAAATTCAGAAAATGTGGTCCTTAATTGATTTTCACAAAATTCTTGATGCTAAAGTCAAATTGAAGCTAAAATGAAGTGATTTTGTGATTTTTCTATTTTTTCAATTTTTTTGTCAAATAGTTTGATTTTATGATCAAATCTTTAAATTTTTCTAAAATTTCCACTTTTAAAGTGAAATTAGATCAAAAGGACCGTTTTGGTGCAACAAATAAAAATTTGACCCTAGGTTGATTATTGGTCAAAAGTTTGACCAAAAAGTCAACTTGATAATAAACTATATGACTTTTCGGGTTTTTCTGTGAAATGAATAAGAAATTACTTTCTAAAGCTAAGGCAATAGACAAAATTGAAGAATGATACCTTTTTGTTTGAAAAAGGGTCCTATCGTGATCAGAAACCCCTAATCCGATTTTTCTGTATTTATCAACATGTCGACTTAAAATCAAGTGTCAATAGCTGCCTTTCTTTGAGTGGGAGTTCGAAGAGGTTCTGCTTAAAGACAAGTTGATACCTACAATTTTTAGTCAACTCCACTTGGGGAAATAAAGGAAAAGTGAAGGAAATGATATTTGATTGGAAACATACCTGTGTACTTACCGTTGTTCGTGGAAACATTCGGCTCATTCATAAGAGTTTCTCTCTACTCTCTCATGGGATTGAATGAAGGAAAGAAATATAGGATGGGGTGAAGGAAAGAAATTTTAAGTGAAGAGTATGGTTTAAGGATGGCCATTAACTTAAGGACAAGGTTTAAGGATGACCTAAAACCTAAAGACAAGGTTTAATGATGGCCTATAACCTAAGGACAAGGTTTAATGATGACCTAGAACCTAAGGACAAGATTTTGGTTAACAAATAACTGAAGACAAGGTTTTGGCTGACTAGGAACTGACTCACTAGGGCATATATCATTTTCAAAGAAGAGGTTTGAGGTTGTTTTACAACAGTCATCAATTTCCTTAAGAGGAAGTTTTAATAAAATGACTTTTGATCAACCATACAAGGGTTAATTCAAAAAGGCCAAATTGGAGATAACCTAATCAAAAAAGTCTTTCTCACAAGCTTTCAGAAAAGGTTTTCGTTCCCATCCATTGATATGGGAAACATGCATATTTTCACTCTTGAAGTCTCACATAACCTATGTTGAAGGATTTTGGAAACATTTTCGGGGCTGCCTTCGTAGCCAACCCTAATTCTAGACTAACTCTAAATGAACAGTTTACAATGGAAACAAACAACGATTGGAATAAAAGCACACCAAACATGGTGAGGAGACAATTAGAAATCATTCAATTGCAAGATTAAGAATGGCCTTGGGGTCGGCCTTTGGAAGTATATGCATAACGTGCCATAAAATGTTAGCCCCATTCATTTTAGACATAGTTGATGACCATTAATTATCATAAGTATTCACTTACGATGATTAATGTCATAACCCCTAAAATTGAGTTCTAATGTGTATCCCCAAGATTACCCACATGCATGCATTGGGCTTGTGTGACTAATTAACAATCACATGCATTGAGCTTGAAAATAAACATATGAGTAGATCCGAAGATCTTGTTTCTCATTCAATCAAGCAATAAGTATACCAACATCGGTTCACTTCACTCATCAAGTATGCATTGACCTCAATTTCAAGCATCAAACATGCAATCAATGGCCTTTTTATTTTCTGGAAATTTTGTTGCTTAAATTTTGGGAAATGAAAATCAAAAGTTGTGAAGACACCATAAATTAATTTTGCATGCATCATTTCCTAAAAATCATGGAACGCAAATGTCACAACTAAACAAAACAGGGGATCTAAAACACCTTAAAAAGAAGCAAGCAATTGGACACTGCACATTAAGCAATTGACTTCACAAAATTCCAGTACGTAATACACTCAATCTAGAACATTTTTCATGAGACAATTCCTTAAGATGAGCTATATGTGAATTTATAAAAATCTAAGAATGCAATGAAATGCATCAGAACATAACAGGGCAGCAGCAAATGGACGCAATCTTATGAGGATATGAACATGTTAATAATATTGAAAATTCCTCAAATTTTACCACATGATAGTCCTAAGGATGACAAAAAAAATTCGTGAAGGGTCCTGGTATAGAATCACAACAAAAAAATTCAACCAAAATAACAAAGTGCAGGCATACAAGTGGTCATGCATGTATTCCGAATTTCATGCTTTTCCAAATTATAGGGCCACTTCATAAAAATGGAAAAGTGGTCCAATTGAGATGCAAATGGCTTGATTTTGGAGTCATTAAAAATCTTACTGAATTTCCCAAGACTTTCTAAGAGATGACATAATCAAAGGTCATTTACTCATTCAATCATGGACATTTTCATGAACATGTGAACTGACTAAATTGTTTGGTTTAACTTTCCTATATGACAAGGAAAAACGTGTGAGATAAATCATACATGTCAAGTATCAAACCACGAGCAATTCTCATTAAGGATTCTAAGCCCTAATGCATTCACAAAGTATGGCATGAAAATGAACATGTTCATGATAATAAAATCAGATTACATGAAAACATGCAATGATGGGATGAAACGATGTTCAATTAACATGGCATAAGTGTCCATAAGGTGACATTATAACATGCAATAACGCTCATGAGGTTTTCATGGACAAACAATTACAATGAAGTTCACAATTACACATAAATGTATATTTGAGTTTGTACATGACAATACAAAGATCATGATGATTTTTAGTGGATTTCATCTAGTCAATAACATTTAAAAATCATGAGAAAAATATATGTCATGACCTACATCTAAATGAACAAATTTCTAAAAGGAATCAACTCGAAAAGAGTTTGGGAAAATCACAATAAAATCAGAAATGTCAAAATTTCAGATTTTGGAATATGTAGACTAATAGAACAGAGGATGTGCTTTAGAGGATTTAACCCAGTTGTGCTCATTGAAAAGTTATGAGAAAAAAAGTCTATTATGACCTTTATCCCTCTGCACAACTTTTATGAAGAACTCCAAGCCAAATTCCAAACACAAAATTCGGAAAAAAACTCATGAAATTGATACATGCAGTTTGAAACTCCAGAAACCAATACATGTGACGGTGATGTTAAGGCTATTCATCTTAACATGATGATCTCAAATATTTTTGAGAAAAATATATGTTCTAGATTAACATGCCATGAACGTTTTTTCGGAAGGAATCATCTCGAAATTTCAATCATAAAAATCAGCAAAAAATTGCAAAGCAGTAAATGTCAGATCCATCACAGAACAACAATAATCAACATGCAATCACAGAACGTAGACGTGACTTTGAGGAGAGTTTTTAGGTATCTAATGAAGGCCAATCGGAGTGTTCTATAGCTCTCGAAAATTTTATTGAGTCTATATTAAATGTCAAATGGCCTTGAACTCATTCGAACAAGTTTTCAAGCTCAAACGAAGAGATTTTCTCAAGTCTATCATCATTTTGGAACACAATTTTAGCAGATTAGGAATAATCATTTAATCAAGCCTAATCACTCATGCTCATTCAAACAAATCAATCCATGATAATCACAAAACACCATAGAAATATCAGCAACCATTGAATCGAACCTAGGCTCGAGCTCTAGCCTCGATTGCCCATTGCGATCTTGCCTCATCGAGCTCGCATTAGAGACATCTACCTTTGATGAAGTTTTATGTTGAAACTGAGCTCGAACGACTGTAGATCCAACACCACAGCATAGGAGCACGTCGGAGGGAGGCTGAAGAGTCTTTTGGTCACTCAAATGGATAGGATTGGTGTTGGAGGACCGTTGATTAGTGCTTGGATTGGATCGGGTTTTCTCAGACCCGGTCTGCACTACTGTGAGAAAACAAAGTGACCGGAACTTCTCTAGTGACGTTTCAGCATAACTCCGACCACCTAAAGGTAAGGAATACATCAAGATATGGATCAAAAGTGGTTGACCACTAGAGAATGCTGCTAGACCGCTAGTTGAAGGAGGAAAAGTTGATGGACGATCGATCAACTACTGCGCCAATCTTCAAAACTACAGGGAAAAGTCACCGGGACAGGTTGATCGAAGGAGAGCCAAGGGGAGCTATGACCATTGGCAGGACGGGGGAGAACTTGGTAGTCATCAGGAGGCCAGGCGGCATTGCTGGAACTGACAGAATCACCGGCAGGGGAGGTAGATTGGCGGCAAATGGGAAAGGGTCGTTAGAGTCGATTAGGGGGGAGAGAGAGGGAAAAATGGAGGGAAAAAATAGTGGTTTTTGAGAGATTAGAGAGAAAATGAGGTTTAGATAGAGAAAGTAGTTCTGAAAATGATAATAAGAAACTATTAAAAAATCGACCAAAAGGGGATATGCACTGTTCATCATCCTCTCTGTTCTGAGTTTCTGATCACTATAGCTCAGGTTCTGTGTTGGCTCCGTTCAAGCACCTACTAGCTCCGGTGAAAGCCTCTTTTCGGAGAAGAAGTTGAGCTGAAGGCGACTAACTGTTCTGTACTCTACTTTGCTCGGGTAAGGATTCTTTCCCTGCGAATCTGAACTGCGATGGGTGGGTTTGCTATGTTTGGCTAGTTGGGTACTCTGGTTGCTCTGTTGAAATTATGGAAAGAAGTTCTGCTGTCCTGAAATCCCGTCCGGGAATGGGTGGTGGTTGACAACACAGCAGGAGTAGGGCTCCTGCTGCTCGAAATGCGTCTGGTGATCCAATGCTAAGGGGCAAGACTGCTGCCCACATTTCTGCTGCTGGGGGGTCCAACATTGACGGTAGAACAGGTCTATCTACCTCTGGAATGGGTGTTGATGGGCTTAGCCATGGTCAGAACCCCATTATAGCAGAGCAAAGGCCAGGTTTGTTGCCTCAGCTAACTGGAACTCCGGCCCCAGCCACTCGCTCCTGGGCTAATGTAGCCAAAGCTGCTATGAAAGGGTACTCTCTTTCTTTTATTGCTCCTTGTTTTGATGGGGTTAATGAAGTCCATTGTTCGGAGGATGATCTTGATGCTGCTGATCCTATTTGGCATGAATGTTTAGTCGGCTACTTTGTTGGGAAACTCCCGTTCAAGTTAGTTGAGACAGCCCTTAAACATCTTTGGGGCCAACATTTGCTAGAGGTTAAAGCTAATGACAAAGGATTCTATTTTTTCCATATTTCGAACCCTGACTTTAGACGAAAGGTGATTGAAGGTGGTCCATTGATAGTGGCACGTGTGCCTCTAATACTCCAACAATGGCATCCTATGCTAGAGTTGAAAAAAGGAGATCATTCTTCAATTCCAGTTTGGATTAGACTAAAGAATCTCCCCATGGGCTGTGGTCTGTTAAGGGGCTTAGCAAAGTCGCCAGTGTTGTGGGAGTACCGCTCTATGTAGACCATCGTATGGAGCATTTGAAAATGATTTCATTTACTAGGGTCTGTGTCGAACTAGCAGCCTCCAAAACCTGTTGTGATGCTATTACGGTCCACTTAAATGGGCAAACTCATAAAGTGGACGTTGAATATGAATGGAAACCTGTGTCATGCCATATTTGTGGTACTTTTGGTCATCGGTGCCCTACTCAAGTCTCCTGCCCATCTAAGTTTGAACCAGCGATCCTGGCTTGTGTGCAACCTTCTGAGCTCCCTGCCGTTAGGGATGGTCAAGACTCCCTTCTCAATGCCGCCTCCTTACCTGTAATGGAGGCTAGACCAGCTACTGTCGTGGAGTGGAAACAAGTCAGCAACAAGCAGAACTACCTGTCTGGTATAAGTTATAAACAGCCAGCTCTTGCGCGGCCTGAACCTGCTCCCCCATCCTTTTTTGACTCAGCTGATAATCTGGATGAGGAGACTAATGTTGGTGTTACTTCTGGAGCTGCTGGTGCTGTTAGTGTCTATTCAACTCAGGAGATACCTGCTGTTGTTGCTGCTCCAAGATCGGCTGGTGCTGGTGGTGTTTGGTTAGGACAGGAGACGTCTGCTACTGCCCTTCCAGAGTTTGGTGTCGCTGTTTCCTCCTTGCCTAGTGCTGCTGATGTTTGTTCTGGGCAGAAAACGTATCCTACTGCTGGTCCTAGTACATCAGTTTCTGCTGGTGCTGATCCCACTGTTGCCATTCCAGATTCCGATGCTGCTGTCAGTTCAATTTTGGCTAGTGTTGTTGCTGTCTGTGCTGATTCGGAAACAAGTCCTGTTGCTGGTCGTGTTTTATCAGTTTCTGCTAGTGCTGGTTTTCCTGCTGCTGCCATTCCAGATTCTGTTGTTGCTGTCTGTTCAAGTCAGAAGTCGAGACCTGTTAATGTTCCCTAGAGACTGACACATCTGATCTTCAACTGATTGAGGTGAGGATTGAGTAGGCTAGTAGGCTGAGGCCTCCCCCTGTTACTCCTCCTGTCAAGGCAAAAATTTCTGAGCAAGTTAACAGGTCTGGACCTTCGCCTGGGACAGCTTCTGTCAAGGTAAAACCAACAGCCAGTAGAAGGCGCCCAAAAAGAAAATAGTCCGCCTGTCCTTCTTTTATTTAATATACATCTATGTCTTTTGGCTTTTGGAATGTCAGGGGTCTTATGAATCTTGTTAAGCAAGCTGAAGTTAGACAGTTTGTGTGCCTCAATAATGTATGCTGTGTTGGCTTATTGGAAACCAAAGTTCCAGCTACTAGTTTTCCTAATCTCTCTTCTAGATTACTTCCTGGCTGGATGTGGGTATCTAATTATGAGCACTCTTCTCGAGGGCATATTTGGGTTGGATGGAACCCGCTTTTGGTATGTTTCAATACTCGAACTAGTACCGATCAGATTATTCATGGTGATGTAAAATTTTTGAACTCGGAGTCTACACTTTCTCTCTCAGTGGTGTATGGGGAGCATACCTTTGTTGCTCGAAGACCCATATGGAGTGAACTTATTAGTTTGAGCTCTTCTCTCAAGGAATGTCCTTGGATGGTTGCCGGTGATTTCAATGCCATCAAGGATTCTTCGGATCGCATGGGGAGCCTAGATATATGAATTCCCGCCTTTGATGATTTCAAGGAGTGCCTGGACCAAGCTGAACTTTTTGACCTTCATTATGTGGGTTTCCGTTTTACCTGGTCCACCTCCTCGGGTACTCGAAGGAAACAACGAAAAATTGATCGGGTGTTGGTCAACAACTGTTGGTGCACTGCCTTCTCTTTCTCTGAAGCATCCTTCCTGGCCCCGGGCTTATCAGACCATACACCAATGGCTGTGAAAATTCTTGCACCTGTTTCTCGTCGAATTCCCTTTAAATTCTTTAACCTGTGGATGAGCCACCCTGACTTCTCCATGCTAGTTACCCAGTCTTGGGAGGCCCAAGTTTCAGGCTCTCCGATGTATAAACTCTATGCTAGACTCAAGCTTCTAAAGGGTCGGCTTAAGTGTCTTAATAGAGATGCTTACTCAGATATCTCTATGTGGGTGGCTACGGCTAAAAGGGTCTTTCTATCTACTCAAGAGGCACTTCATCTAGACCCTCGGAGTAGCTCCCTGGCGGTAAAGGAACATTCTCAACTCAAGGACTATTATGAACTCTGATCTCTTGAGGAGTCTTTCTTCAGACAAAAATCTAGAATTCGCTGGCTCAAGGAAGGGGATCATAATACTAAGTTCTTTCATCACTCGATCAACCACCGGCACCTCTGTTATCGTATTATCTCTGTCTCGGACAGCTTAGGTCAATTGGTTATTGAATTGAAGGAAGTACATCAGGTTTTTGTCTCATACTTCCAGGACCTCTTTGCTTCGGCTGATATGACCTTGAGGCCTTCTATTCAGGAGCTTAGTGATGTCATTCACTCCCCTCTCAAGGAAGATCAGATCAACTTTCTTTCCCAACCTTTTCTTCCTTCTTATATTCGTGATGTCATGTTCTCAATGGCTGGAGATGAGGCCCCTGAACTTGATGGCTACAATGCTGATTTCTTTAAAAAGAATTGGGACAAGGTTAGCCATTCAGTTACTGAAGCGGTATTGGATTTCCTTGAATCTGGATGTTTGCTTAAGGAAGTCAATAATACTATCATTGCCCTGGTGCCTAAAATCTCCAATGCGACATCGGTTTCCGATTTTTGTCCTATTGCCTGTTGTAATACAATTTACAAGTGTATAACTAAGATATTCTCCTCTAGAATTGCCGCAGTTCTTCCATATCTGATTAGTCCGATTCAAACTGCATTTGTAAAAGGTAGGAGAATCAGTGACAATATCCTTTTTACCCAAGAACTTTTCAATGGGTTTCATAACAAGCATAATATTCCAAAGTGTGCTATCAAGGTGGACTTCAGGAAAGCCTATGATACTCTTGACTGGGACTTCCTAGAGAAAACTCTTCAAGCATTTGGGTTTCCCGCCCATCTCACAAGGCTTATTATGGTGTGTGTTCGTACCCCAAAATTTTCTTTATCCATAAATGTCGAACTCCATGGTTTCCTTGCTAGTGGGTGTGGTATAAGACAAGGTGACCCTGTGTCTCCATATCTCTTCACCTTGATTATTGAGGTTTTTACTGGGATTCTTGACTCTCATACTCGGCATTTGGATTTTCGATACCATTGGCGGTGCAAGGCTACACGCCTATCCTATCTATTTTTTGCGGATGATATATTTTTCTTTAGTGAAGCAAGCCTCGTCTCTATTTCTTGCATCCAAGGCGGGCTCACCTTATTCTCTACTTGAAGTGGTCTGGTCTCGAACACCAGTAAGAGCGAAGTCTTTATTTCGGGAGGGTCTGAGATTACTAAGGATCAGATTTTATAAGCTCTTGGCTTCAATCTCGATTCCCTCCCTGTGCGCTACTTGGGTGTGCCCATCATTACATCGCGACTGAGCAAAGTGGACTGCAATGCCCTAGTATGCCGTCTCACTGCTAGAGTCCAATCTTGGACTCACCGTTTTCTTTCTTTCGCAGGGCGATTACAACTTATTAAGTCGGTGCTACATGCCATCCAAGCTTATTGGGCCTCCATCTTTTGGCTCCCATCTTCGGTAGTGGACAAGATAGAGCAAACTTGTAGACAATTCCTTTGGAAGGGCCCAACCATGGGTCCAGGAGGTGCAAAGGTGTCTTGGGATGATGTTTGCCTCCCCTCTCCGGAAGGAGGCCTTGGTATAAGGAGAATCAGGGACAGTAACAAAGCAGCCATGGCTAAACACATCCGGTTGCTATTTACCGATAAAGAATCGTTATGGTGCAAATGGATTCATGCTACATATCTCAAAAGGAAGAATTTTTGGATTTCTTCGACTCCTACCCATTGTTCTTGGGCTTGGCGGAAGATCCTTGCTTTAAGGGATGCATTCCAACCCCATTTCAGATGGAAGTTAGAAGATAGTGAATCTACATCGCTTTGGTTTGATCCATGGCTAGACTTTGGTCCTCTAAACTCAGTATTCTCAGATAGTTACATCTACCAATCGGACCTTCTTAGACAAGCAAAGGTAAATGACTTATACTCCCCAGATGGGTTTCAGTTACTCCAAGAGCTAGTATTGTGGCAAATACCGATTGCCCACCTCTCAATTAGTCAGGACACATTTACATGGGTGGAGGACTCCTCCGGAAAATTTTCAACGGCTTCGGCTTGGGCCATAATCCAGCGCAAATCAAACCCGGTTCATTGGTCATCTTTTGTCTGGGACAAGGCTTTGGCCATAATCCGGCGCAAATCAATTTCTTCTCTGGCTTATTATCAAGAATCGTCTCCCTACTCAGGTTTATGTCATGTCATTTGGCAGAATTCCTAATTCGGTTTGTGCCTTGTGCAACTCTAGGCCTGATTCAATTAATCACCTCTTTTTTGACTGCTGTATCTCCAATTCTCTGTCTAACTTTTGGGCCGCTAAGTGTAATCTTCCTTGGAGCAACTCCTCTTGGTCGGACAATCTTCTCTGGGCTATTAATTCTTTGTCTAGAAAAGGATTTTACTGGGAGATAGCTCGTTTCTCCTTTGGTTCTCTTTGCTATATTATCTGGAAGACCAGGAACGATATTCTCTTCCGTGGCCACAACCTTTATGCTCCTTCCACGAAGCTATACCTCTATAAGGCGGTCAAGGATAAAGGCCTCGCTTTTAAATCGGTTGAAAACAACCCCAGAAAGATAAGGATGCAGCGTAGTTGGGGGATAGACCCTCGGATTTTTGGAATGGAGCCGCCCTCGGCTTAGCTTAGGATGATCTGGGTCCTCTTGGTTCCTTGTATTCCTAGCTTGTTTGTTTTTCTTTTTTAATTTGATGACCGCGGTACCCTTCTACTCTAGTGACATTTTGTCCAGTTGAGTGTTTGTCGGTACCATGTCTCCCCCCCTCTGTTGTACAGTTCTCTGGTTGATTTTATTATAATCTTACCTTACCAAAAAAAAAAAGTAGATTTGAAAATGTGGTCTCGTTCCCAAATTTTGGAGGGAAAATGGTATAGATACCCTTCTCTAATCTCAAATCCTAGCTTTCGGATTAATTCGACGATTAGGGATTAACACATATGCCTAACTAACTCCCTTAGGCTTTTAATTATGATTAACACATTTAAAATGTGCTACTGTGATTAACGGCTCACAAAATTTTTGTAATTAAGGACCTAATTAGGGGAAATTTTGTAATTTCACTAAAATTTATGGACCATTTTGCAAATTTAGGAAATGTAAAGGTATGGAAGGACCGGACTTGGGCTGGGCCATCACATGGTGGTAGCCACTGGCCAAGATTCGTTCAAAGGAGGGCCGAGCCAACATCCTCTACCGATGACCGGTCGAATGGGTTTGATCGGTTAAGTCCAATTTTTCTTTGGTTTGTGCAATTTAATTGAAAAGAAAATTTACCTAATCGGAAAGAAAACGGTCCAATTTCAAGAAAATTAAGCTAATTAATCATGTAAATTTAATTTCATGACTTGTTATTAACCTCATTATTTGGTTGCCATGAAAATTATTGAACCCACGCCATGAGCACACCAAATTGGACTTTCTAGTCCTTAAATTGGACAATTCTATCTAATTGTTGGTCATATTTCGCAAATTAATAGAAATTTAATTCAATTAAACTTGTGAGACAACTATTAGTCTAATTGCTCATGCCTATGGGGAAACTTATTGCATCCAAATTGACCTTCAATTGATGATATGACATTTTTGCCAAAATTAAATTGAGGGCCAATGTCAAAATTGAACCTCAATTCATCAAATCAAACCCTAGTCACAGATGGGTCAACTCGAATTCCTCAAATCAAAGCTCAATAACCCCATTTTCTCAAGGCCAAGTAAGCTAAATCCCTTAAATCAATGACTTAGCAAGTGAATTTGCTAAACTTGACTCCAAATTTGGACTTAGCTCACAAAATTGAGTAAGATAGAAGTGTTCGCTCGCAAATCATGAAGAATTGATTTGGACCCCTAATTAGGGGGCAAAGTGTCAATTCACATTTCGCTCTGCTTGATCTCAAAATTGATTGAACAAATGAATGGGTAATCCCTCTAGATCAAATGTCACAAAAAGAACTAAGCCTAATTATGACTAGAGCAAAAGTAATTTCATTTTTGGTTGATTTTGAAGCTAAAACCAAAAAAAGTCGGAAAATAAGATTCTTAATTGATTTTCATAAAATTCTTGATGTTAAAGTCAAATTGAAGCTAAAATGAGGTAAGTTTGTGATTTTTGTATTTTTCAATTTTTTTTTTGGTCAAAGGTTTGATTAAACCTTAATTGGCTTTTCACTAAAAGTTTGATTTTGTGGTCCAATCTTTGAATTTTTACAAAATATTCACTTCTAAAGTGAAATTGGACTCAAAAGAAATATTTTGGTGTAAAAAGTCAAAATTTAACCTGAGATTGACTTTTGGTCAAATGGTTGATTTTTTGGGTTTTAGCGTGAAATGAATAGAAAATCGCTTTTTTAATTCTAATGCAACAACAAAATTGAAAAATGACATTTTTTGTTCTAAAAATTGGCTTTGCTGCGATCAAGAACCTCTAATTCAATTTTTCTTTCTTTTACGATGCATCGACTAAAACTCAAGTGTCAATAGCTGCCCCTCTTTGAGTGGAAGTTCGAAGAGGTTCCACTCAAAGACAAATTGAGACTTGCAATTTTTACTCAACTTCGCTTGGGGAATTAAAGAAAAAGGAAAGATATGACATTTGATCAGAAACAGATCTGAATACTTACCGTCGTTCATTGATAACATTCGGCTCATCCATTAGGGTTTTTCCTCTTTACTCTCTCATGGAATGGGATGAAGTAGATAAGAAATGAAGTGGAGTGAAGGAAAGAAGAAATTTTAAGTGGGGAGTATGGTTTAAGGATGACCACTAACCTAAAGACAAGATTTAAGGACGACCTAGAACCTGAGAACAAGGTTTAAAGATGACCTAGAACCTGAGGACAAGGTTTAAGGATGACTAGGAACCGGCTTATTGGGAGTATGTCATTTTCAAAAATAGGTTTGATGTTGTTTTATGACAATCATCAATTCCTTTGAAAGGAAGTTTTAACAGAAAGATCTTTGATTAACCAGCTAAAGGTTAAGTCGAATAAGCCAAATTGGAATAACCTAATCAAAAGGAATTTCTCATACTCTCAGAAAAAGCTTTTGTTCCCATCCATTGATGTGGGAAACATGCATTTTTTTTAACTATTGAAATCTCACATAACCTATGTCAAAGGCTTCCGGAAGCATTCATAGTGAATACAAATTGATTGATCAAAAAGGTCTTTTGCAAAGACCGTGATATAGGCTTGGTCATAGGCTTACACAAAGGATATTCATTTTGAGACCAAGAAAAGAATGTTTAATTGATATCTTCGTCGGGTCTACAAATCAAAAACCTTGAAGATAAAATAAGGTATAATTACTTCCACTCCTTTTAGCGGTAGCTCCTATTGTGAAATTCTAATTTCAACTCGAACAATCCCAATCAGAAAAGGCTTTGGATGTGGGTTGTAATGTTGGTGCGGGTGAGCCTCAAAAGGCTTAAAATGTTTTGGACAAAAGAGTTTTGAAGAGTTGGTGATTATCTTGGCATCATTACTATCATGCAACTTTTTCAATGATTTGACTCTTGAAATTTGACCCTATCCCGAGAGTCCTTTGCTATATGCTTTTGATATGAGAGTTTTGCTCTTCTTAAGTGATGAATTGTGCTTATAGTAAATGTTTTTGTAGTACATGCTTTTGATGGGCTTTGGCCTTACTTTTACTAGCCCTTTTGATTTTTATTCTCTTTTGAGTATCTAAGACTCTCGAGATGTCTTAAAAACTTTTACCAACACTTTTATTTTATTGGTAAATCACATGCATTGCCCATTGTGGGAAGATAATCACAACTCGGGTTTCAAAAAAGGATTGCTTTAAGTTCAAATGGGCTAAGAAAAGGATAATTGTGTTTTGGGTCGCGAAATGAATGCTCTTCCTTACTTTGAGATGTCTTGAACTTCCGCTAGGATTCACTTGAAGCTATCATAAGTAGATTGATGCAAGTGAAAGCAATATAATCTTTTTTGATCTTTTACTCCAATTTTCAATCATAACCTCTAAAATTTCTTCATTATGAGGCTGTTCTTGACAGGGTTGTTTTGAGAAATTTTCACTATTAGGCTCAATAGGGCTTCCAAGGGGTAAAAACAGTGTTTAGAATTGAGAAAGAAATGCTTTCTATCATTTCAATCTTCGTATTCAATATGAACGAATCCTCAAATCTTAAAACGTGGGTCTTTTCGCTCATTTCTCTCAAAAAATGTATAGGGACGTGTTTGGTCAAATGTTTGCCATTCCTAATCTTAGGGATGACTATTTGGCATTTTTTAAAACCTTTTCTTGTTTTTCAAAGCATCATTTAATTAAAACTCCCATCCATGGGGAATCGAGATTTAAAATATTTTCATGGACTCCCTTGGAGAAAAAGTTTTTGAAAACAAAATTTTCAAACTGAGAAATTCTTTTGGACGAAGATTCGCTTTTGGCGAAAGAGTTCACTTAACATGAGAACGCCTAGACACTTAGACCCTGGAGAAAGTTATTGTTCTTGAGTGATTGTTCTATTGAAGTTGATTCCTTGCAGGTTAAAGTCGTTCTTCTTGGAAGCTCTTCAATACCTATAAGATGAACAAAGTGCAAATGTGTATGCTTGAGATGCATGAGATACATGATGCAAGTGCCCTAAAGTGACTCGGATTTGATCCAAAAGTAGTTCAAAGGCCTTTCACTTTATTCATGGGAAATATTTCTTGACAGCATCGGCATTTATAGGTTTTGGCAACTTGCAGCCGTCCATTTCTACAAGAATAAGTGCTCTACCAAGCAGCACTTTCTTGACAACGTATGGTCCTTCATAGTTTGAAGTGAACTTTCCATGAGGATCCGAGATAATTGGTAGGACTTTTCGAGATATGAAGTCTTCAACTTTGAAATGTCATGGTCGGACCTTGCGACTGAATGACTTAACTAATTGCTTTTGATAACTTTGTCCATGATATATGACTTTGAGCCTCTTTTCATTAATCATGTTAATTGTTCAAACCTTTGTTGAACCCACTTAGCTTCAGTGAGTTTTGCTTGAGAAAGTACCTTTAGTGACGGGATTTCCACTTCCATGGGTAAAGCAGCTTCCATTCCATACACCAATGAGAATGGTGTTGCTCCAGTCGAAGTGCGAATAGAAGTTTGGTACACCATTAATGCATATGACAACTATTCATGTCAATCTCGGTAATGCTCCATAGTCTTGGATATAATCTTCTTGATATTCTTGTTGGCCGCTTCCACAGCTCCATTCAATTGTCGGTGGTAAGGAGAAGAGTTCAAGTGGCGAATATGAAACTCACCAAGCAATTTGTCCACCATGATGTTATTCAAATTGGACCCATTATTAGTGACTATCACATCGAGAACTCCATGTCAAGTGATAATATCGTGATGGATAAATCTAGCCACGTTCTTGCCAGTAATGTGAGCATAAGAATTGGTTTCAATCCATTTGGTGAAGTAATCAATAGCCACCAATATGAAACAATGATGTCGATGTCCCACATTGAGAATGGCCATGCTTCAGACATTTGATGCAATTCATTAGGAGGAGCATTGATTTTGTCTTCACAAACTTGACATTGATGACAACAACACATGTGTTGAACACAATCGGCTTTCATAGTTAACCATTAGTAACCTAGCCTCATAATTTTTCTTGCGAGAAGATGGCCACTCATGTGATGACCACATTTTCCTTTATGGATTTCCTTCATCAGTTGATTGGCCTTTCTAGCGTCTACACACTTCAACAATACCGAATCAAAAGATCTCTTGTATGAGGTGTCTCCACTGAGGAAGAATTTGGAAGCTAGCTTAATTAGATATTTTCTATCCATGGCTTTACTTCCTTCGGGAAATTTTCCTTCTTAGAGGTAATTCATGATATCATAGTACCACGGATGTCCATCAGGCTCCTCTTCTATTAGCATGCAATAAGCAGGCTTTTCTAAGATATCAATTTTCAAAGGGTCAATGTTTAAACCATCAGATACTTTGAGCACTGATGACAAGGTTGCCAAGCATTGGCAAATTGATTTTGAGATCTCAAGAGATACTCGAAAAAGATTTCTTCAAATTCCGTTACCAATTTTTGAAGATACTCATGGTAAGGAATTAACTTTGAATTGCCCGTTTGCTACTCACCTTCCGTTTGAAGAATGATGAGTGCAAAATCACCTTAGACTTGTAATCTCTTGACTTTCATATTAGCAGCCAATTGCAAGTCAAGAATGCAAGCTTCATACTCAGAAATGTTATTGGTGCAAGCGAATACCAACTTTGCAGCCACGTTGGGGAGATCAGGACTACCCTAGTGCCAGAGCCAGCAAGGTTGACGGCATCATCAAAATACATTGTCCATTTGTCAGAAGAAATGACTTGAATTCTATCATCAATCTCACCCAAGTCATTGGTCTTTTTGAGATCTTCGGCTAGCATCTCCGCTATGGCTCGACTCTTGACTGACTTTTGCGCCATATTTTGGACATCAAATTCAGAAAGTAATATTTGCCATTTGGTGAGCCTTTCAACTAGTACAGGCTTCTCCAAGAGGTACTTAATTGGATCACTCTTAGTCACCAAAAAGATTTGATGGTGAAGAGTATATTGTCTTGGTCTATTTAATACCAAAACTAGGGCTACACAATTCTCCTCAATCTCTAGGTATCTTGACACATATTCGGAGAATTTCTTGCTTAAGTAGTAAATAGCTCATTTTTCCCCATCATCCGATCCTTTTTAGGCTAACATAGCTCCCAATGACCCTTCATAGACAGTGAGATAGAGAATCAAAATTATGCTAGGCATAGGCAACACTAATACACAAGAATGCAAAAGGTATTGCTTCAATTTCTCAAAGTACTTTTGACATTCTTTGTCCTCTTAGACTTTGGCATTTTTCTTCAATAGCTTGGAGAAATAAACCTTGCCACACAGTTCAGTCTTCCCAATAAACTCTGTACTTCTTTGATAGTAGAAGGTGGCTTTAAGTTGCAAATGGCCTTCACCTTTGAAGGATCAATTTTGATGCGACGATTACTAACCATGAATCCCAATCGCTAGACTTTGCCCTAAATATGCATTTCGTAGGTTAACTATTCCTTTTGGGTCCAGTTTCACTTTAGAAGTGGAAATTTTAAGAAAATTCAAAGATTTGACTACAAAATCAAATTCTTAGCGAAAGTCAACTAGGATTTGAATTTTGGTCAAACTTTTGAAAAAAAATCGAAATATATAAAAATCACAAAATCACTTCATTTTAGCTTCAATTTGAATTTAGCATCAAGAATTTTGCGAAAATCGATTAAAAACCTCATTTTTCAAATTTTTCGAATTTAGGTTTGGAATCGACCAAAAATTACATTACTTTCGTTCGAGTCATAATTAGGCCTAGTTCCTTTTATGATATTTGATCTAAAGACAAATTACCCATTCACTCATTCAATCAATTTTGAGATTGGCAAAACAAAATGTGAATTGACATTTTTGCTCCTAATTAAGGGTCCAAATCAATGCTTCATGATTTGCGAGCAAATACTTCCATTATACTCATTTTTGTGAGTTAAGTCCCAATTCGGCGTCAATTTTCGTAAATTCATTTGCCAATTCATTAATTTGGGAGATTTAGCTTACTAGGCCTTTAGAAAATAAGGTTGTTGAGCTTTGATTCAAGAAATTCAAGTTGACCCATTCATGACTAGGTTTAATTTGATGAATTGAGATTCAATTTGGACATTGGTGCTCAATTTAATTTTGTCGAAAATGTCATTTCATCAATTAAGGATCAATTTGGACACAATAAGTTCCCCTAGACATGGGCAATTAGACTATTAAGTGTCTCGTAATTTTACTTGAGTTTAATTTCAATTAATTTACAAATACCAACCATTATATGGGATTGCCCAATTTAAGGTCTATAAAATCCAATTTGGTATGCCCATAGTGTGGGCCCAATAATTTCTATGCCGATTAGGTGATTAGGCTAATAAAAATCAAGAAATTTAATTTCCGTGGTTTGATTAGCCTAATTTGCTTAAAATTAGACAGTTTCTTCACAAAATTGGACCTTTTCCTCCCTCATTAAGTGATTTTTTCTTTCAGTTTAGTCCACAGGGACTAAATTGCACAAAAATTAAGAAAGAATGGAAATCACCGAAGAAGGAACAGCTGAATCGGCCGAACCGATCCAGACCAGTCCGATCGGTCCGACCAATCTCACCGGTGAAGCGGTGGAGGAGGTCGATTTGACCCTCCTCTTGTTGGCTCTTTGCTAGCGACCACCATCACGTGGTGACCCAATCCAAACCCGACCCCTCTATGCCCTTACATTTTCTAAATTTGCAAAATGGTCCCTAGATTTTGGCGAAATTACAAAATTGCCCCTTATTAGGTCCTTAATCACAAAATGTCTTTTAGGCCTTTGATCACTTTAAATCTTGGCTATTGAAATTAGCACATGTTAAATATGTTAAACATGATTAGAACCTGAAAGAGTTAGTTAGGTACATGGGTTAATCTAACAGTTAGGATTTGAGATTAGAGAGGGGTATATATATCATTTTCCCTCCAATTTTTTGAGGGGAGGCCATTATTTTCTGCAAATTCTCTCTAATCTCTCCTTAATTTCCCTCCATTTTTTCTTTCTCTCTCAACTGCCCCTAATTGCCTTCAACGACCATCGCTCCTTTCATTGACGATTTACCCCCCTTGCCGGCAATTTCGACATCTCTGCCTGGCCTCTCGACATATGCCACTTCTCTGCCATCACGCTGGTGGTCGTAGCGTCCCTCTATACCTCTCCCATAAGCTTGTCCTGGCGGCTCTTCCCTACTGTTCTGAAGACCGATGCAACAACTGATCGGTTGTCCACTAGTTTTTCTTCCTTCGACCGGTAGTCTGGTGACATCCTCTGGGGCCCAACCACTTCTATATCCTGGTGTGTCCTCAACATCGAGGTGGTCGAAGTTGCATTAAAAGTTCACCGGAGAAGCTCAAGTGACTTGATTTCTCCAAGGCGATACAGCTCGAGTCCAATCAGACCCGATCCTTTTTTTTTTTTTTTTTTTTTTGGTAAGGTAAGATTGTAATAAAATCAACCAGAGAACTGTACAACAGAGGGGGAGAACACGGTACCACAAACACTCAACAGGACTACATGTCACTGGAGTAAAAGGATACCACGGTCACCATAAGACATAGAAAAAAACAAGAAGACAAGGAAAACAAGTTACAAGAGAACCCAGATCATCCTAAACTAGGCCAAGGGCGTCTCCACTCCAAAAATCTGAGGGTCTATCCCCCAGCTACGCTACATTCTTCTGTTTCTGAAATTGTCTTCCACTGACTTGAAAGCGAGGCCTTTATCCTTAACCACCTTATAGAGGTATAGCTTCACGGAAGGAGCATAAAGGTTATGGCCACGGAAGAGACCCGATCCTTTGTAGCTGCAAATCGACACCATTGCGGGGCCTGATCCTCCCCCCTCTGGCAACAAAAGGCTTCTCTAGTAATCTCCTGACTTTCATTTGTGCTACAGTGTTGTGGTCTTGCGAGTTTAAGCTCAATTCATCGAAGGTAGGCTCTTTGAAGGTCAGCTCGATGAGGCGAGATCACAATAGGAGATCGGGGTCAAAGCTCGAGTTTAGGTTTGATTCTGCAAATTGCTAAAGTTTTTGTGATGTTTCATGATGTTCATGGATGGATTTGCATAAATAAATGTAGAGTGATTAGGCTTGATTAGGTGATTATCCTTAATTTATTAGAATCAGATTCTAGAATGACAGACTTGGGAAATCTTCTTCGTTTGATCTTAAAGACTTGTTTGCATGCATTCGAGTCCCGTTCAACTTTTAAAATAGACTCGATAAGCTTTCCGACGAGCTGTAGAACACTCAAATCGGCCTTCATTTGATATCTAAAAACTCTTATCAAAGTTGCGTATAGGTTTTGTGATTAGGTTCTGATTACTGTTGTTCTGTGCTGGATCCGGCCTTTGCTGTTTTGCGATTTTTTGCTGATTTTAGTGATTGAAATTTTGAGATGGTTTCACATAAAAAACATTCATAACATGTTAATCTAGAACATATATTTTTGATGAATTTTTTGAGATCATCATGTTAGGACGAATGGCCTTAACATCACCGTCACATGTGTTGATTTCTAGAGTTTTTGACTGCACGTATCGGTTTCATGACTTTTTTCTGAATTTTTTGTTCAGATTTTGGCTTAGAGTTCAACATGAAATTTGTCCATATAGATGAGGGTCACAACATACTTTTTTCTCAGAATTTTCCAATGAGCACAACTAGGTCAAATCCCCTAAAACATGTCTTCTGTTCTGCTGGTTTGCATATTCCAGAATCTGAAATTTAAACTCTGTTGATTTCATTGTGATTTTTTCTGAGTTGAGTTGATTTCTTCTAGACATTTGTTCATCTGAGCGTTGGTCATGACATATATTTTTCTTGTGATTTTTGAATTTCATTGACTAAATGAAATCCATTAAAAATCGTCCAGATCTCTGTTCTGCCTTGCACAAGCCCATATGTGCATTCATGTGAGATTATGCACTCAAATGTGATTGTTTGTCCATAAAAACCTCATGAACGTCATTACATGTTGTAATGTCACCTTAAGGACACTTATGCCATGCTTATCGAACATCATGTGAGATTGTACACTCAAATGTGATTGTTTGTCCATTAAAACATTGCATGTTTTTGTGTAAATTGGTTTTGTCATCATGAACATGTTCAATGTATGTCTCGTCATTATCGTTTTCATATCATGCTTTGTGATTACATTAAGGCCTAGACCCCTTAATGAGAATTGTTTGTGGTTTGATACTTGACCTGTATGATTTATCTTACACTTTTGCCTTGTGATATAAGAAAGTTAAACCATACACTTTATTCATGTGCTTGTTGCCCTGAATCTAGTTATATTGCATGTTCATGAAGATGTCCAGGATTGAAGGGGCAAATGACTTTAATTGACAATGTTGTCTCTTAGAAAGTCTTAGAAAATTCATTAAGCTTTCTAATGAAACCAAAATCAAGCCATTTGCATGTCAATTGTCCCACTTTTCCACTTTTGCAATGTTGCCCTGTAATCTGGAAAATCACAAAATTCGGAACACATGCATGATCACTTGTATGTCTGCACTTTGCTATTTTTTCTTGAATTTTTCTTTCATGATTTGGTATTCAGACCCTTCATGAACTTTGTTTTGTCATTCTTAGGACTAGCACCTGTTAAAATTTTAAGAAATTTTCAACATTGCTAAGATATTCATATCATCATGAGATCTCCTCCATTTGCTAATACTTTGTTCTATTCTAATGCGCTTTGCTATGTTCATTGATTTTCATAAATTCGTGGATAGCTTATCTTGAGGAGTTGTCTTCATGAAAAATGTTTTACATTGGGTGCATTACATGCTGTAATTTTTGTGAAGTCAATTGCTTAAGGAGTTATAATCAATTGCATACTATTTGTCAAGGTGTTATGGATTCCCCTGTTCTGTTTAGTTGTGATATATGCATGTTCTATGATTTTTAGAAAATGATGCATGCAAAACTAATCCTTGATGTCTTCATGACTTCTGATTGTCATTTCTTGAAATTTAAACACAAAAATTTTCAAAAAATAAAAAGGCCATTAAGTGTGCATTTGACATTTGCGATTGTGATCGACACATATTTGATAAGTGAAGTGAACCGGTGCCGAACAATGGGAAATAAGGCCATTGGGCTGCTCATGTGCTTATTTTCAAGCTTAATGCATGTGATTGTTAATTTCTGGCACAAGGCTGATGCATGTTCGCGGGTGATCTTAAATTATACATTAAATTCGACTTTTGATGGTATGACATTAATCACCACAAGCGAATGCTTGTGATAATTAATGATCATGACCCGTATTTAATAATGAATGGGGATAACATTTGTGGTACGTCATGTATGTAATTCCAAAGGCCGACCTTGAAGCCATTTCTAATCCGTCGGTTGGATGACTTTTATTTGTTTACTTGCCACGTTTTGTGTGCTTTTGTTTGAATCGATGTTTGTTTTTATTGTAAATCATTCATTAAAATTAGTGAGGAATTAGAGTATGTGAAGAAGGTGGCCTCGAAGATGGTGATGGTTGATGTCCTTACCAACCCTTCCTTTGTACTATTCATGTTGAATTATCTTGATTTCTGGACCTAATTATTAGGAATATTTGATCCTAATTTTTAGGTCTTGATTATTAGGAAATAGCTGTAAAGAATTAGTTAGGAAATGATTTATTAGTATCCATTAATTTGTGGGATTTTTTTTTAGTTGACACTCAAAGTTGTCTTATAAGTAGCTTTGTAATTGTGGTACAAATTACATAGAGAATTATCACAATTCTTTTCTCTAAATTCTTCATGGTATTAGAGCATTAGGCTCATTTTTCTGGGATAGTGTTGCAGTGCATCCTTCATTGATGCAATAATCTTCCAAACAACCTTCATTGCTGGATTTTTTTGGGTACAATCTGATCGCAACCTTCATTGTTGAGATCCCTTCAGCTACAATTTTTCCCACTTCGCCTCTAATCCTATCTAAATTTTTGGCCCTAAAACCTCATTCACTTGCAGCCTTTATTCCTTTTGCTTTGCTCTTCCTTTCCAAGTACTTTCCTTATGCCTAGAAATATCCATGTCAGAGACAAAACTGACTGGAGTTTCCTCGGGTCAAACTGAGGAGGCCAACACCACCCATATGACCAGAGATCTACAAAATGTGAGGGCAACATATAGGCTGAATGAAAAGAATTATCTCAAATAGTCACGGTTCGTCAAAACCTACTTGAAGAGTAAATGAAGACTTAGCCATCTTCTCGGAACAGGTCCAAAACTAGAAGATCCCAAGTTCAACGCATGGGATGAAGCAGATTCAATGATCATGTCATGGCTATGGGATTCGATGGATCCAGCCATAAGTGATACATGTATGTTTCTCAAAACTACAAAGGAGATTTGGGATTCTGTTCGCAAGAATTATTCAAAGGCTCGAGATGCAGCACAAGTGTATGAAATCAAGGTAAAAACCAGTGCAACAAAACAAGGCAACAAAACTGTGACGGAATATGCCAATTCCCTTCAAAATCTATGCCAAGAACTCGATCATTATCAAGTATTTGAAATGAAGTGCGTGGATGATGCTGCTACTCTAAAGACCTTCATTGAAAAGGATAGAGTATATGATTTCCTGGCAGGTCTTAATTCTGAATTTGATCAAGTCAGAATTCAAATACTTGGCAAGGAAGAAATCCCTTCTTTGGAAGAGACGATCTCTCTAATCCGGACAGAAGAAAGTCGAAAAGGAATAATGCTAGAGCCTCAAACTATGGAAGGTTCAGCATTAATAACTCAAAATGCCACAACACAAGAAAAAGGAAATATGAATGCTTCAAAACCAACATGGAGGGATAATCGAGACAGTATATGGTATACCTACTGTAAAAAGCTAAGGCATACAAAGGAGCGTTGCTGGAAACTGAATGTCAAACTAGCAACTTCAAGCCGAGAGTGAGGAAATAGAGGAGGACAACAAAGGCCCCAAGCTCATCTAACTGAACAAACCAGCCAACAAATCAATCATAGTGAAGGACAAGGGAAAGAATCCTTCAACAATGAGGAAATAGAAAGAATTAGAGGCCTTTAGGGTCTCTTGAAAAACCCTCCGGTGCATGTTCATTGGCACTCTCAAGTAAGCCTCCATTTGCTTTTGGTCTAAATGCCTCAGAAATATTTTCGAGTGAAGCTTCGATAATAGACTCAGGTGCTACTGATCACGTGACTCACTTCACAATTTTTTAGTACCTATATCCCATGTCCAGGCAATAGAAAAATAGCGGTGGCAAATGGTTCCCTGGCCACCATTGCAGGAATCGGTGATATCCATATTACACCCATTCTCACTCTCAAAGGTGTCCTTCATGTGCCGAAACTATCAGCCAATCTTGTCTCCATACAAAAGCTAACCAAAGATCTCAAATGTCATGCAATTTTTTACCCTACCTACTGTGCTTTTCAAGAACAGGATTTAGAGAGGAAGATTGGACTTGCTAAGGAAAAGAATGGGTTGTACTATCTTGAAACGCCGAGGATTTCAAAGAAAGTCATGAACAATTCACCCTTGTCATTTCTTCAAATAAGGATGTCATTTGGCTTTATCATTTCGTTTTGGTCATCTATCTTTTCGTGTCTTAAATATCATGTTTCCTTCTTTGTTTAAAGGATTAGATATGAGTGAATTCCAATGTGACACTTGTGAATTTGCTAAGCACACCCGTGTATCTTTTCCTATAAACAACAAAAGAAGTTCTCATCCGTTTGATTTGATTCACAGCGACATTTGGGGACCTTCCACAATTCCAAATATCTCGGGGGCTCGATGGTTTATTTCTCTAATCGATGATTGCACTAGGGTCACATGGATATTTGTACTCAAACACAAATCTGATGTAAGTAGTATTGTTCCTAATTTCAATTCCATGGTTCAAAATCAATTTGGAGTTAAAATTAAGAGCTTTAGATCAAATAATGCTAGAGATTACTTTAACCAAATCTTGTCAACCTCTTTCCAAAAGGAAGGAATCATTCATGAGTCATCTTGTGTAAACACACCACAACAAAATGGGGTGGTTGAAAGGAAAAATGGTCATTTGCTTAACACTACTCGAGCATTGTCGTTTCATGGAAATGTTCCTAAATCATATTGGGGGGGAAGCCGTCCTTACATCTACATACATGATTAATAGACTACCACCAAGAGTATTATATTTTAAAACTCCTATAGTAGTTTTTTCCAGCTTTTATCCCCATTTCAGGACAACAAATAATCTCACACCTAGAGTCTTTGGTTGCATCTCATCTGTACATGTTCATAATCAGCAAAGGGGGAAACTAGATCCTAGAGCAATCAAGTTTATCTTTCTAGTTTACTCCTCCATACAAAAAGGGTATAAATGTTACCATCCTCCTTCTCGAAAGACCTATATATCAGCTGATGTTACATTTGTAGAAAACAAAACTTACTTTCCACAATCTAATATTCAGGGGGAGAAATCATTAGTGAAAGATGAAGACTTTGACAGCCTTAATCTTGACTTACCTCCTGATAATCTTCCAATTCGAGCTCCCACTTCTAATCAAGCAGTCCCTATTCAATCAACTCCTAACCAATCAGCTTCTAATGACCATAATCTTAACTTACCTCCCGATAATCTTCCAATCCAAGCTTCCACATCTAATCAATCAGCTCCTAACAAATCAGTTTTTGATGAATCAGTTCATGCTCCTTCAATCCTAGACTCACACTCTGCGTTTGGGTCTATTCCAGAACAAGTGTCTACTCCTATATCTCCCCGTATTTATGACTCTATGAGATTTCCTTAGGTGTACTCAAGAAAGACGACTGTTCTTGACCAAACACAAGTTCAAGATTCCCATCCAAGTTCTGCAAATGAATTTTCGGTAACTTCTGACTCTCATTTACATAATCAGTCGATTGATATGCCAATAAATGACTCGCACCTTCCCATTACTATTAGAAAAGGTACTATAGAGTACACAAAGCGACCCTTATACCCACTATCTCACTATGTGTCACTTGACCGCCTATCACCACCTCATAGAAATTTCATTGTGAGTCTGAACACCATTTCTATTCCAAATACTTTATCTGAGGCATTGTCTAAAGAAGAATGGAGGAATGCAATGAGAGAAGAAATGGATGCACTTGAGAAAAACTAGACTTCAGAGATTGTCGAAAAACCGAAGGGAAAGAATCTTGTGGGCTGCAAATGTGTTTTTACCTTGAAATACAAAGTTGATGGTTCTCTTGAGAGATATAAAGCATGATTGGTGGCGAAGGGTTATACTCAGATTTATGGAGTAGATTATCAGGAGACTTTTGCTTCGGTGGCAAAGGTGAACACAGTAAGAATTTTACTTTCTCTAGCGACTCACTTTAATTGGCAACTTCAACAGTTTGATGTGGAAAATGCATTCTTACATGGAGACCTAGAAGAGGAGATCTACATGAGTATTCCACCGGGCTTTGAAGGAGAAGGGACGGCAAATAAAGCGTGTAGATTACGGAAAGCACTATATGGGCTTAAGCAATCGCCTAGAGCCTAGTTTGGGAGATTTTCCAGAGTTGTGAAAACTTCAAGCTACAAACAGAGCCAAGGCGATCATCCCCTCTTCATTAAGCATTTGGCAATAGGGAGAGTGATCGCACTTCTAGTGTACATTGATGATATTATTGTCACGGGTGATGATGATAAGGAGAAATAGGAGCTAAAACAGTGTTTGATTAAAGAGTTTGAAATAAAGGAGCTGGGAAAACTCAAATACTTCCTTGGCATTGAAGTTTCTTACTCCAAACAAGGAATTTTTGTCTCACAATAGAAATATGTGACTGATCTCTTGAAGGAAACTGGAAAACTTGGGTGCAAACTAGTAGCTACACCTATTGAGCCTAATAAAAAACTTGGGGAGGCAAAGGAAGAACCTTCTGTAGATCGAGAAATGTATCAAAAATTGGTGGGAAAACTCATCTATCTAGCTCATACTAGGCCCGACATTGCCTAATCAATGAGTGTGGTTAGTCAATTTGTAACATCCTGAAATTCGAGCCCTTTGAGGGAGGAATGAACGTTAATTTCACCAATGCATTGTTGGTTAATCTCACTCGGAACTGATCACTCCTGAGATACTGACCTTGAGGGGAAAGGCTAATGAGGACAGAACTCGTGCGACTAAAGAACTTGACCTGGGAAAACGACTCGACCGTGAGACTTGCGTAAGGACGATCCTGTAATCATGCAGGCCGATTTCAGGGACGAATAGAAGTCAATTCACGGATACAAATAATGGGACGACGGGTGATTCCGTCTACTGTTATCAAACCCGCGAATGGCCCTATGTCGATTCTTGATAATCGTGTACTTTGAAATAAGAATCGATTTTTCGCAATTTCACGTAGTCAAAGACGTCCATGTGTCGAGAAGTCTTGAACGTGAATTAGCACGAGTCGGTTACGTGTGAATCCTCAAAGCCTCCGGTCAGTCTGAGTAGTACCAAAATGGCATTCGGGCGAAATTGACAAGGCATGAGAATCCAAGATTGGGCTTCGAGTTCTCGAGAACGCTCAGGACGGACTTTTGGACAATGCTTCTGCGACAATTCACAGCGCCGATTAAGCCGACTATTTGGAAAAGGGATCTTCGGACCGAGGAAACGAGCCTACAAGGACGTGGACTGGGCAAGATCAGTATAGGCTTCACGCCCAAGGTGGGACAGCCATCGTGGTAGACCTGAGACAAGCAATTGAGACCGTTGGACCAAACTAACCATTTACACTTCCAAGTCCGTTGTCCAACCTTGAGCCGATTCGAGCCCAACCAATTCCCGAGCCCGTTCCTATTCATTTTCTGGCCCGTTTCCTAGGCCTGCCCTTCATTTTCAGCCCAAGGGCAGATTGGGAAACGTGCAAGCTGGAAATGACCAAAATGCCCTTGGATATTTTGAAGAAAAGTCAAAAGGAAGAGAGAGAAGATGATGTCATTTGGTTGGGGGTTGAAGCAAGGCATTGAATGGCATTGATGAGGCCTATCTCCAGCCCTCACTTCACTCTCTCTCTCCCCTCTTCAGCTCCAAAAATCGCAGCCCCTCTCTCCCCTTGCTTCCCTTATCTTCCTGCAATTTCAGCTTCTGACCTTTCATCGAAAATCGAGTTGTTCATGCCCTTCCCGTATGAATCTCGTCCCGTGCCACCCACCATCGCGTTCAGAAGAGAATTTCCGTTCAGACCATGTTGGCCGATCACCAGAAGGAGCCGTCGGTAGATCCGTACGCCGACCGGAAGCCACCGCCGGCCTGACCGTTTTCTGACCGCCTGCTGCTGTTCTATTTTGCTGTTTCGGCCATTTTCCTCCCTTTCCGACCCAAGCTCCGCCCATATAAGCCACCAGTAGTTCCCCCTCGACTCCTAAGTGCCGCCGGTTGCCGGCTCGCCGCTCGCCGGAGCTCCGGCCAACCCATTTTATTCCGGTCAGCCACTTTGCTCCAAGCAGTGCAGTTTTTTCAGAGTTGCAGTGGGAGTTCAAGGTTGCTGCTGTTGTCTCAGCCCCGGGACCGCCTTGGATCGTCGTGATAGAGGTCCCCAGGTGTCGAGTTCGTCGACGCCGCCGCGTCCGTGTCGCCAGCCCGCTTAACGGGTGAGTTTAGCCCCTAATCCCTATTTAGTGCCTAAACTTGCTTAGGGTTGGTTAGTTAGTGTTAATTTTGGTTTAAGGGGTTTAATTAAGTTGTATTAGCCCTAAGATAGGTGGTTAGATAGATGGTTAAGATTAGATTAGCTTAATTTTGCTCATTAAGCTTAATTGTGCTTAATTTGAGATTAATTGTGTTTATGTGTTTAATTAAGCATGATTTGCTTAAATGGATTGATTAATTGTTTTAATTAATGTTTTGTTTAATTTCTGGATTAAATGTTTTAATTAATTGAATTTCGAAAAAATCACTGCTCATAATTACTGTTCACGATTACTGTTCACGGCACTGTTCATGCAAAAGCTAATTTTTGGCTTATTTTGATGTGTTCTTGGTTGTTTTGAGTTATTGAGGTGCCAGTTGTTAATTATATTCGTGAATATTGATGAAATGCGTGATCGAGTGTTGGTTGGATTTTGGATTTTGGAATTGTCGAGTGAGATCACATGACATATTGCGTGGGTTATCTGAAATGGCATGTCGTATGAGCATGAGTGATGTTGCATTCATGACAGAGCAGAGATATAAATGGATTGCTTGATGATGTGTTGCATAATCACATTAAATGAGAGAACCCGGCGTCGCCAGAAGACTGCCAATCCTTATGGGGTTGTGCCGTGGCCAATGGGTCGCCTAACTTCGGTCGGATGCCTGACAGGGAGGGGTTCTATGTGGGACTGCGGTATGGGGGTGGGTCCCGGGCCTCTGTCAGTTGTGGGGCTGCGGTAGTGGGCGGGTCCTATGCTCCTTCGGGAATGCCGTCTTGGGAGTGAGCCCTTGATGTCGCCGTGCCTCGAGGTAAAGAGGACGAAGCTGGCTTGGCCAGGAATCGCCAACCATAAGGTTGTGCCGTGGCCCAAGAGGAGGGGTCGTAATAATCGGAGCATATGTGTGGATGTGAGTCATGACAATGTTGTGTGAGATGCTCTGATTATTCGCATGCTCTTAATGTTGTGATGATTGCATTAATTATGGTACGCACTTATGAGTTGACAGTGTGTAGGGTGTGGCAATAGCCAGGTGAGATCGCTTGTGGTGCGACTCATATGTGATTGATGAATTATATCATCTAACGGCCATGTGCCTTGCTTGCATTGTATGAGATTTGACGTGCAGGGTATGGCAGACCCAGTAAGGTTGCATGCGAACCGAATATTAATTATTGGTTGACCTTGGTTGTTGTTTAGTCTATTGTTTGCTGGTTGTGGGTTGTTGGGTTGAGTGAGGGGTTGTTCTAGAGAGATACTCCGAGTTGAGTTGGCATACTAACCTGGGCTTAGGGGGAGAACTCGCTGAGATTTTATCTCAACCCGTCGTGGTTAACCATTTTCAAGCCCCTAAAATGGCGTACCCACAGTGGAGGATCCTGCCCCCGCTCCTCCAGTGATCGACCTGATGGAGCTTGAGTCCGATGAGTCCGAGTGACCGAGGTGTTGAACTTGAGGGTTTTTTTTGTATAGCTGGATTAGCCTAGTTTCTTTTTTGGTTTGGCTTAGAGGATGGATCGGCCCTTTTTGTCGAGCTTGTAATTCGGAAAAACGATCCTCCGTTGGTTAATCTAGTAAATTGAATAATTGAGTAGTTGCTATTGTTCTTGCTGTTCATCCCTTTATCCCTGTATTGATTGTTTGTTTGTTTGGAGATGGTTCGTCTTCCGCTTGCGCTTAACGAAAGATAAAATGAATGGTCGTCGATGGGTCCTGGGACGTCGCTTTCAAATGACCATGGAAATGGGGTTGCCGCGAGCTCGAGAGTCGGGGCGTCGCAACCCCGTCGGTTTTGGTATCAGAGCGAGGTCAAGACTTGGAGTGATAAAGTGCGTGGGATTTTTGGGATAGTGAGATAGGGATGGCTTTTACTTTACATGCCTGTGATTGCTTTTGTGGTTTTGTGTGGTGGCAGGTTGCTCATAGTCCAAAGTGATGAGCAATCTTGAGCAGTCAGCCCCTAGGTGTAGGGCAGTGTCTGGTCAGACCAATGCTAGAGGTAGCGCGCATGCAAATCCTAAGTTAGATGGGATCCTATTGGCGCTAGAGACCTTGTTAGGATAGCAAGTTGTGTGCTTTTGCTATGGTCTTTGTGGTTCTCCTAGTGAGAGGAGAGGCCTGTGAGAGACCGATGCCTAGGCTAGTAGAGCAGTTCCTGAGACTGAAGCCACCGAGGTTCAGTGGCGTGGGCGACCCTGAAGTTGCGACCCTTTAGACATGGGATTTCGAGAGGACTGTTACAGTGTTGAGGTGTTCAAAGGAAGATCTAGTACTTCTGGCGGCTTATCAGCTTCAAGGTAATGCTAGTACTTGGTGGGAAGCCACTCAATGAAGAGTGTTCCCTGAAGGCACGGCTCAGACTTGGGGTGCCTTTCGTGAAGCTTTCAATGGAAAGTACTTCTTGGACAGTGCGAGAGAGTCAAAGATGGCAGAGTTTCAGTAGTTTGATCAGAATCAGATGTTAGTGGATCAGTATGAGGCGAAGTTCGCCGAGTCGGCACATACTAGGCCGAGATTAGTGGAGGACCCTTGGATATGGCGAGACAGTTCAGAGATAGCTTGAAGCTGGAATTGAAAGCCAGCTGGTACCCTTGAGTTTAAAGAGCTTTGACAAGATGTACGAAAGGGCCCAGATGTTAAAGAAGGATATGATCGAGAGGGCGACCGCATTTGGCTCGATGTTCGTGTCTAATAGAGACAATTGTCGATTTGGAAAAGAACCAATGATGGGGAGAAGGAATCTCATCCCACCCAACAGAAAATGGATTGTCATGGAAAGACAATTCAGTTTAACCTAGTAATGGCTGATAGTTTTGAGTTGTGGGAAATTGAGGAGGACCCTCGACCTCTTTGAAATTCGTCGTTGGAAGTAACTCATTTATTGGACGAAGGTTGCTAAGGTTATTGGACAACTGAGGTTAATTGGTTAGTTGAAAAATCAAGGATGAATCGTTGCATTTATGCATTGCTTATTGGTAACTCAACCAAGGGACGGTCATGAGCAAGTATTCGTTACCAAGGATGGATGACTTGTTTAACCCATTTCAAGGAGCTTCGATATGTCCCAAGATAGACCCAAGGAAGGGCTATCAGTAGTTGAGGATTAAAAAGGAGGATAAACTAAAGACGCCATATCATGTGTGATTTGGTCACTACAAGATTACCGTACCGCCATTTGGATTAACTAATGCGCCAGTTATTTTTATGGATTCGATGGATTAAGTGATTAAGGTGTATTTGGAGCAAATTGTAATTGTGTTCGTGAGCGATATATTGGAATATTTGAGGAACGCGAACAGTACTTGAGGGTGGTGCTATAGACCATTCAAGAGCATAAACAGTATGCCAAGTTTAATACATGCGAGTTTGGGTTTACTCATGTTGTTTTGTTGGTCATATGATTTTGGACAAAGGAGTTTCTATGGATCAGCTAAGATCAAGGTAGTCATGAATATGTCGGGACTTATGACGGTGACAGAGGTTCAAAGTTTTCTAAGTCGGACAGGTTAGTATAGACGATTCATAAAAAGGTTCTCTACGATAGCTACACCTCTGATACGGAAGTTAATAAAGGACGTAAGAATTTGAATGGACGAATAAGTGAAATTTTTAAGAGCTTAAGTAGAAGCTAATTAACGCACCAGTTTTGAGGATTTAGTCTAGTATTGGAGAATACGAAATTTACAGTGAGGTGTCGTATAAGGGATTTGACTACGTGGTAAGGCAACAAGGAAGATTAGTTGCTTATGCGTCACGACAATTGAGGTCATTGGATTTAATGGAAGTCAGATAAGTTTTATCTTGATGATTTGAGGAGTTGTAAGTATGGGATCATAAAAGATGATCTATTAAATGGTGATAATCTTTGATAAGAATTACGGTGGATGATTTATTGCTCGGAATCTTAGATTCGATTAAGATATGAATTTACCCAAGGTGGATTATTTCAGGGGATATATTAAGATAGGGATTTGAGGAATGGATTTTTGTCTTCGGTAGATTAAGAATTAATTATACCTTGATGCTAGATGGATGAGTGAGGAAATAGCATTATCGATGATTTCTTCTTGAGGCATCATAAAGGATTTGAAGAAGTATTCGAAAGCCTTTAGTGCAATAAATGACATGTGGTTTGCACTAATTTTCAAGTGGTTGAGGCGAATTCTTGGTTTAGTTATTAAATGGACGTGTAATGAATGTTGAAAAGAAAAATCTGTGGTTTGTGGAATTCGAATAGCGATTCGACGGAAATTTAGTGAATAAGATTTCAAGTGTCGATAAGTGACCCCATGGAAACGAGCTCATGGGTTGACGAGCTAGAGAAAGTTTTGCACTTTGAGATGTTCAGACGAGATTAAAACCGTGAGGCTTGGTATGGAACAGGACAAAGCGGATAATACCTTTATGAGATGGTGCATGTCTAAAAGGGACTTTTGCTAGTAGTGGTGCAGTTCGAAGATGCCCGTAACGACTAATCCAATGAGGGCGGGGAGTGGTCGCCGGGGCCAGAGTGCCTGAGCAAGGAGCAACTCCTGGCAGGCTTCTAGGATGTTGAAAGGGGCAGAAATGAATTGAACTACGCACTGTGCAAAAAGAGAGTACTTGTGGGATAAGATTTTATCAGAGTGGTATATCAGAAATATCATCAGAAATATGAGGTCAGGGATTTAGGAATCACTGGTTCAAAAATTGGTTTACAAGTTATTAAATGCAGTTCAGATTATCAGAGACAAACTAAAAACCGCTTAGAGTCATCAGAAGAGTTATGCAGATAAGCATCGTAGACCGTTGGAGTTTAAGGTGGGTGATCATGTATTTCCGGAAGTATTGCCGATGAGGGGTACTTCTAGGTTCGGCAAGAAGGGGAAGTTAAGTTCGAGGTATGTTGGACCCTTTGAAGTTTTGGAAAGGATTGGGGTTTTAACGTATCGTTTTGCATTGCCACCGAAGCTTACTCAAGTACATGACGTTTTCCACGTATCCATGTTGAGAAAGTATGAACCAGACTCGGCTGATGTTTTGAATTTTGAGGAACAGGACGTAGACGACAGGGTGTTGTACATGGAGAGGCCGATACGAATAGAGGACCGCAAAGAGCAAGTACTTCGAAACAAGACTATTGCCTTGGTTATGGTGATCTGGCAGCATTACGGAATAGAGGGAGCTACATAGGAAAATGAAAAAGTGATGAAGTATCAGCACCCCCATCTTTTGAGGACTTGTCAGTGGTTGCAAATTTCGAGGACGAAATTTTTATAAGAGGGGAAGAATTGTAACATCCTGAAATTCGAGCCCTTTGAGGGAGGAATGAACGTTAATTTCGCCAATGTATTGTTGGTTGATCTCACTCGGAATTAATCACTCTTGAGATACTGACCTTGAGGGGAAAGGCTAATGAGGACAGAACTCGTGCAACTAAAGAACTTGACCTGGGAAAACGACTCGACCGTGAGACTTGCGTAGGGACGATCCTGTAGTCATGCAAGCCGATTTCAGGGACGAATAGAAGTCAATTCGCGGATAGAAATAATGGGACAACGGGTGATTCTGTCTACTGTTATCAAACCCGGGAATGGCCCTATGTCGATTCTTGATAATTGTGTACTTTGAAATAAGAATCGATCTTTCACAATTTCACGTAGTCAAAGACGTCCATGTGTCGAGAAGTCTTGAACGTGAATTGGCACAAGTTGGTTACGCGTGAATCCTCAAAGCCGCATGTTAGTCTGAGTAGTACCAAAATGGCATTCGGGCGAAATTGACAAGGCATGAGAATCCAAGATTGGGCTTCGAATTTTCGGGAACGTTCGGGATGAACTTTTGGACAATGCTTCTGCGACAGTTGACAGTGCCGATTAAGCCGACTATTTGGAAAAGGAATCTTCGAACTGAGGAAACGAGCCTACGAGGACGTGGGCTAGGCAAGATCAGTATGGGCCTCATGCCTAAGGTGGGACAGTCGTCTTGGTAGACCCGAGACAAGCAAGTGAGCCCGTTGGACCAAACCGACCTTTTACCCTTTCGAGCCGTTGTCCAACCTTGAGCTGATTTGAGCCCAACCAATTCCTGAGCGTGTTCCTATTCATTTTCCGGCCCGTTTCCTAGGCCCGCCCTTCATTTTCAGCCCAAGGGCAGATTGGGAAATTTGCAAGGTGGAAATGACTAAAATGCCCTTGGATATTTTGAAGAAAAGTCAAAAGGAAGAGAGAAAAGAAGATGTCATTTGGTTGGGGGTTGAAGCAAGGCATTGAATGGCATTAATGAGGCCTATCTCCAGCCCTCACTTCACTCTCTCTCTCCCCTCTTCAGCTCCAAAAATCACAGCCCCTCTCCCTTTGCTTCCCTTGTCTTCCTGCAATTTCAACTTTTGACCTTTCACCGAAAACCGAGTTGTTCATGTCCTTCCCATGTGAATCTCGTCCCGTGCCACCCACCATCGCGTTCAGAAGAGAATTTCCGTTCAGACCATGTCGGCCGATCGCCGGAAGGAGCCGCCGGTAGATCTGTACGCCGGCCGGAAGCCACCGCCGGCCGGAAGCCACCGCCGGCCTAGCCGTTTTCTAATCGCCTGTTGCTGTTATGTTTTGCTGTTTCAGCCATTTTTCTCCCTTTCTGACCCAAGCTCCGCCCATACCAGCCACCAACAGTTCCTCCTCGACCCCCAGGTGCCGCCAGTTGCCGGCCCGCTGCTCGCCGGAGCTCCGGCCAGCCCATTTTACTCCGGTCAGCCACTTTGCTCCAAGCAGTGCAGTTTTTTCAGAGTTGCAGTGGGAATCCGAGGTTGCTGCTATTGTCTCAGCCCCGAGACTGCCTTGGATCATCGTGGTAGAGGTCCCCGGGTGTCGGGTTCGTCGCCACCGTCGCGTCCGTGTCGCCGGCCCGCTTAACGACTAAGTTTAGCCCCTAATCCCTATTTAGTGCCTAAACTTGCTTAGGGTTGGTTAGTTAGTGTTAATTTTGGTTTAAGGGGTTTAATTAAGTTGTATTAGCCCTAAGATAGGTGGTTAGATAAATGGTTAAGATTATATTAGCTTAATTTTGCTTATTAAGCTTAATTGTGCTTAATTTGGGATTGATTGTGTTTATGTGATTAATTAAACATGATTTGCTTAAATGGATTGATTAATTGTTTAATTTCTGGATTAAATGTTTTAATTAATTGAATTTCGAAAAAATCACTGTTCATAATTATTATTCACGATTACTGTTCACGGCATTGTTCATGCAGAAGCTAAATTTTGGCTTATTTTGATGTGTTCTTGATTGTTTTGATTTATTGAGGTGCCGGTTGTTAATTATACTCGTGAATATTGATGAAATGCGTGATCGAGTGTTGGTTGGATTTTGGATTTTGGAATTGTCGAGTGAGATCACATGACATATTGCGTGGGTTATCTGAAATGGCATGTCGCATGAGCATGAGTGTTGTTGCATTCACGACAGAGCAAAGATATAAATGGATTGCTTGATAATGTGTTGCATGATCACATTAAATGAGAGAACCTGGCGTTGCCGGAAGACCGCCAATTCTTATGGGGTTGTGCCGTGGCCAGTGGGTCGCTCGACTTCGGTCTGATGCCTGACAGGGAGGGGTTCTATGTGGGACTGCGGTATGGGGGTAGGTCCCGGGCCTCTATTAGTTGTAGGGCTGCGGTAGTGGGCGGGTCCTATGCTCCTTCGGGAATGCCGTCTTGGGAGTGAGCCCTTGACGTCGCCGTACCTCGAGGTAAAGAGGATGAAGCTGGCTTGGCCAGGAACCGCCAACCATAAGGTTGTGCTGTGGCCCAGGAGGAGGGGTCGTAATAATCGGAGCATATGTGTGGATGTGAGTCATGAGAAAGTTGTGTGAGATGCTTTAATTATTCGCATGCTCTGAATGTCGTGATGATTGCATTAATTATGGTACGCACGCATGAGTTGACAATCGTGTAGGGTGTGGTAATGGCCAGGTAAGATCGCTTGTGGCGCGACTCGCATGTGATTGATGAATTGTATCATCTAACAGCCATGTGCCTTACTTGCATGGTATGAGATTTGACATGCAGGATATGGCAGACCCGGTAAGGTTGCATGCGAACCTAATATTAATTATTGGTTGACCTTGGTTGTTGTTTAGTCTGCTGTTTGCTGGTTGTGGGTTCTTGGGTTGAGTGAGGGGTGGTTCTGAAGAGATACCCCGGGTTGAGCTGGCGTACTAACCGGGGCTTAGGGGGAGAACTCACTGAGATTTTATCTCAACCCGTCGTGGTTAACCATTTTCAGGCCCCTAGAATGGCGTACCCGCAGTGGATGATCCTGCCCCGCTCCTCCAGTGATCGACCTGACGGAGCTTGAGTCCGATGGGTCCAAGTGACCATGGTGTTGAACCTGAGAGTTCTTTTTGTATAGCTAGATTAGCCTAGTTTCTTTTTTGGTTTGGCTTAGAGGATGGATCGGCCCTTTTTGTCGGGCTTGTAATTCGGAAAAATGATTCTCCATTGGTTAATCCAGTAAATTGAATAATTGAGTAGTTGCTATTGTTCTTGCTGTTCATCCCTCTATCCTTGTATTGATTGTTTGTTTGTCTGGGGATGGTTCGTCTTCCACATGCGCTTAACGAAAGATAAAATGAATGGTCGTCGATGGGTCCTGGGACGTCGCTTTCAAATGACCATGGAAATGGAGTTGCCGCGAGCTCGAGAGTCGGGGCGTGACACAATTTATGCATGACCCAAGAGAATCACACTTACAAGCCGTCAATTGAGTGCTACATTACTTAAAAGGAAGCCCTGGAAAATGAGTCATATTCAGAAGAAATCAAAAACTGGTGCTACAAACTTACACCGATGTTGACTATGCAAGATCTATGGTGGACAGAAGGTCAACATCTGGTTATTGCCCATTTCTTGGTGGAAATTTAGTGACTTGGAGAAGTAAAAAACAGAATGTAGTTGCAAGATCAAGTGTTGAATCAGAATTTTGAGCAATGGCCCAAGGAATATGTGAGCTATTATGGCTCAAAATCATCCTAGAAGATTTAAAATTCAAGTGGGAGGGTCCTTTGAAGCTATATTGTGACAATAAATCAGCAATTAATATTGCCCATAACCCTGTACAACATGACAGGACGAAGCATATTGAAATTGACAGATATTTCATCAAAGAAAAGCTAGAAGAAGGATTGTTCTGCATGTCTTACATACCTTCTGGAAATCAGCTGGCAGATGTGCTAACCAAAGGACTTCATGGTGGGATGTTCCACGAAATAATTTCCAAGTTGGGAATGGAAGACATCTATTCCTCAACTTGAGGGGGAGTGTTGAATTATCTTGATTTCTGGACCTAATTATTAGGAATATTTGATCCTGATTTTTAGGTCTTGATTATTAGGAAATAGCTGTAAAGAATTAGTTAGGAAATGATTTATTAGTATCCCTTAATTTATGGGATCTTTCAAATCCTTTTTTTAGTTGACACTCAAAGTTGTCTTATAAGTAGCTTTGTAATCGTGATACAAATTACATAGAGAATTATCACAATTCTTTTCTCTAAATTCTTCAATGTTGTCTTATAACACACGATGACTGTTAGGTATTGAAAGGGCGCTAATAGAAATAATTAGCGTAACCCAAGTCCCCGAACCCTGGAGCTCTAGTTGCATAGGAATCGAGGGAACCTCTCCCGACCCTTGATTGAGCTTTCTAGTCGGCCCCCAAATCAAGATTAGTGGCGACTCCTAAAATTTTATTTTAGGTTGTTAATCAACTTAAATAAATATAACGAATTTTCCCGCTAATGTGCGAGATATGGATTTGGGAGAATCTAAACTTGCAATTGATCCTTTTGCAAGGATTGGCACAAGTAAATACCCCTAAACTCCATCCCTCCCGACACCGACCGTCACTGAGGACGGGTCACGACATAAGGCTAATGAGCTTTAATTCACGAAATTCAAGTTAACCCATTCAAGACTAAGGTTTAATTTGATGAATTGAGGTTCAATTTCGACATTGGCCCTTAATTTACTTTTGACATAAAAGTCGTGCCATCCATTCAAAGTCGATTTGGTTGCAATATGTCCCTCTAGGCATGAGTAATTAGGTCAATAAGTATCTTGCAATTTTTATTGAATCCAATATCAATTAATTTGCAATTTTTGGCACACAATAATGTGAAATTGTCCAATTTAGCCTTGGGAAGTCTAATTAGGTGCACCCATAGCATGGGTCCAACATTTTTCATAACAATTACATAATTAGGCCAATAAAAAAATGATTGAATCGAATTTTCAAGGTTTAATTAGCCTAATTAGGTCAAAATTGGACCTATTTCTTTTAATTGGACCATTTTTCCTCAAGATTAGTAAAATTTCTTTATAATTTAGTCCCAGAAGGACTAAATTGCAAAATTTAGTGGAGAATAGGGACCAAATCGCCCCACAAAGGACCGAACCGGTCGAACCGACCTAAACCGATCCAATTGGTTATCGACAGAGGAGGCCCGTTCGGCCATCTTGCAGCCAATTCTTGGTTGGTAGTGACCACTATGGGCTGGCCCGCCTCATTGCTAAGCTTCCCATGTCTTTAATTTCCAAATTTACGATTTTGCCCTAAAATTTGTAAAATTTTGCAAAATTGCCCCTCAAATTAAACAAATTTGCAAAAAAGCCTATAATCTCATGATTAAATCACAACCATTCATCAAGAGCGCATCATGACCCTTAAAAATTTCAATATGTGCTTGATCCAAGGGACGAAATTAGATCAAGGAATGGGATTGGATTCTTGCCCTTGGATCAAACCAGTGGCTAGGCATAGGGCTTACTATTTTCTCTCCAAAAATAAGAAGGGGGATTCATTGTGCAACAAATTGAGAAAAATTTTAGAAACTCTGTCTCCTCTCTTTTTCTAGCTCTCTCTCTCCCCTCCATAACCGCTTCAAGCAGTTTAGTTCAACCATCGCCCAATCGTCACTATGGCGGTTCAACAGGTCCTCGCTAGCAGCACCACCATCATCCCAAATGCCTATGATGTCCTTCACATCCTCCTCGAGCCTTCGGTAGCCAGCATCTCTCTTGGTGTGGCCTTGATCGTCCTGTTCTCCTCCATCGGTCCAACCGACGTCAAACCAAACCAATCTGGTTCAGAGCCCTCCGACCTCTTTCGGTGTCCTAAGGCAAGCTTTGATAGTCCTTGAGGTGTTTTTGCTGCTGTTTTGCTGAGTTGATCTCTTGTTGAAGCTTGGTTTAATCGGAATCGCGCACAAGGTAGAAATCTTAAACATGAATTTGATGAAGCGAGCCTATGATAAACAGCCAGGGCTAGGATTCACTCTAGGACCTTATATGAGCTCTATATTGATGATTCATGGCTGCCGGATGCATGTTTAATAGCTTGGTGATGATGTTTTTGTGGTTGAAGATGATCTTCAATTTTGGAGTTCTAGAGTGACTTTCTATTTTAACAATTTTGAGGTGCTAAACGTCATTTCCTAATCTTGATTGTCTTCTAGACTTTCACAGTGTGATCAGAGAGCTTCAATTTGATATCTTATGATGCCTGATTCGACGTTGGTTGCTATCTGAATTTTTTAGATCATATCATCGTTCTGGAAGTTGCAAAAACTGACTTTTGCTAGTTTTCCTCGAAGTTATTGATCAGATCATCGTCCATTTTTTATTGATTTTTCCGTTAAAATTTTTAAGTTGACTCCTTCACAAAAGTTGCTCGATATGGTCCAAACTATAACATATCCATTTTTTTTATGAGTTAAAATCGACGAGGTTTTCTGTGAACTCACCTTAGGTTTGAAATGGCTTCTTGTTATGTTTACTTCGAATCTGAATGTTTGGTTTGGTGATTTTTTGTTGCTTTGTGTATTGAGATCTAGAGGTCAACTTCTTATGAAAAATACTCTAAAACATGTTGTCTATAACATGCATTTCTCTCAGAATTTTTGAAATATGCCTAAGTGTGGAAAACTCATGTAATCTAACCTCTGTGCATACTGTTTTGGATCGATTTGCACCATTGATGAATTTTTATGTGAAGATCTAGACTTAGGTCTCTCATAAAAAATGTTCACATATGTCTTCACTATAACATATAATTTTTTCGGATTTTTTTGAAGTTCATTAGATAGGTGAAAACCTCTGTGAATTGATCTCATGTCTTATATGTTCCTATAGTAATCCAAATAACATTTGTGTAAAAATGATCGTGCAATTGTGATTTCTTGGTAATGATGTTTTCATGAAAATCATAGTGCATCCCATTACCTTTCTAAAAAGGTATAAATCATGCCAATTGGACATTGTTTGGTTTCGATCAAAAAAAAAAAAAAGACATTGTTTGGTCAATTAATTGCATGTATGAGCTTAGGTTCAAATCTGTAGTTATGCTTGTTGTATGCTCTTGACTTGCCTTTGCTAATTTAGCATCATGCCTTGTGAACTCATTTAGGTGGAAGTCCCTTCATGGAAAATGTTCATGGTTTCAATTATCTATATGATTTTTCTCCCATTTGTGTCACGGCATATAGATGTTGTAAGCCATGCATTTTGTGACATCCTGAAATTCGAGCCATTTGAGGGAGGAATGAACGTTAATTTCATCAATGCATTATTGGTTGATCTCACTTGGAACTGATCACTCTCGACATACTAACCTTGAGGGGAAAGGCTAAAGAGGACAGAACTCGTGTAACTAAAGAATTTGACCTGGGAAAACGACTCGACCGTGAAACTTGTGTAAGGACGATCCTGTAGTTATGTAGGCCGATTTCAGGGACGACTAGAAGTCGATTCACGGACAGAACATAATAGGACGACGGGTGATTCCGTTTACTGTTACCGAGCCCGCAAGCAACCCTATGTCGATCTTTGGTAATCGTGTACTTTGAAATAAGAATCTATCATTCGCAATTTCATGTAGTCAAGGACGTCCATGTGTCGAGAAGTCGTGAACGTGATTTGGCACGAGTCGGTTACGCGTGAATCCTCGAAGTCGCCTGTCAGTCTGAGTTGTACCAAAATGGCATTCGAGCGAAATTGACAAGGCATGAGAATCCAGTATTGGACTTCGAATTTTCGAGAACGTCTGGGACGGACTTTTGGACAATGCTTCTTCGATAATCGATAGTGCCAGTTAAGCCAAGTGTTTGGAAAAGGGACTTTCGGACCAAGAAAACGAGCCTACGAGGACGTGGGCCGGGCAAGATTAGTGTGGGCCTTACGCCTAAGGTGGGACAGCTGCCGTGGTAGACCTGAGACAAGCAAGTGAGCCCGTTGGACCAAACCAACCATTTAACCTTCCAAGCCCGTTGTCTAATATTGAACCGTTTCGAGCCCAACATATTCCCGAGCCCGTTCCTATTCATTTTCTAGCCCGTTTCTTAGGCCTGCCCTTCATTTTCAGCCCAATGGCAGTGTAGGGAATGTGCAAGGTGGAAATGACCATTTTACCCCTAGATATTTTGAAGAAAAGACAAAAGAAAAGAGAGAAGATGATGTCATTTGCTTGGGAGTTGGGGCAAGCCATTTAATGGCCTTGATGAGGCTTGACTTCAGCCTTCACTTCACTCTCTCTCTCCCTTTCATCCCCTCCAAAAACTGCACACACTCTTCCCTCGTTTCCCTTCCTTCTTTCTATTTTTCCTTCTGACCTTCCTTTGAAAAATCGAGTTGTTCATGCCCTTCCCGTGCAAATCACCACCCATACCACCCACCACCATGCTCAAGAGAGAGAATCCGTATTGTTCACTGCGGCCGTTTGCTAGTCGGAGCCACCGGTCGACCCACCGGCCGGCCAGAAGTTGCTGCCAGCCAACCCGCCTACTATAGCGCCGCTTCTGTCTAGTTTCGCCTTTTCAGCTATTTTCCTCCATTTCCAACCCAATCTCCACCCATCCTAGCCACCAGCAATTCCCCCTTGACCCCTAGGTGCCACCGGTCGCCGGCCAACCGTTCGCCGGAGCTCCGGCCAACCTGTTTTAGCTCCGGTCAGCCACTTACCTCTTGTGCAGTGTAGTTTTCAGTGTTGCAGTGGGGAGTCCAAGTTTGTTGCTGCTATTTTGACCCCGGGACTACCTTGGATCACTGTGGTAGAGGTCCTCGGGTGTCGCCTTCGTCGCCACCACCGCATCCATGTCGCCGGCCCGCTTAACGGGTGAGTTTAGCTCCTAATCCCTTGTTAGTGCCTAAACTTGCTTAGGGTTGGTTTAGTTAGTGGTAATTTTGGTTTAAGGGGTTTAATTAAGTTGTATTAGTCGTAAGATAGGTGGTTAGATAGATGGTTAAGATTAGCTTAACTTAATCTTGCTTAATTTTGCTAATTGAGCTTATTTGTTGCTTAATTGTGTTATGTGATTAATTAAGCATGATTTGCCTTAATTGATTGATTAATTTTTCTAATTAATGATTTTTTTAATTTCTGAAATTAATGTTTTAATTAATTGAATTCTGAAAATTATTGTTCACGATTACTATTCATGAACAATGTTCACGATTACTGTTCACGGCACTGTTCATACGGAAGCTAATTTTAATCTTAATTTGATGTGTTCTTGGTTGTTATGCTTTCTTGAAGTGCCGATTATTAATTATACCCATGTATAATGAGGAAATGAATGATCGAATACTGATTGGATTATTGAGTTATTCCCGAGAATTAGAGAATGTACATGATTGTTGATTGGTTGGATTTGAAATTTTGGAATTGTCGAGTGATACCGCATGACATATTGCATGGGTTATCTGAAATGGCATGTCACATGAGCATGAGTGATGTTGCATTTACGACAGAGCAAAGATATAAATGAATTGTTTAATAATGTGTTACATGATCACATTAAGAGAGGGAACCTGGCATTGCCGGAAGACCGCCAATCCTTATGAGGTTGTACCGTGGTCGTTTGGTCGCCTGACTTCAGTCGGTTGCCTGATAGAGAGGGGTTCTATGTGGGACTGCGGTAGTGGATGGGTCCCGGGCCTCTGTCAGTTGTGGGATTGCGGTAGTGGGCGGATCCTATGCTCTTTTGGAAATGCCATCTTGGGAGTGAACCCTTGACATCGCCGTGCCTCGAGGTAAAGATGACAAAATTGGCTTGGCCAGGAACCGCCAACCATAAGGTTGTGCCGTGGCCCAAGGGGGAGAGGTTGTAATAATTGGAGCATATATGAATGTGAGACATGAGAAAATTATGTACAATGCTCTGATTATTTGCATGCTCTTAATGTCATGATGATCTCATTATTTATGGCACACACGCATGAATTGACAGTTGTGCAGGGTGTGGCAATGGCCAGGTGAGATTGCTTGTGACGCGACTCGCATGTGATTGATGAATTGTATCATCTAACGTCCATGTGCCTTGCTTGCATTGTATGAGGTTTAATGTGCAAGGTATGGCATACCGGGTAAGGTTGCATGCGAACTGACTGTATGTTTGTTGGTTGACCCTGGTTGTTGTTTGACTGCTATTCTTAGTTGTTTGTTGTTGGGTTGAGTGAGGGGTGGTTCTGGAGAGATACCCCGGGTTGAGTTAGCGTACTAATCGAGGCTTAGAGGGAGAACTCGCTGAGATTTTAGCTCACTAGTTATTGTATAACCACTTTCAGGCCCTTAGAATGGCGCACCCGCATGGAGAATCCTGTCCTCACTCCACCAGTGATCGACCCGACGGAACCTGAGTCCGATGGGTCTGAGTGACCGTGGTCCAGAACCCGAGGGTTCTTTTTGTATAGTTGGATTAGCCTAGCCATGTTTCTTTTTGGTTTTGCTTAAAGGATGGATTCACCCCTTTTGTCGGGCTTGTAAATCGGATAACAATCCTCTGTTGGTTAATCCAATGAAGATGAATAAATGAGTAGTTGTTGTTGTTCTTGCTATTCATCCCTCTATCTCTGATTGATTGCTTGATTGTTTGTTGGATTGGGGATGGTTCGTCTTCTGCTTGCGCATAACGAAAGATTAAAATGAATGGTCATCGATGAGTCTTGGGACATCGCTTTCAATAGACCATGGTAAGGGGTTGTCGCGTGATCGGGGTTCGGGGCGTGACACATTTCTTGAACATGCTTGCGGCTTGTGAGTTGTCACATTGCATGCTTTCGCAAATGCTACAAATTGAAAATGAAATTGTCCTTAATTGAGTTTGATGTCTCTTAGTAAATCTTAGAGCACACTTAAGCTTGCTAATGATGCCAAGATTGACTCATTTGCATGTCAATAGACCCCTTTTCCATTTTTGTGAAGTTATCTTGAAATTTGGAAAAATAACAAATTCGAAATACATGTGGGTTCAATTATGGGCTTGCCTTTTGTTATTTTTGTGGTGATGAGTCTGAAGTCAAGTTCTTCACGAACTTTGATTTTCATTCTTAGGACTATATTGTGACAAAATTTGGGAATTTGGACATCATTAACATGACCAAACTGCCTTGAAATGTTGTTGTCCTACTCTTTTTTGTTGCATTGAAATGAGTTCTTCAATTTTTGTAAATTCACACGTTGCCCATCTCATGAAATTTCCTTCATGAAAGTTGTTCCTCATGACGTGTTTGACGTGCCATAAATTTTCCAGAGCTGATTAGTAATGCATTCATCCCCAATTGCTTGTCCTTTAATGAATGTGTTGTGAGTTCACCTATTTGTTCTTTACGACTTGATCATGTTCTAGGATTTTTAGAAATTCATAAATGCTGAACCAGTCTTTGATGTCTTCATGACTTTTGGTCATCGTTTCTTGAAATTCAAGTACACAAATTTCTAGAAAATAAAAAGATTATTTGATGATTGTTTAAAGCATGTGATTTTGTTTGGTGCATAGTGAATGAGTGAAGTAACCCAGTGCCAAGGTACTAATTGTTTGTTTGGTTGAGAATCAAAGCTTTTGGGATTCCTTGTATGCTTACTTTCAAGCTTTGTGCATGTGATTGTTAGATGATTGCGTAAACCCAATGCATGCATTTGTGGGATTTCTTGGGACACACATAGAGCCTGACTTAGGGGGTTTATGGTGTTAGTCACTGTGAGTAAATACTAATAATAGCTACTTACCATAAATTGTGTCTAATAATGTTGGGAAAACATTTTTGTGACACGTGGCGTGTGCAATTTCAAAAGTCAACCCTGAGGCCAATTTGAGTAAGTTGATTGTTACTTGTTTAATTCTTTGACATGCATTCAGTATTTGTTTCAAATGTAATATGTTTTCTTAGCTTTAGACTAAATTTAGAAAAGATACAAGAAGTCGATCCCAAAGGTGACAATGGTTGATGTCCTTTCTGACTTTTCTTTCTTTGTAAATGGTGAATGGTCGATGTCCGTTTTGACCCTTTCTCTTGTATCATTCATTTAATACTCGACATATGTCTTGAGTTTTTCTCTTGCGTTGTATAAAAAACCGACGAGGTGTGGGTTCTTTCTTTGCGTTGCTTATTTTCATTTTTTTTTTAATTGCAAGATTAGATTGACTACTTTCCCTGATGTCTATTTACCGCACTACACTTTCAATTTCAATTGTTTGCCTTTCTTTCTCATTTTGAGTAGAATTAGAATGGTATGAAACCGATATCCCCTCCTTTTAATTTCAAATGGCACGAAAAGTAAAAAGATACGTATGGTCACGTTAGGTAAACACAATGACTATTAGGAGTGAGCGGTTCTAGGTTCCTTACAGGTTCCGCCTAGAACCTAGAACCTAGAACCTACCCTCGAGTACAAGTTCCTCATTTTTAGGAACCTGGAATCAACCTGTCGGAACCTGGAACCTGGAACCTGGAACCTGGAACCTGGAACCTACCCTATTACAGGTTCCCAGGTTCCAAGGTCAGTTCTAGGTTCCAACAGGTTCTTTTTTCTAAAACTAGTTTAAGAAATAATGTGCAAGTTTTATTTCGGTGTTTAAACTAGTGAGATCATCAGCAAAGTAATTGGTTTGTCTAAGCACCTGATTGACAAAGTATTGAGTAAACGAATTTTATAAAAGCTATTGATCTATTCAACATTCATTATCTTATGTGGTATGACAGCACTCTTCACTGCATGATTACATGCACGAACACAGTTGTAAGCAAGTTGGACAATTAGAAAACTCTTCACCTCATAAAGTCAAGCATTTGACATCAATTATAGCTTAACTTCCTTAGGATTCAAAGTTCGTCATCTAGTACAAACTATGACACTCAACTTGTGCTCGTGAAATTCTTTTTAGGATAACGGGACAAACATATTGAAAGATCTTAACTGTAGCATCAATAGATTTCTGTGGCAGCAGAGAACCATGCCAACGGGCATGATGGAAGTATTTTAGAGGCAAAGGTTCTTCAAGCTATTACAAACCTAAAGGGTTTGCTCAATAAGATACAGCTTTCTAATCAAGGGTCCTTCAAGCTATCACAAAACTAAATAGTTTGCTCAATACATTAGGCAGCTAAGGAAATCCGGAATGAAACTATTTGTACTGACTTCAACAAAGGAAACCAAATTCTGCAGTACAATTTCCAAATTTGAAATGGATTGTCCTACAGCCATCAAACTAGTACACGGCTATTTTATCTCATACATTAGGCAGCTAATTACGTGGTGTTGATAACTTAAAAATTCTTATTCATCTAAGGGATCTGCAAACAAGCCGAGATCTTCTGGAATTAATTAATCCTACGAAGGCATTGACCTCTCAAACTTCTGTCACATTTAGTTATATACTATAATCTCCTTGACGGCAAATTACTGTCACGTCAGCAGGAAGTAGGACTCTTGTTATTGAAGAAACTCATAGCTAAGACATCCTCTTGAACATACCACAGAATTCAACCAAGTGGCATTTACTCAGAGGAAAGCTCAATAAATGTGGTTGCCGATATTAAAACTTCTAACAGATCTAAGGGGGGATAGAATGAGACTGCACACAGATCTAAGGGGCAATAGATTTTATCAGAGTGAATATTTGCTTCCCCAAGGATTCTTTCCAAAGATTCATATGAGCCAAGTGAAAGGAAAAACTTGCACTCTGGCATACAAAGCAAACAACATGAGCACAAATTCGCCAAGAGCACTTGAATGGCCAAGCAAACAACTGTACAACTAAGAGCACTCAAACACTTGAACTGAACAGCCAAGCAAACAAGCCGAAAACATATTAGCAAAGAGCACTTGAACAGCCAATCAAACAACACGAGAATAGATTAGTCAATAGCAGTTGAGCACTTGAATAGCGAGGCAAACATAATGGAGAGAAATGCTAACTTGAATGGCTCGTCAGTGAGAGGTAAGATACCGACGAAGGGGTGTATGCACGACCGCCTCGGGTAGGCAGAGAATACATCAACACAGCAAAATATTTAGAAAGCAAGCAGGATTTGGCAAAATATAAATGCAAATATGAATCGGGCTTCGAGCGTAAACGCTTAAACACGAAAATTCCTCGGTCTTCCTGTCAGGCATTTTAGCAAACACATGATATGCGATTCGGAATCCGAGTCACAAATTCCGCTTCGATGCTTTCCTCAGTTTAAACATGACAACAGATGTTCATATCAAACATTATTCGCTTAAAACAACTTCGATTTCACACGACTAAACTACAAATCTATCAATCGGACTCGGTGTTATTGATTCCTAAGGAACAAAACCATTACCTGGTTCGCGATGGACGGTGATGAACAGCTTCTGTTGAGAGATCCTCTTCTGTTTGTGAAGAATGGTTCGAAGGTTCTCACTGTGAAGGCGAGTAATATGAGATCCGAAACTCCCCTTGAAGACAACGATGATGCTAGCAATGGGGAATGGCCACCGCGAGGAACTCCTAAGATCCTCTAGAGGCGGCAAGCTCGATGGCAAGAGTTAGTGGCATCATCAAACGGAGGAGTAGCAGCCTGGGTAGTAACGTTGTGGGTCGTGACGGTGGCATCGAGGGCGACGAGCAACCTCAGGGGCGTCGCAGAGTCGCATGGAGGAGAGAGAAGACTTGAAGATTGAAAAAATTAGGGATTTGAGGCTTAGGAACCCCGATTCCCAGTTCTGGTCCGGTTCCGGTTCTCGGTTCCAGTTCCTATAGGAACCGAGAACCGCCGGTTCCAAAAAAAGTGGAACCAAGAACCGGAACCTCTCTACCTAGAACTGGGAACCGAATCGGACCCATCGGTGCGGTTCTCCGGTTCCCAGTTCTACCCGAGAACTGTGCTCACCCCTAATGACTATTAGGTACCGAAAGGACGTTGATAAACATAACCCAAATTCCCGAACCCTAGATCTTTGGTTGCGTAGATATTGAGGGAACACTCTTGACCCTCGATTGGGCTTTCTAGTTGACCCCCAAAAAACGAGACTAGTGACGACTCCTAAAGTCTTATTTTGGGTTGTTTAAACAACTTAGATAATAAAAATGAACCCATCGTGCGGGGTGTGTATCTCATTGAGTACTCACCACAATTTAGCAAACTCGATGCGGTGTATTTAAAGAGGATGAAGTGATGCCATCCTTTTTGATTTAATGTACCATCAAGAGGGCTATCGTGGCAAAAATACCCCTAAATTCGCATCGCACATTCGATCTCCTTTTCAAAAGGTGTACCTTACATGTTTAAGTGAATCACGACACATTCCTGTTGTTGCGCGGGGTATGGGTTTGGAAGAACCTATATTCGTGTAAACCTCAAGCTCAATGGGCCAAAACTAAAGGTGAGGTGATGACGCCTTTAGTTGACATAACTCGAGTATGAGTTCGTGAGGAAATACTCCTAAATTTCGTTCCTCCCGACACTGACCGTTGCTCGAGGATGGGTCGTGACACTCACAAGGCATGTTAACGCGGAAGGATACCTAGTTAAGGTGGAATTATTGAAATGCACTAAGATCATATGTGAGGGCGAAATTATTGAAATGCACAGGTGAGCGAATGTGGATTCAATTGGATATGTTGGTAGACTTAGACTTAGGCTCTCCCTTGATGATCTACTAAAGTGAAGGTATGGGAGTTCTACCGTGTGCTCATAACATTGTATACTATAACATGTAAAAAGTGTGTACAAAACAAAAAACATTATATATTGCCCATGTTCTACATAATACAATCTTAGAAATGCACAATCAATTCAAGTCTTCGCCAATAAACCCTTGATAAAGCCACACATTACACCACTCATTACAACACATTACATCATACAAGAGAATGTTTTCTAGAGTCTGGCTAGGGATCGATGCAAGATCAAGAGACTGCTACAAACATGCACAATTATAAAAACATTTTACATGGTTGATTAGGCATAATATCATAATATAAGGCCAAATTCAGCTCCTGTCTGGATCATCGTGTTACTCACCACCAAGTGGATCTCTCGTAATGTTCACGTGAGAGACCAAAACCCAAACGTGAGTCACAAACTCGCCCCCGGTAGTGAGGTACTTAGCATGAGCTGCCATATCATTCGAAGGAGCCACATACAGCATCATATCCGCCCAGAAGTTGGCCAAGACGTTCCAAATTCGCTCCTCATCCGCTACTCCATTCACAAGCTGCATTCCTAGCCGCACGCCTCGACCGACGATGGTTTCCTGGCATTGTTCGTTGTAAAAGACCATCATCAGCTTTTGAATCCGCTCTTCCATTGAAGCCGAGGAATCTCCAAGTAATTCCCTGGCTTCGCTGACAGCACGATCAAATATGTATTCAGTCCTGCAAGGGTGACCTGGGAGCAACCTTGGGGCGAAGGCGACCAAGTAAGCAAGATATTGTGATAGCTTAGTCGCTATGCCAAAGTTGTCTCTCTGTTTATGTGAAAGTTGAGCGCCTCTTGGAGGCACTTGATGCTCACAAAAAGTGGTTGCTATGTGCCAGACCATCATAACATGAGTAGTTGTCTCAAGATCACATGCCCATGAGAGCTTATCGGACAAGTTGTTGCGCCTCAAAGACGCTTGCCCTCTCTCCAAATATCCGGTAAAATTCGTCCCTAGAGACTGAGCGATCGCCTTTTTCACTTGCATAGACAAATTGGTCGGAGCAATTTTTTTTTGACCGTTCCTTTTCTGGTTGAGATAAGCAGAAGTGCAACTATTATATATAAAATTCCATGGAGAATAGCTATACGATTTGAGGAGCGAGTATTGACGCAGTTGTCTTCCCCAAGGCTTCACTAACCAAACTCGGCACATAATTTCGATCAACATCCCAGCACATCTGTTCCTTTGCCAACCCTCGTTGCGCACATACTTGCATATGTATTTTACCTTTGCCCATTCCGAGAAAATCATGATGGCAAACTGTGTAAGCTCGACAAGGAAGATTGACATCATTAACAAGATGGTTACAAGAGCAGTAGACACGTCCCCATTCAAAAGCGCATACCAGAGTAAAATCAGAGGAACAGCAACCACAATGGGGAGTAGAAGCAATCTATACACTGAACGACGCAGATGGAGATTCACTGGGTATTTGGTGTAGAATAAATCGAAAAGAAATGCAAGTTCTACTTCGATGACTCGGAAAACTCGCTCATAACCATTCTCTTCAGAAAGCATATGTTTAATCAAGCGCCATAACTTGTTGTAAGCTTCTTCAGGCAACGAATGACCAGTGAATCTGAGGCAAGTGAACTCGAAGAGTGAAAAAGACAGACAAAGATCCTTGAGTCGGCCAGCTGGGTCTCCTCCGCTTACACTTAAAAGCCTACCTTTGCAACTCCAAACCTTCTCAACGGTGATAACTTCATCTGTCGCCTCCAACAATTGTCGATAGTGCGGCGCCTCCCCATCATCCCATAGAGCTGCCTTCTGTCTCCATTTCGCTGTTGAGCACGTCACCAAGTACCTGTACCCGCGCATTGTAATAGGATCTACGTCACTCGAATCTCCCCATTGATGCTCGGTGCTCATGTAGTCTGCTACGTACATGTAGTTCTTCTGCATCACAGAATTGCTTGCCAACATCAAAGCTTGTGCTCTTTCGTCGAGTTTTATGAATAGAATGACGAAAAGAATGCATACTATTGGCCCGACCTGGACCGCATATGAAACGATCATCCAACCTGTCAAGATAATTTTAGTAGTGGAGTCGACTTTAAATGACTTCCACCGTTCAATGTCCTCCATACTGTGGGCAGTGTAGGAATCCACGCTTCCGAGAACCACCACCAGATAAGTCGACCAGATAGGCAAACGCAGACTACAGAATTTAACGGTTTCGATAAGGCCAAGCGTGTATGCAATGACAACAGGCGCAAGGGTATAGGCCCCGAATGCGACCGTCGCGAATGCGTAGTTGCCGCAGCGTCGCCTGAATGACCCAGAGATCCCAAGAAAGACTAAGATTGCAGTTGCGATGACCAGCAGTGCATCAATTTTTGCCAGTTGGGTGTCCTCATCTTGGGAATCCCTCCGATAGCAGCGTTCCTGCATCTTCTTCACGATTTTGTCAAGAAGCCGTTCCATCTCTGTAAATATCATGGACACGTTGATGAAGAAGAGGATGGATCTTTATACTTGTTTTTTTTTTTTTGAAAATATGTCTTGAGTTCGATATCTTGTGCGGATGGTCAACCGTGTGAAAGTGAAAAAGAAAGAAGGGAGGAGCACGCCTGCTGAGCATCCAATGAATATGCCGCCAACGCGGAGTGAGGGAAGCACGTGGCTGCAAAGTAGGAAATATTTGATGTTTTCCCTTTCTTGTCTCTTGTGAAAAAGTCAATGTAGAGGAAGAGGAAGCCTTTCTTGTCTCTTGCCAATGTGAACGTGAAAATGAAAGAAAGATGAAAAGGCAAAGTCTTCTTTACGTGCTGCAGAAGGAAAAGAGGATTCCATCATGAAGAGAGAGATTCTCGGCAAAATCTACTCTCTTCCAGAAAAACTTATACAGATTCTACCAAGGAGAGGCATATCCCACAGGATCCAGAATGTCACTGTGACACCCCAGCAACGTCACTTTCTACTTGCAAGCGGAAGTCTAATTTCAAGTACGATAACATTCACAATGTAAACTAGGGAAGATGACCCTTCCTCGAGCTGGATGCTATAAGCCATATTTCCAGGGATTAGAATACTAGGAGTGCCACAATTTTCGTATGGCGCTCACTCTGATGTCAAAACTTTTTTTTCACTCACTTAAGTACCACTAGTTTAAAAAAATATTCACTCGAGTGCCACTTCCATTTGCCCGCCAAAAAAACTGACGTGGCGCTGAAAAGCTGACGTGGCCGCCAGTAAACAATATTTTAATATTTTAATTAATTTTTTTGATTTTTTTGATTTGTTTTTAGGGCCGGCGAGGGCCATAGTTGACCTTCGCCGGCCGCCGAACCCCCGCCTAGATTGGGCGAGGGCCTTTCGCAGTCGGCCGCGAAGGCCCTAAGTGAGGCCGGCGAGGCCGTCGTGGCCTTACCCAAGGCCTTCGCGGCCAAATCTAGGCGAGGGCCGCCTGGCCCTTGCAGTAGCTGCTACAGGTGAGGCCGTTGGGTCCCTCGCCGACCGTTGGCGAGGCCACAACGGCCCTCGCCAACCTTGGGCGGTGGGTCGCGAGGGTTGCCCAGAGTTGGCGAGGGCCGTCGCGGCCTCGCCGGCGGTTGGCGAGGACCCGACGGTCTCACCGCGGCGGCTATAACGAGGGCCAGGCGGCCCTTGCCCAGATCTAGCCCGCAAAGGCCCTAGGCAAGGCCGCAATGGCCCTTGGCAGCAGCGGGGAGGCCACGACGGCCTCACCCAAGGCCTTCGCGGCCAACGGCGAGGGTTCTGCGGCCGGCAAGGGTCAGCGGTGATCCTCATCGGCCCTAAAAAAATCAAAAAAACATCAACAAAATTAATTAAAATATTGTTCACCGGTAACCACGTTAGCTTTCCGACAGAGTGCCACTCAAATGAACGTTTTTTTGAAACTTGTGGCACTTAAGTGAGCGAAAAAAAAGTTTTGGCACCAAAGTGAGCGCCGTACGAAAGTTGTGGCACTTCTAATGTTCTAACCCCCATATTTCCATCTATCCACCAAACACATACAAGAGTATAACATAGATTCCTTGTCCACATTTATTAGACCTCTTTTTATTTACGTCATAGAGAACATTCAAGTTTTCACTTGGGAACTACACTACTATTGCTTGCACTACTACATATTTACATCATACACATCAAAAGTGTGCAATGCAAATGTCTGGGAGAGGTCAAAAGGAAGCTTAACTCCACTACCCAGCATATCACCCCATGATACTCCAAAATTTATTCCCGTTCATCCATACTAAGCTAAGTACCAGCAGCCCCCGAGCCTAGTCCGTCTAGCCCATATAGGTCTCCCTCATGGTTTAAGAACCACGAAACAAACCTCATGGGAATCAGGTTGGGACGCCCTTCGTCCAACCACAAGGTCGCCACATAATAGATGAAATTCAAGTTAGTCTCGGGTCATGCACATCATGAAATGAGGCGTCTATATACGCAATGGCCCTATACCTTGAGATGGGAGGGACATCCATTCTATCGATCTAAAAAACATTAAGGGGTGTGCAAAGCGCAATAGAGGAAACAGTTAAGATTTAGAAGAGATAATCTAATCACCACTCAGCACATAACTCAACCAGTAATTAAAGAGATAAGAATAACTTAGCAAAACACTAAGATGAAGAAGCATAAATCTCATGCAAATGACGACAAAGTGCATTTAACTAATACAATAGCTTACTTTACCATTTTTCCAACGGTACTCACCCGTGCAACTAAGAATGGTTATATTAAGTAGTGACCGTCTCTCTGTGTTTCACAAATATAGCATGTGGCACATGATAATTCAATGAGCTGGGGCGTTTGAACTTCATACATCTTTATGGTAAAATGCATGCACACACAAATTTGGGATTTCACGCACGGTTCATGCATAAACCTTACACCAGCACTTACGTTCACGCATGAACTCACATGCCATTAAGAGGTTAGTTTCTCCAATGGTTTATTTCCGCCCTCGAGTCAAAAAATTCAATACCAGGTCCCTGGCCGGTTTGCTCGAACAACTTCAGGGTCGCTGGCCAGTTTACTCAAATAAGTTCTGGGTCACTAGCCGGTTTACTCAAATAATTCTGGGTCACTGGCCAAACTTCCATGGACATCTCACTCTGAGGCATCTTAGACTAATTTAACCGAGGTATCCAAGGGTCGTTGGCCTTGGGCATCCTGACTCCCTCGGGGCATCATCGGGTCGCTGGCCGATGGATAGCTCTTAACTTTTATTCAAGTCATGCATTTCATTCATATCAAATCTTCATTCTCACGCCACGCATTTCTGCAACCAGTACTCCTTCATGACACCACAAGCAATTGACATGGTTGCATTACAATCTAAATTGCATCACAAACATATACGGGCATTACTCATTCTTTTTCTTCTCGGTTCAAACAGAAATCCGAGCACGTTTCACCCTCGTGCTCTCATTACAAAGATACAAAGTTGTTTCTCATGTCTTGTATTCCACTATCTCACAATTTGTAAGCATTGTACATGCATTAAATCGTGCAACACAACGCTTCTCCAACCAAATCATACGAATGGCATATTAAGCCCACCTTTAGCCCGCCAAGCATACACTATCATTATTTAAGCACATAGATAGATGTGTATTGACTCAACAAAATTCGGCACCCACAGCATGCATAACATTTCCTTCACAAAAGCTTATGACACAAACATAACCAAAGCGTAACATCGGTCCTTATAGGACACACTCAAATAAGTACTAACACAACTATTAACTATCGCTTACATATTCTGATCAAGAAATCAAGTTGTATCCCTAATTAATGGTACTAACTTCAAAATCACTTCTTTATGGTCTATCTTGTCTTTCAGTATCATTTCTCCCTCAAGCTCTCGGTCCCTAAATTTAACAACATACACCGAACCTCCATTCTAATAAATTTAGGTCATTCAATGATCAAATACTGATTTATAACAACGCAATTACATTCACTTAAGTCTACAAAAATGATTTGAGAGCATGGAAGTTTTGTATGTAAATTAATGTGGCATGGCATGACCGAACCACTAGTTTCAATTCAAGAACTCATGCATGGGATCACTCTACCAAAATCTCATACTCACAACTTAGAATCTTTCAAACCCAATAAACTAAATTCATCGACCAAATTTCTCTCGTTCAACATGAGCGGACAACATGCAAGAGAGTTTCAGACCTTAGATAACCTTAACAAGTCAAGTAAGTCTCAAGAGAAACGGCAAGGTTTCGAGCTAGACAACTCACGAACCCGTCCACGAAAGGCATCTCTCACTCTACCGAAACCAAATCAATAGCTTATCAACACATGCAAGGTCATTGTCTACCCAAATAGGTCTTCACGAAACCCACGATGACCCTCACCGAAACTGGTCTACCCATACCTAAGCACCATGAAGATCAAATTATCTAATACTTAAGGTATTTCCCCTGCCTGGTTGCCGTCCCCACCTTCCTTCTTCGTTTCCTTGCTGTTTTCTTTGAGGCTTCACACTCTAGAGCAAGGGACGAGAGAGGGATAGAGAAGCAAGAAGATGAAGATGTTTGTCATATAGAGAGAATGAGGATGGAAATGGGCATTTTTGAGGATTTTTGGCTTTGATTTTTATGAGTTCCAATGCAAATGATTATCTTCATTTGCAATCCCCAAGCAACGTGAAAGGAAAAGAGGCGGTGGGGAATGAAGCATTCTTCATGGTGATTCTAATGATTTGATCTGTAATCATGAGATTTTTGCATTGGAAATGGTAAGGTTCTAGAAAACGTCATCATGAGGTTAGTTTTTTAACTCTCCTCATTAGTTCCTATAATACTATCAATGCGTCCCAAACTGCCCCTACTAATACTAGCCCCACTTTATGCAATTCCTCCCCCTATAACTTGTCAATGATTCCCATTCTGCCTTGCAAATTTCAGTAACTAAGAAAAGGCATGGATGTCTTATTAATTTGTTTTAGTCTATGTATTATGTTGGTGTCACAAATCAAGAATGCATGGTGACATGCAATAGCCCCATTACCATCTCTAGGGCCAAACTTCACAAATTAAATACCAGGGCTAAATCACGTGGTCATGCCTATGGAGAAATTTATAATCTTCAAATTGATCACCTCTTCATTCAAGCATGTCCAACACATGTAGGCATGCTTACATAAGAGGGTCGATCATAGTTAACAATAGTAACTTGTTCAAAATGTGACTTAGGACAAGAATGAAGATAGACTTGATCTGCAATGCCTAATAATATAGCTAAGGATTTCACTTTCTTAATATATATTGATTGAGTCAATTAAAATCGATTGACAAATCAATCCTGAAGACAAATTCCAAATGAGGATAGCACACTTGTATGGGCGACTGGAATCAACAGGGATTCAATCTTTATCATTAAACAGTTACAAAATCTCCTTAGATTAATTTGTCCAACGGGTAGATTGGAAGATAATCCTCCAAATGATTGGCTAATGGCTAGTGGCATGGAGGAATATTGAAGGAGGTTGCAAAGCAGTTTGGCTTTTCAATTAGACAGCATCGAACTCGAGGGAAAGATGGGGTCGGAAAGGGGGGGGGGGGGGTTACCGGAAGGGATTTCACCTGTCACCGTGGTGGCTATCCGCAGATAAAGCCTTCTGATGGTGGAAAGTTGGGAAGAAATCAAAAGTCATCTCGTTGTGGACGTCAAACATTCATGCGAATTGTTAAAAGGGCTGATTTTGACGTACCTGAATGGCGCATTACTGGTTTCAGCAAGATCCACAGTACGAAGAGTGGTTGTTCTAATATTTGTTGCAGAGAAAGCCACAACAACAGAGATGGTGGTTCTTTTGACAAAGAGCCCTGTTTCAGCTATTTGACATTTCAGAATTTTAATTGTTGATGATCAGTTTTTGGTTGGCCTGAAGATATTCTACAAAAGCAATTTTGTATTTTCAACTTCTGCATGGTTTTCTTGCAGCTTGCTCATTCTTTCCTTCTTTTTTTTTTTTTTTTTTTTTTTTTGGCCAATTGCGCATAGTCATAGGTTTGAATAGATGACAGTTGAATATGCTCAATGGGATGGCATTCTAAGTCACGGCCTTGCTAATCAATAGTAGACTGAATTCGGATTTATGTTCGATTCAGGATATTTTCGATGCATGTCAATAAGAGAGACGAGAAAGAGATTGACAGTCAGTGTCACATTTCCTGTTCAATTCGAACTCATGATTAGATTGTTCAAAGAAAATGTATCTAGGTCAAGATAAATACATAGACATACATTCATATGGCTGCTAAGAATTCTTTCAAGGGGTAAACAATTATTGTCGAATTGAGTGAGAGCTCGCGAAAAATGAAAAAAAAAAAAAAAAAAAACAGAACTACTCGAAATACCCGATCCGACCCGACCTGATTTTTTTTGCTCTAGTCATATGTGTTTCGGGTTAGGTTAGAGCGCGACCCTTATGATTCGAGTCGGGTTGGGTAACATCAAAACTTGATCCAACCGACCCATCGACGTATAGATAGTGCAAACATGCAAGAAAACATTCATACATTAATGTTTTGAGAATATCACACAATCAAATTCAAATTAAACCATACATGTACATTATAGTTCTTCTCAAGGTGATCCTACAATATACAAACATATATTAAACCATAATGATGCTAATAACCCTTCTGCAATAATGTAATAATCAGAAAAATCATGATATCTTGAACCTATGGCTCTGGTACTAGTTGTAAGCAATAATGTAATTCTTTATGAAGAAATTCAATATCAACGAATCTTAGATCTTCATGATTTATTCACGATAAGAGGGATGAATACATACCTTTATTCATACCAATAACCTTGAAAAGAGTGATTGTTGAAGAAATGGAAGCAAATGAAGAAATCTTGTATCTTTTCCTTAATCCACTTTTGTTGTAACTTATTTTGTCTTAAGGAGAATTGAATTCAACCTTTTGTTGTCTTGGGTAAAACGAGGACTAGACTATATTTATACAAGCTATCAATATGTGTCTTCCATCAAAATACTTTCTATCTTCATAAGAGTTGCATCTTTCCATAAAAACTGTAAATTTTCTTAAGAATTACACATTTTCATAAGAGTTGCATCTTTTCATAAAAATTGTAACTTCTCGTAGTAGTTGCACATTTTCATCTTCATAAGAGTTGTAACTTTTCATAGCCAATACATTTTTAGCACTTAAATATTTATTAAATCTTAAATTAATAATATCATGCCGGCCACAATTATTGTTATAACCTCTTAATATCTTCATGTGTCACATGTCTCCCTAGACATACTACACTATGGGCACACCATCAGAATCACATAAAGCCAACTAAGGCAAACCACTAAACCGATGATATGCATTAATACAAGCACTGAAACGCAGATAATTTGACACAAGTATATCTTTTTATTTAGCCACAGACACACCATATAAATGATAAGCCAACAATTTCTGTCACATTTTCTCCGAGCAAACTAAACATAACATGAATCATTCCCTAGAATTTCGCTTCAATCTGGTCAACTATGGCCTTATCCACCTGGAAAGCCTTGGCGAGAACATCAGTGGTAATGTGTGGAGTCGACCCGAAGACCGTATCTGGAACCAGAACCACACCCGGGTTCTGGCTGCTTAGGCCGGAGAAGGAGAAGGCGTGTCCGTAGCCCACATTCTGTTGGCAGTGAACGAGTCCCTCGGGGAACACAAACACATCACCCTTCTGCAGAACCTTGGTGATCAGCTTGTTGTCGGGGTTGGACGTGACGAAGCCGACCAACAGCGTCCCTTCAATGACTACCAAAATCTCGGAGGCACGGGGTGGGTGTGGGGTGAGACGACACCCCACGGGGCATAGTCAATCCTTACCAAGGAGATTCCCAGAGTGTTGAGCCCAGGTATCTGTCCGACTGTGGCCGGGGTAATTGCCGAACCTTGCAGGTTGGACACATTGCCTGGCTTGTCGAGCCCAGACAAAGAGAAATTGTCGGCGGTCACAAGCTTGGGGTCCAAGCAAGCAACATCATTAACCAGTACTGCTCACAAACCAAAAAAAGACGAGAAGACGTCAGTAAACTTGTCTACAAGATAACTAAAACTATTTAACAATTCTTCGTAGCGTTAGTTCCCGCTTCCGTTCTTGAACATGACCCACACTTCTTTAATACTTACCTTTTCTTTTGTTATAAAATTCAAAATACACGGTTAAAGTTTGCAGGATTCCTTAATAAATCAGTTTCCGCAAATCTATCGTATGGAAACAAGTAGATACAGAACGATAGTATAGTAGAGATGGTACTAACCTTGGCTATTGAGATCTGCAACACAGAAATCTTGCAGAGGCTCAGGATCAGAGGCCACCGCGAGGGCGCATGTGACAGCGAGGATGCAACAAAGGAGAATGTTCTTCACCATTTCTCGAACTTCCTTTTTGTACTGCTATACAAGCGAATACCAGGAAGATGAAAAACTCTGCTTGTTAGCACTTTGCAGGAGTGGGATGGGAAGCAAAATGATGCTCGACTTCCTATTTATAAGCCTCACGTCGGTTGGCGAAGAACCGAAGAGATGGAAGAAGAGAACAAGTCTTGTCTTTAGCCGTCCGTGTTTTGAAGGAACAAGACACAGTCAAAAACATATATTTTGAGTTTCGGTTTCGGACACAGTTATCCGGTGAAAGCTCGTACTGTAAATTAATAAAGAAAACATATAATACTTCCATGCAAGATTCAGTATAAAACGTCTACGGCTTTCTTGAATAACGATTCTTTCAACGTAATTAAGTTGGTCGCGTTGAATAGTGGAGTATAGGATGCATTATGTGAACTTGGGAGTAGTGTAGTTTTAAGCTGGAGTAGGTTAGATGTGTAGAGCGGGTTTTAAGGCATCACTATTCGACATAAATTGCATGATAGTTTGTCGCGGAAGAGCATCTGTCCAAAATTCCGTGGTCACATCCCGAACTCCGAGTACGCAATAACCCCTTCACCTTGGTCAATTGAATGTGATGTCCCAGGACGCATCGCCGACCACTCATTTTATTCTTTCATTATGCGCAAGCGGAAAATGAACTACCACCCAGTCAACCAATCAATTAATCATAAAAGGAATAGAAGGATGAACAACATAACAACAGCAAACCAACTCTTTTATTTACTTACTGAATTAACCACTAAAGGAACATTTTCTATTTACAAGCCCGTCAATGGGTCGGTTCCTTTCTCCAAGCCAAACAAAAAGAGACCAAGGCTAGGTTAATTCATTCATTCCAAAAAGAACCCTCAGGTTCGGTACGTCCATTGGGGACTACCAAAGTACAAGGACCCATCGGACTCAGGCTCCGTCGGGTCGTAGTCAGAAGGGTACGGGTCAGCTATAGGTGGGGCAGGATCAGGATTCACCACGGCTCCATCTGGAGGGTCCAACTCCATAGGATCCCAGTCTACATCTTCGGGGCCTCTACCAGGTGGCCCATCAAAACCGCGCAGAGCACCGATCAAGAGATCGTCCTCCCTAATATACCACGGTAGGAACCAATGGGGAACCTGTCACGCCCCGAACCCCCAGCAAGTGACAACCCCTTACCATGGTCTATAGAAAGCGACGTCCTAGGACTTGTCGATGACTATTCATTTTATCTTTCGTTATGCGCAAGTAGAAGACGAACCATCTCCAGTCCAACAAATAATCAAGCAATCAATTAGGGATAAAAAGATGAACAACAAGAACAACAACTACTACTCATTTATACATCTTTAATGGATTAACCAACGGAGGATCATTTTCCGATATACAAGCCTGACCAAAAGGGGCCGATTCATCCTCTAAGCCAAACAAAAAAAAAACTAGACTATGCTAATCCAGCTATACAAAATGAACCATCGGGTTCAGTACCACCATCACTCGAGCCCATCGAACTCAGGCTTTGTCGGGTCGATCACTGGTGGAGCGAGGGCAAGATTCTTCACTGCGCCAGTCTAAGGGCCTGAAAGTGGTTATACAATAACCAGTGAAATAAAATATCAACGAGTTCTCCCCCTAAGCCCCGATTAGTATGCCAACTCAACTCGGAGTATCTCTCCAGAACTACCCTTCACACAACCCACAACCAGCAATCAGCAATTATAAAGTTGAACAACAGACAGGGCAACCCACAATCATATAATCGGTTCGCATGCAACCTTACCCAATATGCCATATCTTGCATGTTATACCTCATACAATGCAAGCAAGGCGCATGGCCGTTAGATGATACAGTTTATCAATCACATGTGAATCGCGTCACAAGCGATTTCACCTGGCTATTGCCACACCCTACATGACTGTCAACTCATGCGTGCGTGCTTTAAATAATGTGATCATCACGACATTAAGAACATACGAATAATCAAAGCATTGTACACAACTTTCTCATGTCTCAACATTTATATATGCTCCGATTATTACGACCCCTCCCCCTTGGGCCACGGCACAACCTTATGGCTGACAGTTCCTAGCCAAGCCAGCTTCGTCCTCTTTACCTCGAGACACGGCGATGTCAAGGGCTCACTTTGAAGACGGTATTCTCGAAAGAGCATAGGACCCGCCCACTACTGTAGTCCCGCAACTGATAAAGGCCTGGGACCCACCCACTACCGTAGCCCCACAAAGTTAACATTTTCCTGTTAGGCATCCGACCGAAAACAGGTGACCAAATGGCCACGGCACAACCCTATAAGGATTGGCGGTCTTCCAGCAACGCCGAGTTCCCTTTCTTAATGTGATCATGCAACACATTATCAAGCAATTCATTTATATCTTTGTTCTGTCGTGAATGCAACATCGCTCATGCTCATGCGACATGCCCTTTCAAATAATCCACGCAATATGTCATGCGGTATCACTCGACAATTCCAAAATTTCAAATCCAACCAATCAACAATCACGTACATTCCCTAATTCTCGGGAATAACTCAATAAACCAAACACTTTCAATTCCAATCGGCATTCGATCACGCATTTCATCATTATTCACGAATATAATTAACAACCGGCACTTCAATAAATCACAACAATCAAGAGCACATCAAAATAAGACTAAAATTAGCTTCCGTATGGACAATGCTGTGAACAGTAATTTTCAGAATTCAATTAATTAAAACATTAAATTCAAAAATTAAAAAAACATTAATTAAAATAATTAATCAATCAATTAAGGTAAATCATGCTTAATTAGACATAAACCACACATAAGCAACAATTAAGCATAATAAGCAACATTTAAGCAAGATTAAGCTAAGCTAATCTTAACCATCTATCTAACCACATATCTTAGAGCCAATACAACTTAATTAAACCCCTTAAACAAAAATTACCACTAACTAAACCAACCCTAAGCAATTTTAGGCACTAGCAAAAGATTAGGGGCTAAACTCACCCGTTAAGCGGGTCGACGACACGAACACGGCGGTGGCGACGAAGGTGACACCCGAGGACCTCTACCACAGTGTTCCAAGGTAGTCCCGGGGTCAAAACAGCAGCAACAACCTCGGACTCCCTCTGCAATTCTGAAAAACTGCACTGCACAGGAGGAAGGTGGCTGATAGGAGCAAAACGGGCTAGCTAGAGCTCCGGCAAGCGGTTGGCTGGCGACCGGCGGCACCTGGGGGTCGAGGGGGAACTACTGGTGCTTGGGATGGGCGGAGATCGGGTCAAAACAGGAGGAAAATGGCTGAAAAGGCGAAACTGGGCAAGACAGGCGCTACAATAGACAGTCAGGCCAACGGTGACTTCTGGCCGGTCGGCGGGTCGGCTAGCGGCTCCGACCGGTGAACAGCCGATGTGGTTTATACAGTTTGGATGTCTTGAGCACGATGGTGGGTGGCACGGGCGGTGATTCGCACGGGAAGGCCACGAACAACTCAGTTTTCTAGAAGAAGGTTAGAAGGAAAAACATAAGGAAATGAGAGAAACAAGGGGAGAGAGTGGTGTGCGGTTTTGGAGCTGAAAGAGGAGATGAGAGAGTGAAGTGAGGGCTGCAAGACAAGCCTAATTAAGGCTATAAATGCTTGCCCCAACTTCCCAAGCAAGTGATCTCATATTCTCTCTCTTCTTTTGTCTTTTCTTCAAAATATCCAGGAGCAAAATGGTCATTTCCAACTTGCACATTTCCCAAACTGCCCTTGGGCTGAAAATGAAAGGCGAGCCTAAGAAACAAGCTAGAAAATGAATAGGAACGGGCTCGGGAATTTGTTAGGCTCGACACAGCTCAAGGTTAGACAATGGGCTCGGAAGGGTAAATGGTCGGTTTGGTCCAACGGGCTCACTTACTTTCCTCGGGTCTACTATGGTGGCTGTTCCACCTTGGGTGTGAGGCCAACACTAGTTTTGCCCTGCCCACGTCCTTGTAGGCTCGTTTCCTCGGTCCGTAAATCCTTTTCCAAAAACTCGGCTTAATTGACACTATCGACTGTCGCAGAAGCGTTGTCCAAAAGTCCGTCCCGGACGTTTCTGAAAATTCAAAGTCCAATCTTAGATTCTCATGCCTTCTCAATTTTGCCCGAATGCCATTTTGGTACAACTCAGACTGACAGACGGCTTCAAGGATTCACGCGTAACCGACTTATACCAAATCACGTTCAAGACTTCTCGACACATGGACGTCCTTGACTACATGAAATTGCGAAGGATTAATTCTTATTCAAAGTACACGATTACCAAGGATCGACATAGGATCATTTGAAGGTTCGATAACAGTAAACGGAATCACCCGTCGTCCCATTATATTCTGTCCGCAAGTCGACTTCTAGTCATCCCTGAAATCGGCTTGCATAACTACAGGATCGTCCTTACGCAAGTCTCACGGTCGAGTCGCTTTCCCAGGTCAAGTTCTTTAGTCGCACGAGTTTTGTCCTCATTAGCCTTTCCCCTCAAGGTCAATATCTTGAGAGTGATCAGTTCCGAGTGAGATCAACTAATAATGCATTGGCGAAATTCACGTTCATTCATCCCTTAAAAGGCTCAAATCTCAGGACGTCACAGAACCCATAGCCTCAATCTCTCATCCACCTAGATGGTGGAAACGTACTTCTCATACAGATGCACCCGACCTGGGAAGCGGTGGTGCGTCACAATGGTCTCCCAGTCATTGGGGACCCCAAATTGCACCGAAGGGTGCGCCATTCTAAGGACCTAAAATGGTTAATACAACAATGAGATATAATCTCAGCGAGTTCTCGCCTTAAGCCCCGGTTAGGATATCAACTCATCCCAAGGTACCTATCAAGAACAACCCTTCATGCAGATCGATGGCAACAATACTAATTTCCTTAGCTAAAACATAAGCTATTCCACACTTCCAGGAATAATATAGACAAGCAGTCGGCTCGTAGACAACTTTACCCGGTCATGCCATACCCTGCATGATATACACATGCATAATACAATCAATGCAACCACATATAAGTAATGCATTCAATCAATCACATTTGAGTCGTATTGCAGACGATTTCACCTGGCCATTGCCATACTATGCACGTTATCAATTCAGGCATATCACATATTGTGCAACCAGCACATGCATAATTAGAACCAATAACGTCATGTTTCTCATGCATTCTTGCATTCACACGTGTTCCGATTATTAATGGCTCTCAAAGCTACAACCAAACTCCTACTGGTGTCTACTAGTATAGCTAGGCATTGCTCTCCCCCATGATGAGTAGCTATGTCAAGGGCTCCCTCCCAAGACAGCATTCCCGAAGGAGCATGGCTCGGCCTCTTCCGCAACTCCGCATCCGGACTCCCGCTAGGATTTCCGACGAGTCGGATTTCGTCCCCTGATCTCCTGCCGGGGTAATGGGTTCAACTTAGTAACCACACCAACATACCACCACAATCCATTTTAATCTTGAATATTAGCCAATGCATACGTGATACATGCTTGCAGAATCAGTCAAATAAACACACATGGTCACATTTTTATTCCAAAAATCATCCAACTTCCATGCCTTACAAGCAAAGTATGCCCTTCCACTATCATGGCAACATTTGACATAGACATACACTCGACACCTCGGTGTTTTTTCTTTTTTTTATATACCCACGCAATTCATTGAAATGTCAATGCATTTAACAATTAGTAATGCAAATTATACGATCAAATCATCATCCATACAAGCATAATTCGCTTCTGCATGTACAGTACAGCATGAACAGTAATTCGTGAACAATATTTATGAACAGTAATTTCTCAAATTTAATAATTAATAAAATAAATTTTGAATTCCATAAATCAATAATTTATTAAAAGAAAACAATTCTTTTTAATAAAATAAAACTAATCAAGGTTAATCCCCTAATCCTTGATTATTCAACTAAATCACAATTAATGAGTACTACGCAAGATTAATGATTTAATCCAAGCTAACCATGATTAACAAACCAAACCACACTTCAACCATGGTTAATTAACTAACCATAGTTCACTTTTCTAACTAAACTAACCATGATCATCTTTCTAACCACCTATCTTAACTCTAATTAATCTTAATTAGTCCCTTAACCAAGATTAACTCTAACTAAACCACCTGTTAGTCGAGCTAGAGACACGAGCGCAGCGACAGTGGCGAGGGCTACGCGCGGGGACCTCGACAACGTCGATCCAAGGCGGTCCCAGGGTAAAAACAGTAGCTACAAGGGCTAGTCCTCCTCTGTTAAGCAGAAAACTGAGGGAAACAGGAGGAATCGCTGCTGGACGGCATCCGACGACTCTAGGTGGATGAGGGGGAGATGTTGGTGGCTGGTCCAGGTGGTGGCAAGGTCGAAACAGGTGTGGATGAGCATTTCCAGCAAGTGCAACAGTTGAAAGTGTAAACGGGCAGAGGGGCGGTAGCTTTCGGGCAGCCAACGGGCTAACCGGCAACCAAGATCGGCGAGCGGTGGCAACAGGGGGTATGGACTGGAGCTCCCAGTTGCTGTTGTAGGCGGCTTGAGCGGTAACAAAGTTGAACTAGCAGTGAAAATGGAGGAAAGGAAAGGAATGGAAGAAGAAGAAGAAGAAGAAGAAGAGAGAGAGAGAGGATGGTTGGCCAGCTTAGAGGAGGAGAGAGAAGGAAGATGGGGACCTAGTCCACTCTCATCAATACTCATAACTCTTGCTTCTTTTCCCATGCACATGACATCATCATCCAAGGCTTTCTCTCTCTTCCTTTGTCTTCTATCCATTAATGCTTAGAGGGGCATTTTGGTCTTTTCCATCTTGGCACAATTACCACTTTGTCCATGGGCTGAGATGAAGAGCAGGCCTAGAAAGCTATCGCGACCTCACCTCGGGTGCACCACCTAGGGTTTGGCTAATGGATTACTAAGCCTAAACTTAGTTCGGGATCTCCCAAGCCCATACCAATTCGCGACTTAGAGTTTAAGTTTTTTAACATGCCAATGATTTTTACTTAGGAGTCGCCACTAATCTATTTTCGGTGGGTCGATTAGAAACCCAAGTAAAGTACGGGAGGATTACTTTACTCCTACGAACCAGAGACTATGGGATCGGGGACTTGATTACGTTAGATTTCTCTAACGCCCTTTCGGTACCTTTTCTCTTTTATTTTTTTTTTTTTTAAAATTACAGGCAGCTCGCATTGATTTTAACTTATTCCCTAACATGTAAGGTGATCAAGCACATGCGCAATTATTATTTAACACTCAATGATCAAAGCATTAAATAAATTGCAAGGAAAAGGAGGAAGTTACTTACCTTGAAGCTACGAAAGCATCGCAATGTTAGCTTAAAAATCACATCACAAATCCTAGATATGATTTCTAATTAACATGCAATTATTCAATTGTTTTTTAAGGTTTTAAATTATTTAATGATGCCTAAAACTACGTGCAATGCATGTAATGACATACGAAAGTGTCTAACTATAATAGCATGCAATGTGCAACCTAATATGCAAACTATATGTCACGCGACAATAACTTAATCTAATGCTAGAAAATATTTAATACAACTATCCTAACATGTCACGCATTCGAATGACCCTAAACATGCAATGACTAGATGACACATGGAAGATTACCTAATTCTGCATGGCAATTTTTATTTTTTCTTTCATAAGTAAAATTAATTCAAGCAGATGCATCAAGAAAAGCATGGCAACAAATCAGGCAAGATATTTTCCACGTCCATTTAATTTTGGAAACAAACAAAATCGACGAATCGTATCTCGGGCATGAGATCGGATTGGCTAATATTTCAGAAAATCGCGAATCGTATCTCGGGCGTGAGATCGGATTGACGATTTTTCCGTGCGATTGCGAGTCATATTTCGGGCATGAAATCGGACTGACAATCATACGCACGTTGTGAAGTAAGGAAAATTTCCTAGTTCACGAAAGGTCAGGAGATCTTTTGGATATGGCAATATTAATCAAATATTCAACTAAGATTGCAATTCGATGAACTAGGTTATAAAATATGAGAAAATTGTATTAATTAAGATTCTCACCTAGCTTTCGATATCGCACGAACAAAGCTTCCAAATTGGGGATCGTCGGACAACGGGATCGGCAAGTTGTGGTGGTGCTCGGCGCTCAATGTTGGACGGCTGCGGCTATGCCTCGCAGTGACTTGAGGACAGGGGTACGTTGCAGGCGTGAGTCCCTCCTTGAGTTGTATTGACTATTTGACCGAAATTCTCAAAAGAGCAAAAGTTGAAACTCAACCAATATCAGTTCGGGTAAAGAAAACAAAGACTCGTAATCTTCTCTTGCGAGCGGCGGTCAATGGCCGAGAGAGTCTTTTGATTTAGCCTCAGCAGAGAATTTCATGTTCCATGATGTGTCGCTCCACGGGTTTCTCTTTTCTCCACCACTCTGCTAAATGGATTATTTGTCTTCGTGTGATCACTCAACCTGCACAAGAAAGATTTGGGAGTAATGGCCGAAGAGCCACGTAACTGCTCACGATGAGGACTGGCTGGGACGCCGCAACTGGGCTTCTCGGATCAGGGCGATGACATCGTCATCATCGTCAGAGGCATCCACGCGGTGAAGGAGACGACTTCTCTTTTTTCTACCCTTTTGGACTCCCTCTTTTCAATGCGGTCGAGCTCTCTTCGACCCTCTCCCTTTTCTGTGTGTTTTTTGTGTGTCCTTCTTCAATGTGTGTGGCCCCCTTTTATAGGTGAGAGGATTATGTTATTTAAGGAAAGATGATAAATTTGCACGTTGCCCATTTAGCTCTTGTATCCCACGTGCAATCTTTTTCTAATATTTCATCCGACACCTTTCCTAAATATTGAAAGAATAATGCGAATATTCTCGGGAACATTCTCATATTCCCGGGAATATTCTCATATTCCAACTCGCCACCCCCTAACGGGCTTAGCCAAATTCTTTTTCCTTGTGGGCTTAGTCCATCTTGTTAAATTAAAACTTAGAACTATCAATTGAAGCCCATCTGCCACATGTCCAATGCAAATGCAATAATAAATGCTCCTAAAACTATATGCTATGCAATTTAATCCTAATATTTTTTTGTTTAGGGGTTAAAATTAATCCCTAAATTTTTGTGCATTAAATTACGAATGATCAATCAAAATTTAGGTGTCAACAGCTGCCCCTCTTTGAAGGTGAGCTCGCAGAGGTTGCATTCAAAGATAAATTGAGACCTAAATTTTGACCATGCATATGCAATATAATGTTATTTTTTTGTGGGAAAATGAATCCCATTTTAAAATGCAATATGATATGATGCATGGAAAAACTAATGCAAAGTATGAAAAGGAAAAAAGAAAGAAAGAAAGAAAAATGAAAAATGAAAAAAAACGTACCTGTAGTTACTTACCAATCAATATGGTAGAGCATCTTGAGGTACGAGATGAATTTTTTTTTTTTTTTTTTTTACTCCACAAGCATCTGGTTTTCATTCCAGATTTCTTGAAGAGTCTAATGTTTATCGAATTGCCTAGATCCGCATCGAGGCAACCGAATCAACGAGACGCTCAATGTTAGGTGAGACGACCATTGGAACAAGATGTCTCGAAATACCTAGATCCAAACTAAGGTATAACGAGAAAAATCAAAGAACATTCATATTCAGAATGAAATGTTCGATGAAAAGATTTGAGACATTTAGATCCATATTGAAATGTCAAGAATCGGGGAACTTAATCAATAAACACTCAATGTTAGGTGTGATGAATATTGAATTAAGACAACTTAACCAATAGATGCTCAATGTTAGGTGAGTCAAATATTGGATTAAGATAACTCGAAATACTTAGATCCAGACTAGAGTATAACAAGAAAAATCAAAGAACATTCATATCAAAATGAAATGTTCGATGGAAAGATTCGAGACATTTAGATCCAGACTAAAATGTCAAGAATTGGGAAATTTAACCAATAAACACTCAATGTTAGGTGAGATGAATATTGAATTAAGACAATTTAACCAATAGATGCTCAATGTTAGGTGAGTCAAATATTGGATTAAAATTATTCGAAAAAAAAAAAATCAAAGAACATTCATATCCAGAATGAAATGTTCAATGAAACTTAACCAATAAACACTCAATGTTAGGTGAGATGAATATTGGATTAAGACAACTTCGCCAATAGATGCTCAATGTTAGGTGAGTCAAATATTGGATTAAATGATTCGAAATACCTAGATCCAGACTAAGGTATGACGAGAAAGCTCAGAGAACATTCATGTCCAAAATGAAATGTTCGACAAAAATATTGTGTAACATTCAGATCCAAATTGAGATGTTAACTTATGGGAGGAGTTACCAAATTTTGCTTTGGATACTCAAAGAGATTTAATACTCACCTGGCAACATTTCTGGCCCTTGGAGAAAACGTCTCTAAGGTGATGAGGAGACTTTCGGCTACAACAGCACACCAGGTCGATAAAGAGGAACTCTGGGCTATGGGAGCATGCTGGATTGATGAAGAGACTCCGGGCTATGGAGGCACACCGTGTCGATTAAGAGGGACATTAGGCTATAGAAGCATGCCATGTCGATGGAAAGGACTCTAGGCTACAGAAGCACGCTAGGTTGATGAGCACACCATTTCGATTAACAGGGACATCAGGCTACGGAAGCACACCATGTCGATTTCCTGTAGAAATAAAATTCAAGAATGTTTGGATGAATTTCGAGGCTTTAGAGAGCAACTCGAATGTCAAGCACTATTTGGTCTTCAAGAAAGTATTATCTGTAAGACACGATTAGAGCAAAAACTGATATGCATTCATAAAAAAGGTAGACAATTTGAGCTACTCTAGAATGCACATTTCAATCCAATCAAAGTTTATGCACAATGATTTTACCATGTTTGCACAACCAAATTGCCACTAGGGAGAAGAATCTTGCAAAACAACTTTCACTCATGACATGAATTTCTTAAGAATGCTCAATGAGAGACTTTGAGTTAGAAAGGACTTTCACTCACTCTCATTCAGAATGGCTATTTTATGAGAATCACTCCATCTCACTATCATCATATCGACAAGGGTCCAAGTATTCTTGCAAGCGATACGACCTTACCAATCTGAGAGGTCTTTAATAGGGACCTTAATGTGGGCTTGGTCAATGGCTTAACAACGGGACCTTTTGAGTCAAGGCTATTGAAAGAAATAATATTCCACAATCATCTCCGGGTTTACAAGTCAAGAACCCTGCAAAATGAGATATAAATAATATTGCTCGCACTTCTTCAAGCAATGCTTAAGACATGTGAACACCCACATTAATTCAAGTGCCCTAATCTGAAGAGACTTTATAAGGGACGTAAAGTGGGCTAGGTTCACGGGTTGAGAAATGAAAGGATTATCAGGCTCAAAATGTGTATAGATGGGTGAGAGTTGGTGATCATCTTGGCATTACCGCCGGTCTTCATCTTCACCATCAAGGATTGTCTTCAAAATGTGCTCTATTGACTGTAAAAGTTTTGCATTTGAGTTCTTTGAGTACCACTCCATTGGGGATACAACTTTTCACCATTGATAATTGTCTATCTTGACTTTTTTTTCATTTTCTCCTATGGGCATTGGCCTTGCTTTTACCAGGCACGCTGCTTTTCTTGCCCCTCTTTTTTACTCTTATGTCTATGGGCATTGGCCTTGCTTTTACCGCACACCTTTGCTTTTTCATGCCCCTTAGTTCTATTTTTAACATTGACACACTTTGTTTACAATGTATCAAATTTTCATTTGGACTTCGAGGGTCTTCACATTCGTTGGTGCTCTAGATCATGCTGTTTCTTGAATGATTACTTTTTGCTTGCCCCACTTGTGGGGGATGATCACCAACTGGGTTCAAAGAAATGAATTTATAGGCTCAAGAGGGCTATGCAATGGATATAAGTGTGTAGGATAGAGAAAAAAACGCTCTTCGTCATCCTAAGGCACTTAGATTATTGTTTGAGTTCATCTGCAATAAGATACTCAAAGATTGATGCAAGTGAGAGCAAGAGAATTTCTATCTATTTTTCTCACCATGTGATGCCAACTTACCTCCAGTTTGCCCCGATATGGGGTGGTTCTTGACAGGGGTAATTTGAAAGAAGTCTCCACAAGTGTATGGGGCTCAAAGGGGTTAAGCAATTGATCACTTGTAGTGTTTGGAATAGAGAAATGAAGTGCCCCTCATCATTTTGGTCGTCGTACCTTTCGCAAGAGAACTCTTTACCTTGTGGATATGGAAATTGCTGCACTCATCTCACAAGTGTATAAGCAAGGGATTGTGTATAGGACATGTTTTGCCTTTCATCATCCAGACACGTCTCACTTAGCATTCTTAAGAATTGGATGTCATTCATTGAATTGCACATCTTGACAAATCTCTATGTGAAATTAGTAATCATGCAAATTCTCTTTCCAAAAGAGCTCAACAACTTTCAGCATGAAAAGCTTTGTAACTTCAGAACAAACAATTCAAAAAATGTTTTCACAAGTATGAAAAACATGATATTGAGCATTCATTCAAGGAATTGCCCTATAAAGGGACTCTATCAGCAATCAGTGTCCTTGGATTGCCCATATCTAAAGGGAACGAACACATAAATTGATCAATTGAGAATGGAAATTGATCCTTGATTCGATAAATGCTCAATTCTTGCTTTTGCCCCAGCACAAGAGAATGTGCATGAATAGGACACTATGCAAGAGAATGCAAATTGAACATCCATTTCAGCTTGGATTGAGATTTTATCGGAATCTATCATCCCCTTGATCCGTCACCTGCAAGGAAAAGAACAAATTGTCAATTCCAGAATTAATTATATTTAGGGACGAGATGTACATCTTTCATCCAAGATGGATGGTCCTCTTTTGACCTGCCCCTCACTTTCTCTGGGAGATGAGAAATGTAGGACACTTTGCTTGGATTTTCGGGATAGATATCTCAAGTATCAACAAGAGATGCCCCACATTAACTCTTTGGAGTTGTGCTCTTAACCTAATTGAATAACAATCAAGTCAATGGGTCCATTACAACTTGTTGTGCCATTTTCCGATGTTCTTTCCTTAGGCCAAGAAAATTATGCTCTGAGACATGAAGCAAATGAGTTAGAAAAATAAACAGACCAACTGGAATGCATAATTTTGGAAATGGCTCCAAAAAAGTTTTCTTTTGAATTTTTCTTTTGGGTGAGGAAACACAATGAAGCCCAGCCCTCAGAATTTTCCTTGGATTTTTCTTTTCTTTTATCGGTTGGATATCGTCACCGGGCTAGTTTAGTGTACCCCATCATACCCTAAAAACAAAACTTGTAATTTTATTGAAATTCATCAATCAATTACATCTTATTGAATGGAAAATGCGGTATTCAAGCCCTAAAAGAAAGCAAAAAAGAAGAAAAGAAAAATCCCTAAAATGCAGTAAAAATTCCCACGCAGGGGAATATGCAAAAATGATAAACGAGCTACTCTTGTGGGCTAGCGCCCGCTTCCTCCGAAGATTCTTCTTCAATGGCACCTATAAGGAAATCATCAAATAGGTTAATGATTCCTTCCAAAGCATCATCAGGGTTCTCCTCTCCTAGAGGTATCGGATCCTCCATTCCACCCCACCCATCCGGGACAATGTCACGGGGTCAATGTAAAAACTAGGGGGAGCTGAGTACTTCACGTAATAGTCAAATGTGCCACTCGGCTGCCCCAGGGTATCCATCATCTCTCTACTATCCTGCATCATTCTAGCGGGACCAGGAGGTAGGGATTTTTCCCTTTTTTGTCCCTGTGAGTTACGCATTTGTTGCCTTTGCCCTCCAGAGCTTTCTCCATCTCTTCCATGGTACCCTAATCCAGAAAAACAGGACCTCCGAGGGGCTTCAATAGGGTTTCTATTACCTTGACCTCTCTTTCCAAGATCACGGCCAGCAATAAAGCCATTTCCAACCATCACTTTTCCTACCATAACAGCAGTATTTGAGACTTCAGGAGTGGGCCGCGAGGAACCTCGAGAAGCATGTATGGTGGACACCAACTCAAATGAGTGGTAACTCAATCCAAGTTCAGAATCTGGCTCGATATAAGGAATAGCAGTTTCATGATAAATCCGGTGGTCTTCCTCGCCATGGACAGTGACCAGCTTCCCTTTGATCACGAATTTCACGCTTTGATGGAGACTTGATGGCACAGCCCCAGCAGTATGTATCCAAGGACGACCCAACAAAAAATTAAATGCGGTGGGGATATCCATTACTTGAAAGGGGATATTAAAGATTACTGGTCCAATTTGCACATCAAGGTGGATCTCCCCAATCACTTCCTTCCTAGTTCCATCAAAAGCTCGCATGCAAGTCTTCGCAGCATGTATTTGGGATAGATCTGTTTTGAGGCGGTGAAGAGTGGCCAATGGACATATATTCAGAGCAGATCCATTATCAATAAGCACACGGGATACGAGGGAAGCTTTGTGTTTGACCGATATATATAGCGGTTTATTGTGTCCTCTCCCTTCAATAGGGAATCCTTCGTCAGAGAAAGCGATTAAATCCTTGAGAAGGATTGACCCAACAAATTCCTCAAGCTTGCTAGGCTCGATTGTCTCTAGTACATGAATCTCGCTCAACACCTTCATTAAAGACTTCTGATGTGTGGGAGATGTTTGCAAGAGCTCAAGCAAAGAGATTTGAGCAGGCATTTTTCGTAATTGATCAACCACATTATACTCACTTGCTTTGATTACAGCAAGAAATTCTTTAACCTCTTCATCAGTAATAGGCTTTGCAGGTTGAGTATTGGCTTGAGCATAAACTCGACCAGACCTTGTGACTAGGTCAACATCCAGGTCATAGGACCAAGGAACCGCCTTATTATCAGCATATTCATAGGGTTGAGGTATCTCGATCACTATCCCTTCGTTGTGCACCGGTACCTTAGTTGATGGTTCCACATCAATTTCATCTTTACTAGCATTCAACGCAGCCCATTCTTCCTTCCAATCAATAACGACTTGGGATATAGTGGAGATCATGCCAGTATGGTCAACATACACAATCACACCGGCATCCGCCATCATATCAACCCTTTCTTTCATCAAGGATAGGGGAACTGCCTCATGACTCGGGTAGTATCCAGCCTTTACTAGCCCATTATAGACATCTGCAACATGCACTCTCAAATTTTTGATTTGACCAGCATCAAATCCAAATATGGCATTTACCTTGCCTTCATGCTCAGGCAGCGGGTTCCTCTTGACATTTAGTTGGGTGGTGCGGAATGAGAATGCATTAATGTCCAATAAATTTTGAACTTTGTGCTTCAAGGTCATGCATTCATCAGTTGAATGTCCCACTTCTCCCATATGATACTCGCATTTCTTGGAGGGGTCATAGTTGGAGAATTTCTCCACATTGGGCCGCTTTGGTTCATGGGAGAGCAGCCCATTCTTTTGCAAGATCGGCAAGACTTGAGATAGAGGACCAGGAAGGGGAGAGAACTGCTTCTTAGTGAATGGTCGTGATGCGGAAGGTTGTCCTCCACCTTGTTGATTCCTAGGGATATGAACGATTGGAGCCTTATTAAAGGTCGGTTGCGCATATGCAACATTTACTTCAGTGGTAGGCTCTTTTTCCTTCTTTGTAGTAAACCTCCTATTTGGTTCATTAAACCACCCCTCCTTCAGCCCCATCTCGATTTGTTCACCCACAGGGATGAGTTGATTAAAGTTCTCCACATACGTGCCAACCATCCGATTGCGGAACTCGAAAGGGAGGGTCTTAACAAATAGCTTCATCAACTCTTTGTCAGTGGGCTCAGGAGTGATTTGGGCGGCCAAATTTCGCCATCTTATGGCATACTCCTTGAACGACTCGCTCTTCTTTTTTTCCATCCGCTCTAGGTCTTCTCGGGAAGGTGCAATGTCCATGTTGAACTTGTACTGCTTAAGGAATGCATCGACCACCTCACTCCAAGTGTTGAGGAGGTTTATGTTCTTCATGATATACCAAGTAAGTGCAGGCCCGCCCAAGCTCATTTGGAACCATTGGATCATAAGGGGTTCATTCTTGATATGTTGGGCCATCCTCACGTGATACATCTGCAGGTGAGCTTTCGGGCAAGAAGTGCCATTATACTTCTCAAATTCTGGCATCTTAAATTTGTTTGGCGTGTTAACCTTCTCATAAACAGACAAATCAATCGGGAGTGAACTTTGCAAACCCTGCAATTGTTTCACTTTCTCTTCAAGCTTCGCAAAGCGTTCATCCTGCTCTGTTTTAAAGACCTTATGAGTTTTGGCCTTTCCTTCCACGACAATGACATCATCTTCTAAGGGGGGCATGTCGTCATCAAATTCATTGGATTGGCCATGATCAACTTTCTGCTTAAGTGCTGTAGTTCCAGGAGGTGTGATTTCTAGGCTTGAACTTGCTCGGAGCTCCTTAAACTCAGTTGTCATTTGTTGTATTGCAGCGAAGCATTGATTCCTTTGATATTCCATGTTATCAATACGTTCGCGCAACTCAGTTTGCTCAGCCATTCGTGCTTTCAATCTCGTAATGATGGGTGAACGAGATGGCTCCGTTATCACCTAATTTGAAGAAAAGAGAACACATAAGTATTGGATATGGAACATGCCAGTCCATGACAAAGATCTAGCCGCTTTTATTCATTAATGGAAGTATTCTACGTGAAGTAAAAACTTGAAATGCCCTAAACAAATGAACTAGGAAGGCAAAGAACTCAACTAGACATTAAAAAAATAAAAAAATAAAAATTAGACTCGAGCCATTTCACTCGGCTTGATCAATATACAATTGGGAAACTTTTAGACGAAATCGCTTATTCTCCTCCGCAAGATGTGCCGCACGCCTTTTGGTCTCTTCAGCAACTCTTTTGAGGCGTCTATTCTCCACATGGTTGGTGATCTTCTCGGGCACTTTCGGTATCTTCGGGTGTAGCTCCTTTGGGATCTTGTGCCGTTGAATATATTCGATAGAGGCATAGTACCTTCTCTCTCTACCCTTCAACTCCTTCTCTCGGCCATATGAGCTTCCGTGGGTGGCACATATCCCACATTGATTTGATTGTAAGAACGGAATCCTCATGGTCTTGATTCTCGTCAGTGAAGTTAACTTGGAGCGGGTCTGCTTGCAAAGCTTGTGGAAGTTCTTGCACAACTTGATATTGACGAGTCACTCTAGTTGGGTAGTACTCCGTTGCTCCAGTAAATCCCAGTAAAGGGACAGGGCCGATACGCCCACATGTGAGCCTCGCCTTACAAACTTGGAACCATTTAGCATGCCATAGGAATCCTTTGGAATCTGGTTTTTCATGAAAGCTAGCCATCTAGAATAGTGATAATCCGGTGCATGTTTTTGTTTGTTCCCAAATCTCATAATAGGGTGATTAGAGTCGCAAACATCAAGTATGGTCATTAAACCACCAAACCCTTTTATGTGAGAAAGAAACCAAATTTGTAAAAGCTCAGGAGAAGCATGCAAAACCTTGTTACCACCTTCTTTAAATCGAGTAAGGGAAAGAAAAGTTTCGGTCAAAGTAGTGTTAACGAAATTCTTTCCTTCAAGGATCTGCCTAACTAGATTAGCAATCAAAGGATTAATAGCATTCTTGCAATGAGGGAAAACTATAAACCCAAAGAAAGCTAATAGGAAGACCCTACGCATTTGAAAGGAGTTGCCATTTTCAAAATATTCATTTAAAAATGAAAGTGGGCATGAATTTCGGTGACCTTTCAAAACTTTTCTTATTTTATCTTCTTTAATTCTCAGAAAATCAGACAAGGCCGTGATAGGATCTATTCCAATAGGTGGACTAGCTAATTCAACTTTCAAAGATTTTCCCATGGCAATACTATATTCTTCCAAGGTTGGAGTGAGCTCATGCTTACCACCAAAAATAAACGTAGAAGTCTGAGGGCACCAACAATGGGCAAGAGCTTGAACAAGACCACCATGAATATTAATGCGTAGTAGAGGAAGGAGCCGACCGATGTGTGACTCCACGAACTCACGACTAGCTTGGTCCAACTTGCCCCACCATGTGTTAAGCTCTTCCTTGGGAGGGAGAATAATTCGAAGGTCTAGTATTCCCATTGTATATTGACCAAGACTCGAGACCAACCTAATGTCATGGACCGACAAAATAATAAATTAAATAAATTACAAAAGGAGAGTTAAGAGAACTTACTTCACCGATAAAAAGGTAACAATCACATAGACATGCGCATGGTACGTGGCTCGATTTCTACTCTAGAAGGCTTAACAAAATGGAGCCACAAGGATGATCGGACTAGCCGCGGGCTTGCGGACTAAGTCGGGTCCTCATGACTCCGGCTTGGTCAAAGAGCCGACCCGGGTCGTGGGCATACGGACCGAGGTGGGTACTCTTGACACCAGAAAGAAATTTCGGGGCCGAGATGGGCGACTCGTATCGCGGGCATGCGGTCGGAGTGGTATCCATCTCAATACCATCCTAATTAATCCTATGCGGCCCGGAGTCCGGCGGCGGGTTGTGTGTGCAAGAGTGTAGTGTAAATGCATAGGCATGCACAACAGTTTATATTCACAACAACACTTCAAAAATTCAAAACATTCATTCCCAACTCCAACCTGCAAGACAAGGGGTTAACAATCACTCCACCCCTTATAACTCCCATCTGCAAAAACATTTAACACCTTAAATGGTTAGGGACGTACCTGGTATCCTCGCTGCCAAACAAAAAAAAAAAATTTTTAAAAAAAAGAGAAAATTGGCCTAAGTCCACTAAGAGTTTAAACTCAAGTCCCGGCGGAGTCGCCAAGGCGTCGCGACCTCACCTCGGGTGCACCACCTAGGGTTTGGCTAATGGATTACTAAGCCTAAACTTAGTTCGGGATCTCCCAAGCCCATACCAATTCGCGACTTAGAGTTTAAGTTTTTTAACATGCCAATGATTTTTACTTAGGAGTCGCCACTAATCTATTTTCGGTGGGTCGATTAGAAACCCAAGTAAAGTACGGGAGGATTACTTTACTCCTACGAACCAGAGACTATGGGATCGGGGACTTGATTACGTTAGATTTCTCTAACGCCCTTTCGGTACCTTTTCTCTTTTATTTTTTTTTAAAAATTACAGGCAGCTCGCATTGATTTTAACTTATTCCCTAACATGTAAGGTGATCAAGCACATGCGCAATTATTATTTAACACTCAATGATCAAAGCATTAAATAAATTGCAAGGAAAAGGAGGAAGTTACTTACCTTGAAGCTACGAAAGCATCTGCAATGTTAGCTTAAAAATCACATCACAAATCCTAGATATGATTTCTAATTAACATGCAATTATTCAATTGTTTTTTAAGGTTTTAAATTATTTAATGATGCCTAAAACTACGTGCAATGCATGTAATGACATACGAAAGTGTCTAACTATAATAGCATGCAATGTGCAACCTAATATGCAAACTATATGTCACGCGACAATAACTTAATCTAATGCTAGAAAATATTTAATGCAACTATCCTAGCATGTCACGCATTCGAATGACCCTAAACATGCAATGACTAGATGACACATGGAAGATGACCTAATTCTAGGTGACATGAGCATGGCAATTTTTATGTTTTCTTTTTTATAAGCAAAATTAATTCGAGCAGATGCATCAAGAAAAGCATGGCAACAAATCAGGCAAGATATTTTCCACGTCCATTTAATTTTGGAAACAAACAAAATCGACGAATCGTATCTCGGGCATGAGATCGGATTGGCTAATATTTCAGAAAATCGCGAATCGTATCTCGGGCGTGAGATCGGATTGACGATTTTTCCGTGCGATGCGAGTCATATTTCGGGCATGAAATCGGACTCGACAATCATACGCACGTTGTGAAGTAAGGAAAATTTCCTAGTTCACGAAAGGTCGGGAGATCTTTTGGATATGGCAATATTAATCAAATATTCAACTAAGATTGCAATTCGATGAACTAGGTTATAAAATATGAGAAAATTGTATTAATTAAGATTCTCACCTAGCTTTCGATATCGCACGAACAAAGCTTCCAAATTGGGGATCGTCGGACAACGGGATCGGCAAGTTGTGGTGGTGCTCGGCGCTCAATGTTGGACGGCTGCGGCTATGCCTCGCAGTGACTTGAGGACAGGGGTACGTTGCAGGCGTGAGTCCCTCCTTGAGTTGTATTGACTATTTGACCGAAATTCTCAAAAGAGCAAAAGTTGAAACTCAACCAATATCAGTTCGGGTAAAGAAAACAAAGACTCGTAATCTTCTCTTGCGAGCGGCGGTCAATGGCCGAGAGAGTCTTTTGATTTAGCCTCAGCAGAGAATTTCATGTTCCATGATGTGTCGCTCCACGGGTTTCTCTTTTCTCCACCACTCTGCTAAATGGATTATTTGTCTTCGTGTGATCACTCAACCTGCACAAGAAAGATTTGGGAGTAATGGCCGAAGAGCCACGTAACTGCTCACGATGAGGACTGGCTGGGACGCCGCAACTGGGCTTCTCGGATCAGGGCGATGACATCGTCATCATCGTCAGAGGCATCCACGCGGTGAAGGAGACGACTTCTCTTTTTTCTACCCTTTTGGACTCCCTCTTTTCAATGCGGTCGAGCTCTCTTCGACCCTCTCCCTTTTCTGTGTGTTTTTTGTGTGTCCTTCTTCAATGTGTGTGGCCCCCTTTTATAGGTGAGAGGATTATGTTATTTAAGGAAAGATGATAAATTTGCACGTTGCCCATTTAGCTCTTGTATCCCACGTGCAATCTTTTTCTAATATTTCATCCGACACCTTTCCTAAATATTGAAAGAATAATGCGAATATTCTCGGGAACATTCTCATATTCCCGGGAATATTCTCATATTCCAACTCGCCACCCCCTAACGGGCTTAGCCAAATTCTTTTTCCTTGTGGGCTTAGTCCATCTTGTTAAATTAAAGCTTAGAACTATCAATTGAAGCCCATCTGCCACATGTCCAATGCAAATGCAATAATAAATGCTCCTAAAACTATATGCTATGCAATTTAATCCTAATATTTTTTTGTTTAGGGGTTAAAATTAATCCCTAAATTTTTGTGCATTAAATTACGAATGATCAATCAAAATTTAGGTGTCAACAAAAACGGACTAGGAATGAATAGGAATGAGCTCGAGAATTTGTTGGACTCAAATTGGTTTAAGACTAGATAATGGGCTAAAATAAGTCAAGTGGGCCAATTGGCTCAATGGGCTCAAATGGCTGCCTTGGGCCCACAATAGTGGCCGCCCTTCCTTGGGCGTGAGGCCCACTTGGGTCTTGCCCGGCCCACTCCCTTGTGGGCTCAATTTCTCGGTCCGTTAATTCATTTTCCAACAAAAATTCGGGCTTACCAATAATTTCGAAGGTTATGGAAACATCGTCCAAAGGTTCACCTTTAACGTTCTTGAAAATTCGTTGTCCAATATCGGATTCACATACATCGTCAATTTTGATCGAATGCAATTTTAGTACGTCTCAGACTAACAAGCGGCTTCGAGGATTTACGCGTAACCAACTCGTGCTTGACTCAACATCAAACCACGTTCAAGTTTTTCTTGACACATGGACGCCATTGACTATCATGAAATTGCAAATGATCGATTTTTATTTCAAAGTACATGATTACTGAGAATTGACTTAGGGCCGATCGCTGTCTCAATAATAGTAAACGAATCCACCCGTTGTCCCATTATACCCTGTTCGCGAATCGACTTCTAGTCACTCCTCGAATCGGCCTGTATAACCACGGGATCGTCCTTACGCAGGTCCCATGGTCGAGTCGTTTTCCTAGGTTAAGTTCTTTAGTCGTACGAGTTCCGTCCTCATGATTAGTATCTCGGAAGTGATCAGTTCGAGTGAGATTAACTAATAATGCATTGACGAAATTCACGTTTATACATTCTTTAAAGGGCTCAAATTTCAGGACGTCACATCCGTAGATGTTGACTTAATTGATAGAAAGAAAGAACAAAACAAAAATCACTTAGAATACATCCCTTAGCTGACTGATGTTGCCTTTGTGAAGGGGAAATATACATGGACGACGTGGTCAAATTAGTTTTTCTATTTCCTATGACAGGTTTGACAATAAGTGGGAGTATATATGGCGAATTCCATTCCAGCCACTAATGAAAGCTCTTGTTGAACGATTTTCTAGGCATCTCACATTTTACTAATTTCGATCAACACTCTTACAATTGAAAAACCGATTAAAAGGATGTCATAACTCTTCATGGATACCCGATTAGTCCAATAATTGATTGTCGCATTTTAAGATATCACCTTGACAATACCATGAGACTTGTGATTTTCTTAGTCAAATGAACTTTTGTGAAACTAAAGAGAAAGGTACACTTAAAGTGCTTAAATCTATTGGACGAAATACAATCAACTCTTAAATATTTAGAATGATGCAATTAATTCTCAAATCTCTTTCAAAAAGTGCAATGAAATTCTTCTAATAACCGTTATAGAAAATTGTCTTATGTCAATTTAAAGTTATCCATGTGGCAGCCTAAATTGCATATTCTCCTATCGGTTTATGACTTCATTACACTTTTTCAAAGGTTTAAAACTAGATTTCACCAATTCAAAGATTTGGATTTTACTTTGCCTTTTGTGGACTACATGCGGGAGGTCAAGCGTTAGCGCATAGAGTAATGCGGCAGGGCTATTATTGCCGTCGTGGCACATGCTCATCGGAGCGAAGCCGGCCATAAACACATGAAAATTTCTCGGCTGATACCCAGTGAACTGGATCCAACACCCTTCTCCCAGGTCCTTTTGTTGGTGGGAAGTTGAGACTGTGGGACCTTTTACATTTGCCCCTCGGGGGCCGAAGTTTTGAATCTAAACAAGATTGAGATTGCTATAGGTTTCTCTTTCAAGAATATTTCCCTAAATCAAAATACTTCTAGATAAGACTTTCATGGACATTTTTGTAATCTTCAAAATCCATCAGGAAGTGTTCTCAACACAAACCACCAATCTGATCCGAGAGTTAGCAACTTTGACAAGACCCTGCAAAGTGACAGAAAATGATAACTAAAATTTGGAAAGTCACATAGGCTAAATGCCACTTGCATAACTAAGAGAGCAACATCATCTCCTTGTAAAGAAGAGCGAGTGGAGGGATATTGTTGATGCCGTCGTAAGCAAGTTTTTGATGGCTGTCCAATGACGTCCATGCAATGAGCATCCGTGAGCAGGGGACAGCGGACCGTGGATCCGACAAATTGATGGTGACCCGTCCTGATTCTCTAGCACTGACGTGAAATGAAGGGGAAGCTGGTCTCTCTAACCCTGTTGGCCTTGGGAGCCTCAGATATCCTAGGACCCTTGGAGGCTGAAGTACCTACGCATTCTGCTTCACACATAGGACCCTCCTCATTCGGGAAGTTGAGAACATGAACTTACCTCACTGGAAGTGCCGGAAGTCGGATTCTACGAGTGTTGGCAGGTCGAAGCGAGCATCCGAAGTCTGGCTTTGTTGAGGACGACCAGGACCCCTCTTCTTTTCTGTGCAAAAAAGGTTTGTTCGATTGAAGTAAAGTGAGCTTCTTCTTCAATAATGGGCTTGTGAGGAACGGCCAACCTGAATTCCTGGTGGCCTGAATCGGCAGCAGGTTGGGGATAGGGAAAAGATCAGTCCGTGCTGACGAAGCAGACTGGTCTTTATCTCGATCGACCTACTCTGTCAGAACATTCCGTTGTTTCATCACAGTTACCTTCTAGAGCAAGCTGTTGTGCTGATCGAGACACAAAAAATAAATGAATAAATAAATAAATAAATAAATAAATAAAAAGGAAAGAGGCAGCTCAGTGGGCCTAAATCGAAGAGAAGAAGACTGACTTGTAGGACGACACTGTTGGGCTAAGAGCTTAGCCCAGCCATTGGACCGTAGTTGAAGTAGCTTTGAAGAAGAGGAAAAAGGCGAATTTGGATTTGAGAGAGGAGTTTTTCGTAGATTTTTAAAAAAAAATGAGTTGGAGAAGATGAATCGTGATGAAGGAAGAGAGAGAGAGAGAATACAGACCTTGAATACATGAGAAATGGACACAGATTAGGTTATCTGATCTCGCTTAAGAAATCTCCCTTGAAAGGCCAGTCACGATTAATGGAGAAATCAAGGTTCACGATGATTGTTAATTACACCAACATTGATGGGCTGAGAAGTAAGAAAGAGAGAAACAATTGCTATTCAAGAAATAGAAAAGTAGCTCGAAGTTCCAAACCTATTTCAACAGAAATAAAATTTTTTTAAAAGCAAATATCGATATAACGAGAATGGTTACCTCTAATCTCAAAGTAGAAAGCAAATATCAATATAACTTACCTCTAATCTCAAAGTAGAAACATAAGTTGATGCGATTAGCTACCTCATAAAGGAAATAAGGTAATAAGGTGATATCTATATGCATATGTATTTTACAGCTCCTAACACAGGTTCCATTAATGTGACGGTTCAATTTCATGACCAAATAGGAAGATGGAAAAATTGTCCAAAAAGTCTTAAGTTTATTGTACTTTTACTAATTCAGTTTTAAATTTTTCAATTTTATCAATTGAGTCCTGAACATTTTCTTCTTTTGTCAATTAAATGCATATGGCCAATGTTGTTAAAAATTTACTAATATGGACACCAACTATCCTAAGTGACATAATGGTGCTAATATTGATAATTTTTAATAATGTTTGAATACTTTGTTGATTTAATTTTTTCTTATTTTTCCCTTTCTTCTTTCTTTTGTTGGTGACTAGCCACAGGTCACAAGTAATGGCTAGCCACCAGCCATGGCCAGGCGGGTTAGCCTTACCTAGATGAGGGTCGCCATCACCTGCCACAAGCAAGGCTCGACTAGGGGAAGGCAAGCGTAGCAAATGCTCTCCTTGCCAAATCTAGCCGGTCAATCCTCACCCAAGCTAGATCTAGCGAGGCCTACCCTTACTTAGGCTAGGGCGGCCTTGCCCAATTTAGCAAGGGGAGCCCTTGCCCATTCTTGCCCTCACTCTATCAGGCCTTGCATGTGGCACGTGATGGTGACCCCAAGTGAGGCCAACCCACCTAGGCATGGCCAATGACCGACTATCACCTATGGCAAATGGTCGGTCTTTGGTAAAACAAAGAAGAAAGGGAAAAAAAAGAAGAAGAGACAGAAATAATAAAAAAAATTGAATATATTAATATATTATTTAAAAACATCCATGTTAGGCCCGGTTATGCCACGTTGAATGATTGGCATTCACGTTAGTGAATTCCGACTAAAATTGGTCTGATGGACTCAATTTGCAAAAATGTGAAAATATTTAGGACTCGATTGACAAAATGAAAATATTTATGACTGAATTGAAAAAAATGAAATAAATTTAAAAATTTTTGGAAAATTTCACCCATCCATTTATCACCCAAATATCACCATTTGTCAAGCATTGCCCTCTAGCCTTCTAAAGGGATAGCCTTAAAATTGTGGTTCGAGCACGCAGGTAAAAGGCTGGTCATTTGTCATCTCCATAATTCTCTCTCTCGCACACATGCACAAACACTAGCTTGAGCATTCGGGGGCCAATCCAGATATCCGGACGCCTTAACCCAATTTTTATGTTGTAAGTCAATTTTAGGTGAAAGCTCCAGCTAAGTTCGACTTTGAGTATTATAGCTATTAATGGCTTTGTGCATGGATTGTTGATCATTATACCACGACAAAGAACATATTAAACTAATGTTAAACTAATCTTAGGAGGAAGTCCGAGCATTCCTAAGATGCCTCTTCATATATTCAAGAGTCCCATGTTTAACCTGACGTTCTATGCTACGGGCACAGCATCAAAACCATAGAAAACGAACTAAGACAAACTACTCGAACCAATGATAAGCATTGATACCAACATTGAAAAGCAAAAAAGTATATCTTCTTAAATAGCCAGAGGCACACGATACAAATAATAAACCGACAATTTCTGTCACATTTTGTCCAAGCAAACTAAACACAAGAACATAAATTATTCACTAGAATTTCGCTTCAATCTGGTCAACTATGGCCTTGTCCACCTGGAAAGCCTTGGCGAGAACATCAGTGGCGATATGCGGAGTCGACCCGAAGACCGTATCTGGAACAAGTACCACACCCGGGTTCTGGCTGCTTAGGCCGGAGAAGGAGAAGGCGTTCCCGTAGCCCACATTCTGTTGGAAGTGAATGAGTCCCTCAGGGAACACGAACACATCACCCTTCTGGAGAACCTTGGTGATCAGCTTGTTGTCGGGGTTGGACGTGACGAAGCCGACCAGCAGCGTCCCTTCAATGACTACCAAAATCTCGGAGGCACGGGGGTGGGTGTGGGGTGAGACGACACCCCATGGGGCATAGTCAATCCTTACCAAGGAGATGCCCAGAGTGTTGAGCCCGGGTATCTGTCCGACTGTGGCCGGGGTAATCGCCGAGCCTTGCGGGTTTGACACATTGCCTGGTTTGTCAAGCCCGGACAAGGAGAAATTGTCGGCAGTCACAAGCTTGGGGTCCAAGCAAGCAACACCATTAAGCAGTACTGCTCACAAACAAAAAGAAAAATGAGAAGACTTCAGCAAAAATGTCTAGAAGATAACAAGAACTATTTAACAATTATTTATAGCATTCGTTCAGACTTCCGTGCTTGAACATGACTCACACTTCTTTAAATACTAAATTTTTTTTCGACCGAAAAAAATACATAATTTTTCTACTATTATAAATCTAAATTACGTTGTTAAAGTTTGTCGAATTCCTTAATAGACCAGTTTTTGTGAGTCAATCGTACGAAAATAAGCAGATTCAGAGCGACAATACAGTAGAGATGGTGCTAACCTTGACTATTGAGATCTGCAACACAGAAATCTTGCAAGGGAGCAGGATCAGAGGCCACCACAAGGGCGCATGCGATGGCGAGGATGCAACAAAGGAGAATGTTCTTCGCCATGACTCAAACTTCCTTTTTGTACTGCTATACAAGCGAATATCAGGAAGACGATGAAAAACTGTGCTTAAGTTAGCACTTTGCAGGAGTTGGATGGGAAGCAAAATGATGCTCGACTTCCTATTTATAAGCCTCATTTACGGTTGGCGAAGAACCGAAGAGATGGAAGAAGAGAACAAGTCTTGTCTTTAGCCGTCCGTGTTTTGAAGGAACAAGACACAGTTAAAAACATATGTTTCAAGTTTCTGTTTCGGACATAGTTATCTGGTGAAAGCTTCTACTGTAAATTAACAAAGAAAACATATATTACTTTCATGGAAGATCAGTATAAAACATCTCCGGCTTTCTCGAATAACGATTTTTTCAATGTAATTAAGTCGGTCGCATTGAATTGTGGAGTATAGAATGCATTATATGAACTTGACAGTAGTGTAGTTTTAAGCCGGAGTAGGCTAGATGTGAAGAGCGGGTTTTGAGGAATCCCTACTCGACATAAATTGTATGTTAGTTTGTTGTGGAAGAGACGTTTGTCCACAATTCCGAAGAGGTTGACTTAATTGATAGGAAGAAAGAACAAAATAAGAATCACTCGGATTATATCCTTTGGCTGACTTGTGATTCCTTTGTGAAGGAGGTATATCCATCGACGACTTCGTCAAATTAGAAGTTTTTCCATTTCCTATGAAAGGGTTGAGAATGAGTAGGAGTTAATCCCGTGAATTCCATTCCAACCACTGATGAAAGTTTTTGTTGAACGAATTTGTAGGCATCTCGCGTTTTACTAAGTCCGATCAACACTCTTACAATTGAAAAACCGATTAAAAGGATGCCATTGGAGTAGTACCTGCTATAAATATTATATGGATACCCGATTTGTCCAATAACTGATATTGCATTTTAAGATATCGCCTTGATGGTACCATGAGACTTGTGATTTTCTCAGTCAAATGAACTTTTGTAAATCCAAGTGCTGAAATCTTTTGGATGAAATACAATCGAGTCTTATATATTTAGAATGATGCAATTGATTCCTAAACCTTTTTCAAAAATTATAATGCAGTCCTTCAAGAAACCATTATTGAAAACTGTCTTCACATCAATTTAAAGTTATCCATCTGGCAGCTTAAATTGCAAATTTCCCTATCGGTTTATAACTTAATTACACTTTTCAAAGGTTTAAAACTATCTTTTGCCAATTGAAAGGTTTAGGTTTTACTTCGCCTTTAGTGGAACACGTGGGAGGTCGAGCGTTAGAGCAAAGAGTAATGCGGCAGTGCTATTATTGCCGTCGAGGCACAAGCTCGCCGGTGCGAAGCCACACTCAAACACAAGAAAATTCCTCAGCTGCAACCCAGTGGCCTGGTTCCAATACCCTTCTCCCTGGTCTTTGGCTGGTGGGGAGTCGAGACTGTGGGACCTTTCCCGTTTGCCTGCCTCCGGAGCAGAAGATTTGTAGTAGTAGCAGTAGGTTAAGTGCTAGCTACTATATACAAGAGACTACAGAGCTACGTATGGCAGCGTACAGTTTGTCGGCTCGAGATTCCCTATTTTGCCACAGATAATAGGAAGAAGTTTTGACATCCTGAAGTTTCGAAGGTTTTTTGAAGGAGTTAGAAGATTTATCATGAATACTTGTCGGTTGCCATCCACAAACTGGTGGGTAGACAAAACCTGTCAGTGAGATCATTGTCGATGCAATCAAAAAGAGCATTAACGGTTCTCAAGGGAACTGGGCTTACGAGCTTCCGAGCATCTTATGGGCCCATCAGACAAGCTCAAAGAATTCTTTCTGTCTAGATAGGTTCTTTGTCTGGCCATGTAGAATAGTTTCGGATAGGAGAAAATGAAGATATATAAAGAATGAACCTCGATTTGGTTGAAAAAAAGTCAGTCAAGGCAGCACTAAGATCAGCGAAGTATTCTTTACCAAAAAAAAAAAAAAAAGATCAGCGAAGTATAAATGCGACTTATCAGATATCGGCAACGTTCTGTGCGCCATCAGGAGTTCAGCGTGGGCAACCTGGTCCTCAGAAAGTCTGAGGCCGCAATGTCATCGACAAATCATGGATTGGCTCCTGATTGGCATGGCTTGCTGATCATGGAAGAAGTCCTTAGTAAACTAGCATTCAAGCAAGGGCACATGACTCCTCGTGTTCAGTATTTAGGCACTCTTGTACGGCTTTATCAGTAGCCTTTTCATCGACTTGCTTAAGGAATATAGAAAAGTGCATGAGTCTCGAATCTAGCTCAGTCATTATACATGAACTTTCAAAGGGTTTCCCTATGGCATGTTGGGGAAATCGTCTTTGAACTTGGGTAGAACAATGAAGTCAATGTGTGTTCGAATCAACAGAGCAATTATATCGGACTTTAAGGTGTAATATCACTTTTTTTAAAGATTTATTTGTCTCACAAAGTTGCTAATGGTCACCAGCAAATTTCCTCCAAGATACAATAAAGTCTCAAATGAGAATACTAGATAGAAATTCTAATATATCTTCAGGATCTCTCTAGAAAACAATTGGAAACAATTGGCTGCAGTTTTGAAAGAGGATTCGAAAATAATAATGATACCTTTCATGGTTTTTCAAAAATCGATATATATAGGAACATAAGAAACTCTTCATGAAAGGTTGCAAAAATTAACAAAAATATCCCTTTGAAAGATGTTTTATCCAAATAGACACAACCTTTCAAGGATTAAGAAGTTATATTTGAACAAGTACAAACTCTAAGATAACGGCCGGAAGAAAAAACTAAATTCGGAATAAATAAATAATAAATTACTATAACTTCTTCATGAACAATCGCATTGTTTCAATATGACATTATGTTTAATTTTTTTTTATAAAAATAAATCCAAATTTTTTCAACAAATAAAAATAATGATCATTGGTTAGTGTTAAAACTCGTCCACATGCGCACTCACATCTTTTCGATGTGAGATAAGACATCTCTTGATTTGTTTTACAGACAAACTACCAATATGGCAATAGTCTTTGGCCGTTGGGGACCCGTTTGCTGTGATTGCCTTTGCCCACACAAATCCCCTATGGCGACAATCTTTGGCAGCCAAGAACATGATTTTACTGTGATAGCCTTTTGCCAAATAGATACCTGCAAACTTCCTGAGTATTAACTTATCCTCAGATTAAAAACTTACTTATCCTCAGTTGAACAAGTAATTTAACCTTAGATAATATACATCAAAACCTCTTGTACAGAAACCCATATCCACTTTCGCTGTGCACTTTGATCTAATCCTTACTAGTGATCTTCGGAAGCCTTAATCCACCTCTGAACTCCTAATCTATCACACCTGTAAAAATATATTGGGTTGAGTCTAAGTTCAGTAAATGAACTCTTTAGATCTAAGGTAGAAGATCACCTTAATACTAAACTTGATGTAAAGTAACGCGAGTTCAAAGTCATACAAGATAACCGTGTTTCATATATACAAAAGCAGTTGGTCTTTCTCTGCTAACACAATATGCCAATGAAAAGCGTTAACCTCAATACATAAGTCCATTCACTCAAGCACAAGAGGATGATGCATTATTTCATGATGTGCTAGTATCACCTAGTGTCTCACTAGTATACATGTAAAGTAAGATTGTCTTTTCAGATGCAAGCCAATGGCATAATATTTTAGGATGCATGGTTATTATTAATGAGACAATATGCAAATGTACGCATACGCATGATCATACATTACATTCATCATTACTTCTCCACCCGAATACTTCTAGGGCATCTTGATTCATGCGGGCATCCCAATTACATAGCAAGCCATCTCGACTCCCAACACATCCTAAAAAACTTTTTGGGGCATCTAGACCACTCAATGGGGCATCTCAACTCCTGAGGCATTTTGAAACACTCCTCGGGGCATCCTAATCTCACAACAGGGCGTCTCGACTCCTGAGACATCTAGAAAAACTCTCCGAAGCATCCCGATCACATAGTAAGGCATCCTGACTCACCACGGGGCATTGTCACTCCCACGATATGGGTGGTAGAATTTACCATTCATAGTACTTCACAAACTTAGTCATATGGTGTCATGCATACAACATTCATGTCACATGATCTCCATGTATCAATTATGCATCCAACACTCATTCACAACGTCAACACTTGACACGCAACAATTTTTTATACATATCATTACCTCCCCTTTCTCATGCATACATGAGTGATGATGATGATATACTTACATTTTTCATTTCTTAGGCAAACATCCATAACCCAAATAATCAACAACACGACATCTACAACCGACAATTAACAACATAACATCGACAGCCCAACAGTCAACATTGCTTAGCTAGATAATGACTTAGTCCTATTACAAAAAAATTATTATCAAATCTAGTTTTGTCATTTTCACTTAATCAAGCCATAATAATTAAATTAATCATCAAAGGCCATTTATTATTCATCTAAAACATACGAGTTTTTTTTTTTTTACACTATGGGCATGCGACATATTTTATAAAATTACCACAACATCCTTCTTCCATATTAATTACACAATTTATTCCAATTTTGCTTGGGTAGACACATTGTCTAAGATCAAGCAATAATCTCTAAACATAATTTAACACATATCAAAATAAGGCTCCTCGTGCTTTGAACAACCCCCAGAACTTCTAGTCTCTACAAATTCAATCCGCAACTTAGTGAAATTATGGATTTGCCCCTAAAGCTTCTAAATTCATTTTTTTTAACTCGTTTGATTTCCTTTAATTAATATTACTTAATAACCCACTAATTAACATTTAAACCCATAAAATAACCCTAAGTAACAGTCACCCTCTCACTTTTGTAAATTTCGAATTTTGCCCATATCTTTGTGAAATATTACCAAGACACCTTTTTTACACCTAGTTTTATCGTTTTCTCGTTCTTTCCCATCTAAGGTGCAACAAAACCATTTGGGTACTCTTTCAAACACCTTCTAGGCATGTACTAAAGCTTTCAATATAGGCAAGAAATCAGCATAACTCTACTTGTCAATCTTGGAACACACTTTTACTTAAGATCACATTTAAACTAACAAAAATCAATCAAACAAGTCAAGAGTACCAAGTAGATCAATCTAACTTAGTCCCTAGAGTTTTCACTTACCTCGAACAAAGATTTGGACAACTCAAAACCTTAATCACCTTTAAAGAAAAATAAACAAGAACAAACATTAACAAGTCCCAATCTTTAAGAAAACAACAAAACTAGCTTGATAAAAAAAAAATGAAGTTCCTGAACTTTTATCTTGTAAATATTTGAAAGATGAGATTTAAAGCTTAAACAACTCAAATTGAATTAACTTTGGAACTTGTTTGAAATTTTGGGGAGCTTCACTTGTTGTTTTGAAAGGGAAAAGAGAATTTGCACTTGAAGACAAAAAGATGAAGTTGCTCTACCCAAGAGAAGAAGAGAAAATGAATTTTTCTTCCTTCTTTACTTATTTTAAAGAACAGCTTCAATTCACATTAATTAACTAGGCTTATAAGTGTGACATAAAGTAACTAGAGCTAGAACATTATGTCATTCAAGATGTCATGTATGATGTAATTTGATAGGAGTTAAGTTCAATGTCGCTATTAGAGCATGTGAGTTATTGTTTAAGTGACAAATGACAAGATTTTGAATGGAAAGATGAAAATATTTTATTTGAGAGAGAGAGAATCATTGGCAAAGTAAAATACACGAATGAGAAAACAATATTCAAGATGTAATCATTTCAAGCATTGATAAGACATCAGAGAGATAGAGAAGACCTTCACTTGTATATCTCATGAGTTAAAATTTATAGTTATTAGTTAATTAAGGTTAAAAGCCATGATGACATTGGAGTTAAAACACTTGGTGGAAAATATATAGGTGTAGAGAACGAATGAGGACTCTTCAGTTACGAGCTCAAAAAGCATTAATGGGTTAGACTTAAAAGAAGTGACTTAAGAAATGATGTAATTTGCAAGTAAGAAATTATGAGATAAACTAAGGAATTTGGAAATCAAATTAGTGAAAAGTGGCTAATAAATTATGGTTATCAGAGACGAACATGTGACAATTATTAATGCCCATATGGAAAAATATGAATCTTATTTCTATATAGCATAATATACATAATAAATATAATGAAAATTTAGGATGTCATAGTGGCCCTCGCCAATTATGCGCAAGGGGTCACACATCCTCGCTTTGGCCGGTGAAGGTGTTGCGGCCCTCACACAGGCCAGTGACAGGCACAACCAAGCACCCTCACTTGCCCTAACTCCAACCCCCCCGGGAAAAAAGTTAAGGAGAAAAACATTTAAATTCAAAATATTATTGAAATATTATTTAAAAATATCTACGTTAGCACAGCTATACCAATATTAACTAAAATTGGTCAAATGGACTCAATTTGCAAAAGATAAAAATATTTAGGACTCATTGACAAAATTGAAAAGTTTATGACTAAATTGGCAAAAATGCAATAGATTTAGGACTTTTTGGACAATTTTCCCCGTCCATTTATCACCCAAATATCACCACTTGTCAAGCATTACTCTATAGCCTTCTAGAGGGATAGCCTTAAAATGGTGGTTCAAGCCCGCTGGTAAAAGGCTGGTAATTTGTCATCTCCATAATTCTCTCTCTCTCTCGCACATGCGCAAACACTAACTTGAGCGTCGGGGGCCAATCCAGATATCCGGACGCCTTAACCCAATTTTCATGGTGTAAGTCAATTTTAGGTGAAAGCTCCGTCTAAGTTCGCACTTTGAGTACGATAGTTATTGATGACTTTGTGCATGGATCTTTGATCATTATACCACGACAAAGAACATATTAAACTAATCTTAGGAGGAAGTCCTAGCATTCCTACATTCCTCTTCATAAATTCAAGTGTCCCATGTTTAACCTGACATTCGCCACTACGGGCACAGCATCAGAACCATAGAAAAAGACCTACGACAAACTCGAACCAATGATATGCATTGATACGGACATTGAAAAGTATACAAGTATATCTTCTTAATTAGCCAGAGGCACACAATACAAATAATAAACCGACAATTTCTGTCACATTTTATCCAAGCAAACTAAACACAAGAACATAAATCATTCACTAGAATTTCGCTTCAATCTGGTCAACTGTGGCCTTATCCACCTGGAAAGCCTTGGCGAGAACATCAGTGGCGATGTGCGGAGTCGACCCGAAGACCGTATCTGGAACCAGAACCACACCCGGGTTCTGGCTGCTTATGCCGGAGAAGGAGAAGGCGTTTCCGTAGCCCACATTCTGTTGGAAGTGAATGAGTCCCTCAGGGAACACGAACACATCACCCTTCTGGAGAACCTTGGTGATCAGCTTGTTGTTGGGGTTGGACGTGACGAAGCCGACTAGCAGTGTCCCTTCAATGACCACCAAAATCTCCGAGGCACGGGGGTGGGTGTGGGGTGAGACGACACCCCACGGGGCAAAGTCAATCCTTACCAAGGAGACGCCCAGAGTGTTGAGCCCGGGTATCTGTCCGACTGTGGCTGGGGTAACCGCCGAGCCTTGTGGGTTCGACACATTGCCTGGCTTGTCGAGCCCGGACAAAAAGAAGTTGTCGGCGGTCACAAGCTTGGGGTCCAAGCAAGCAAAGCCATTAACCAGTACTGCTCACAAACAATAAAAAGAAAATGAGAAGACGTGACTAAACATGTCTACAAGATAACTGGAAGTATTTAACAATTACTCTTAGCATTCGTTCAGACTTGCTTGAACATGACTCGCACTTCTTTAATCCTTTTTCTTTTGTTATAAGTTTAAAGTACACAGATAACGTTTGCCCAATTCCATAATAAACCAGTTTCCATAAATCAATCGGAAGAAAATAAGCAGATTCAGAACGAGAATACGGTAGAGATGGTGCTACCTTGGCTATTGAGATCTGCAACACAGAAATCTTGCAAGGGCCCAGGATCAGAGGCCACCGCTACGGTGCATGCAACAGCGAGGATGCAGCAAAGGAGAATGTTCTTGGCCATATCTCAAACTTCCTTTTTGTACTGCTATATAAGCGAATTTCAGGAAGATGATGAAAACTCCGCTTAAGTTTGCACTTTGCAGGAGTTGGATGTGAAGCAACATGATACTCAGACTTCCCTATTTATAAGCCTCGTGTACGGTTGGTGAAGAACCGAAGAGATGGAAGAAGAGAACAAGTCTCGTCTCAAGCCGTCCGTGTTTTGAAGAAACAAGACGCAGTCAAAACACATGTTTTGAGTTTTGATTTCGGACATAGTTATCTGGTGAAAGGTTTTACTGTAAATTAACAAAGAGAAATATATCACTTTCATGCGAGATTCAGGATAAAACATCTCTGGCTTTCCCGAATAACAATTCCAAATGGTGCTTCGGAATGTGGACGGAATTAAGTTAATCAATGTCATTACGTCGATCACGTTGAATGATGGAATATAGATTGCACTGCACCAGATGAACTTGGAAGCAAAGCAGTTTCAAGACGGCGCGTGCGTGGAGCGGGTGTTAAGGCACGGCCATTCGACATATAATATGTGTTGGTTTGTTACAGAAGAAACATGTCAAAATTCCCGAAGAGGTTGACTTAACTGATGGAAGGGAAAAAAGCAATTAACCAGATTATATCCATTGGCTGACTGACGTATCCTTTTTGAATGAGATATATTTATAGAAGGCACGGTCAAAGTAGAAGTTCCTATTTCCTATTTCCTATAAAAGGGTTGGGACTTGGTGAGAATATGTCTTGAATTTGAAGCGATAAAGAGAACCCGATCCAAATAGGTTTTTTAATTTGAGCAGGTTTTCAATAGGTTTCTTAAAATGGGTTTTCTATTTTGATTACCAACATGATTTCTGCTCGGTTGTCACACTAGCGCAAAATAAGAGGAGAAATGGCATTTTCTCTTTGAGCTTTTTTAGTGAGTATTATGTGGAAAATTGTGACGTGACTCGCGTGAGTTTGCTATAACTGTAATCTAGGGTTAGGGAAAGTTTGAGAGATTAAAGTTGTTTTGGGGAAAATGAATAATTTAGAAATTATTTTCCTTAAATTAATCGTTTCGTATCACTTACAAAAATGAATTAACGAAAAATATTTTCATCGTCTATAAAAATGTTTAAATATAACTATTCTGCAAAACAAACAGAGTCTAAGAATTTAAAAAATACGTATTTTTGGGATTCATAATGGATTTCTTGGTGGTCGGTGCTTTTTGTGAAGTAGTTACCAACCTTTGAGCTGAACAATGTAAATCCTAGTGTCCTTATTATTTTTTGTTGAAGTCTTTGGTAATTTTTTCTTCTCTCATTAAACCTAAATTGTAAAATTCATTACTTTCCATGCTACTTTCGTAACAAGAATGAACAGCAATTACATTCCAAGAACTGATGAAAGCTTTTGTTGAACGAACTTGCAGACACCTTATTCTTTGCTAAGTTTGATTGACATTGTTACTATTGAAAAATCAATTAAATGGACGTCAAAGAGGTAGCAAATGTGCATATGTGTTGCATGTATACAAAAAATTGTTGTTTGAAAGATTAAGCAAAAAAAAAAGTTCGACCAAAAAGGATTATGCAAAATTGTCTTATTACTAAATATTTGAATTATTAAATGACCGGAAATTTTTTTCATAAAAATACTCAATTCACAAAGGAAACGTATGTTGATATGTGGAAAGATAGGAATATTTCAAGATTAAAGATCTAGGTAAGTTGTTATTAAATAGAAATATTCAAATTTTAATATTTAAAAATATGAGGGGTTATATGGAATTATTAACTTACCCATTTGCACTTAGATTCCATATTTGTAAAATAAGCAATTAATGATAATTTAGGAATAAAAAAATTGCAATATTGTCTTTGCTTTGTAGAATTATATAGATAAGGTTACCTAAAGTTTCAATTCGATTTTTTAGGAGGTTGGAGTGGGGACAATTAGCTTTATGTGTGGGTTTCAACTCCTATACCAAGAAAAGAGACAAAATAAAAGTTTGAGAATTAGTTAAAAGTTGGAATAGGACAAACCAAAAAGAAAAAGGGTCTGATGTAGTTGACTGTCCTCCATCAAATGATGGTAGGGGGTGATCGAATTCATGGTGGATAAGGTCTAGACCTAAATCTTGTGCTCAACCTTATTATAACCGGTACTCCTTTTCTTGACCTTGTACCTACCTGTTTGCATTGGACCCTATTTTGGACTCGACTTTTTTTTTTTGGTTCGGGAATATGGTCTACCCTTTTTCGATTGGAACTTATTTTGCAACCGTCAAATATCCTACATGAATTTAAATTATACATTAATTCACAAAAAAAAAAAACAATAACGTAATTTTCTTAATTTGCATTAAGCACATGTAATCAATAAGTACATGAAAATTTTGACTAAACGGAGAACTAAGGATCCACAAGGCTAATTATCATAAGCAAACATCACAAGACAAAGCAAAAATCCTAATATTATTTAAACATTACCAACAAACATAGATCTAATATTAGTCGCATTGCCACAACTACTACATCAAACTGTTCATTTATCTAAAATGGTTAAGTCTTTGCTACAATCATAACTCCTCCAAAAGTGAAATCAAGCGAGCCCATCCATGCAATACAAAATCTCTAACAAAGACTTGAAATTCATACATAAAGAAAAATCAATAAGAAATCATGCTCTAAAGACATACAAAAGTTATGGTTTAATGAAGCCTATTTACTTACCACAAACGGAGCTTCCACAAAATTGTCTATGTTCCAATGATAACGTCCTCGGTAAAACAATCCAAATCTAAAAAATAAAAAAGAGATTTTCTACTTCAGCCAAAGGAGGTACTTTTGTATGGCAAGCATGCAATACCTACAATTACAATGAAAAGGACACAATGCAAAGGCTAGATTAGAGTGATTTTTGGTAAATTAGCAAATACAGACATTCCAAAGTCTCGAGATAAGTGAGCCAAGCTTCGGGAGTAGAAGTTGAAGCTTCCAAAGTCTCAAGATACACGAGCCAAGCTTCAAGTGTAGAAGCTGAAGCTTCCAAAGTCTCAAGATACGCAAGCCAAGCTTGCAACATAGCATTTATCTATTACTGATTTTCCTGGACTTTATGGTGGTCATTATGGAATATTCAATTATATGTTGATCAGTAGAAACAAACATCTAATTACAAGTTTCCTTAGCTCTCCAATCTTTCATTAGTCACATGCCATAACAACAACTATCAAGACCTTACATGTCAAGATCTAGAAATGAATGCACATTATTAGCTTTAATTGTGTCCTTGATCCCTAAATAATATGTGTTTCTTGACTATTCCAATATCACATTTTGACCTGACAATTCTTAGCAAAGATTACTCGATCTTTATGCATTTCAATGCAGTAAAAAAAATCTACTAGATATTAAGTTAACAGATATAGATTTCTCTAATCTATCACACAATAGGGCAAATAACAAAATTATAAAATTGATAGAGGTAGATTACTCTAATCTGTCATAGAGAGGGCAAATAACAGAAGTATTCCAAGTAATTGTCATATTTGACAATTATATTTCAAGAATCGGATGTCTCTACAGAATGTCCAACTTTCAATGCAATTCTCCTTTATAAATTAGAATGCACCAAGTAGCACTTTCATCTCAAAGAAAGATTTTGAATAATCTTCATGCTCATTTATCATTAACATGTAAAAGATCCCATAAGACAAAAACTTGGCTATTGAAATACTAAGTTCCATGACCTCTATAACAATGTTGTGCCGCATCTTTACCTCAACTATCAATTGAACTTAATTCTCAGCTAACAACATCTTACGAGTCAAAAGGCAAGGCGATAGTCAATTTTTGCCACAAAGTCCAACGTGATGCATCATCAACACCAATCTAGTTTAGCAAATGGATCATATGGCTCGGATGAAGTCTTAAGAAAGGGAAAGGTTTAATAAGGATCTGTACATTGACTGTGGTGGGGATGCGAGTATCGATACGGTGTGTAGAGGAGGCACAGTGGCTCTGGGACAGCAACACTCTTGCACCAACAGTAGGGATGGCACAACAAAATCATGCATCTTAGGTTTGTAAGGGCAATGGACGGCAATGGAGTCGAGCATAGCTCACTCGTCATCAAACTAGAAAGGTAACGTCTTTATAGTGAAGTAGTTTCCTATCGCAAAACAAAGGCGACGGCTTCATGGGATCAGCTTTGTGTTAGGCTATTGTCAAGGGAGCAAAAGCGAGTGGCGACCGTTGGCCGTGTAGTGGCCAGGATTGTCGAAGCGAGTCAAACGATTGGCGAGGATGCTGCAATTGAGGGAGAGAGATACGGTTCTGCTTCTGCGATTGAGACTTGAGAGAGGGAGAGAGGTTTTCCCTTTTTAAGCTAGGGTGGGTTTTCAATTTCTTTCTTCTTCTTTTTTTAAGAGAATCGGTTCGGGCTAGGTTGGTTTTCACTTGGAATTGGTTCTCGGACGAGTTCCAATCAGATCCCAAAAATTAGAACCAATTCCAATAGGAATCGATTCTTGGACCTATTTTTTGGGCAGTCTAGTTCAATTCTTAGGTAAACCCGATCCGGTTGCATTCGCCTAAATGATGAAGTGATAGTCAACTAAGGACCACACGTTTTTGGATGGAAATCGGTTGAATTTGTCGATTGGTTTCCATCTTTTACTCTCTCTTTTTTTATGTTTTCTTATTAAATTGAGAGATAAAATTGTAAGATGGCCCACGCAATCAATTTTCATGAATATGATGAAAGAAAATATAAATTAGAAAAGTAAAGATTAACGATGAATATCTCTTACTTTCTTGCTATAAGAAAAGTAGAGATTAATAAACCTTTCTCCACCATTATGAAATATTTAATTACAAAATCCTACAACAATCGAAATTCAAAGTGCACAAGATGATTACACATTTTGCGCACACACACAAAAAAGATAATTACATTCCTATATTTTGAGTTATTAAGTTTTTTTTTATTTAGGAACAATCTCTACAAAAAAAATTTCTTTGGCCAAAAAATAATATCCACCATTTTAAAAGTTATAATTGAATTCTTCATATATTTCTTATTATTTGAATAGTATTGTAAACCATTGAGGCAAACCATGCTTCTTACATAAGAAGGGAGGGGTGGGGGTTCGAATCCCCACATTCTAAAAAATGGTTGAAATAGGAATGATTTAGTTTTATGTATTTCTTTTTATTTGAATAGTATTGTAAACCACTAGGCAAACCACCTTTCTCATATAAGAAGAGAGAGATGGGGGATCCAAATTCCCATCTTCTCAAGAGGGGGTTAAGGTGGGGATGATTTAATTTCATGAGTGAGTTTTGACTTTTACGATCGACAAAAGTCTGAGCATTAGAGTAGGAGTAGATAAGACCGACAAAAAAAAAAATAGTATTGTAGGATTTGTTTCTTATTGTGCGAATATTATTACTTTTATATGTTTCTCAATTTGAGCTTGCAATAAAGAATTATGCAAATCTCAAATAAAAGAAAAAGAAAATTAGGGTAAAAATGGAACCGGTAGAGGAAGCCAACATTTCAAGTTTTTTTTTCATCTTTTAAATTTAATAGATCTATATAATGACATAAACAATTTATTTTTAGTAGATGATAATATTTTTTTTACTTATAATTATTTATATTTCAGTATCTAATGTATTTTTTCTTTCATCATATTTATGAAAATTGATTGTGTGGGCCTTTCGATTTAAGCTAGCAATAAGAAAAAAAAATAGGGTAAAAGATGTTGAAAAAGTCAATCGGTTTCATCCAAATACGTGTGGTCCTTAGCTGACTATTACTCCGTCATTTGATGGAGGACGGTCAGCTAAGCTTTTTCCAAAAAAATAATAAAAATACATAGGTACGTGCTGCTAGTGCTCATTCATCGGGTGAGGCTTCTTCGGGTGTGCAATTTTATGTCGAAGAAAATCATCTTGTTTGGTGGTGTTGATGAAATTGGGAGGAAAACAACCATCCTAAAATATTTTCCAAGTTTTTAAAAAAGCTGAAACGTTCTTAAAAAAAAAAAAGGTTGAAGAAAAATAAAATGATAAACGAGAAAGAGAGAGAGAGGTGTAAAAGTAAAAAATGTAAAAATCTCTCTCTATAAGTAGGTCATCGACAGTTGTCACTGCTTTCAAAGAGAAATGTAAAAGTAAAAATCTCTCTATAAGTAGGTCATCGTCAGTTGTCACTACTTTCAATGTTGGTTGTGGGTTTAGTTGTGATGGCAGGGGCTTACATCTAGCGGAAGTTTCATCTTTTGGGTGAAAAACACATTTTTACGTAATCAGTGAGTTTACACTTTGATTTGGCTCAATCTCATGTGTACGAGCTCATACTCTTATTTTTGTTGTTACAAAATCCATATAGTGAACCCAGCTAATAAAGAGAGGAAGACCTTCCAAGCAAAGTGGATAAGAGAATATAAAGATATATGTCTTTTGAAATATTTTTTTCTTTAGGTTAATATCACAAAAAAGCTTTAAATTGGTACATTTATGATAAATTTAACTCAAACTAATTTTTTGATTATCAAAAACCTACACTTCTGACAAATTTATCTTTTATTAGTTTCCGTAAATTTTACAATTAGATTGCTAAGTTGGATGGCATATGACAATTAACGTGTATACCAATTTGAGATTTTACTCTCCGTTTATTACATGTATACTAGTTTGTGGTTTTTTGTGGCATTATTTAATTTAATGAAAATTAACAGAAAATAAATTTGTCACAAATATATCAATTTAGAGTTTTTGGTAGTCAAAAAATTAGTTTGGACAAATTTGTTATATGTGCAACAGTTCAGAGTTTTTAGTGTTCAAAAAATTCATTTGTAGTAAGTTTGTCATGAGTGTACTTGTATGGATTTTTAGTTCAAAAATTAATTTGAGGTAAATTTATTATAAATGTATTAATTTATGGTTTTTTTTTGTGGTATTAACCTTTTTTTTTTCTTTCGTACAATAAATCCAACTCCAGCATGACCTGCTGCCAAAATAACATTTTTGAGAAAAAGAAATTAACTTCCATGTTTTTCTTTATGAAATTGATGCGTTTATAAGTTACTATGAATATCAAAACCCAACCAAATTATTTAGGGAATAACTCTAGAACATTATGAACTTTTTTTTTGCTTAATAGATGGAAAAGTCCACTTTTCATTCTAAATAACATGGAAGAAGTTTTTATAAATTTGATACCTGATAAAAATATAAAAAAATTGTGTCAATATCCATCTGTATTATAGTCATTAGTAAAATATAAATATAAATATTTTAAATTAAGTACTTGATATAAGTCAATTCAATAATCATGTTGCGTTTCGTTCAAAAAATGTTCTCTTCAAACCATCATTTGATCCATTCAAATGAATGGGTTGGACAAGTCAACTCTTGAGATACATGAATTGGTCCCGAGCCATTTTATTAATTATATCAACCGGACATACACAATTATGATATGACCATGATTGGCATAACCTCAAAGCAACCGATTTCTTTTTTTTCTTTTTTGTTCGAAATTGAAATCCTTTCATTGCTAACTCAAAACGAGAGTTTGTGAGACAGGAAAATCCATGCATAAAATAGACCAAAGAGGAAAGGGAGGGTGCGTAACCCAATTCGAAGGCAGAGTCTTGTCTCGGTGGGCCTTCGCAACCCAATCCGCGGCATGATTTGCTTCCCGCGGAAGCAGCCGATTTCATATCGTCATGATTAAATTAGTCTCTATATTGTGCTGAGGTTCCTTAAAAAAATCCGAACGGAGGAGCATCCCGCGACAAATTCATTTTCACACGGCAAATTAGAAATATCTTAAAACCTGAGGGACCCAACTGTAAATTTCTACTTTGCCCCACCCCGGGGGAAAAAAATCTACGACCAGACCGGACAGCCTCCTCACTGCTTAGTGCTCAACTCACAACGGATGCTGTTGTTTTTGTCTTATTTCGTTTCCATGGTCTCTTCAATGTCTACATGCTTGACAGTCGCAGCATCCCATCATTGAGTGAGCGGTGAGAACACTATCCTACTTTTCGGTCGAAATTTGATTCAATCCGGTGCTGGGAAAATGCTTGTGAAGCTCGATGCCAAATGCCTCCACGGACTTGGTGCTCCGACGACACCTCGTGACGCGATGATCTCAATCCCTAACCCTCACGGCAAGGCGAAACCGGTCGAGAAACAAAGGGAATGCAGGATTCCCGGAAAACCCATGACGAGGAAGAGCTTTGCCTGGACTCGCGAGGATAGACACGACGGGGGAAGTTCGGTTCTTGGTGAAATTGGAAAAGAAAAACACAGTTTGAGAAAAAACGGGAACTGGGAACGGAGGAGGAATGGTGGGAGTGATGATGGAATTGTAATTGTAAGTGAGGTGGGGGTCCAGGGTTGTACGGGTAGTGGGAGTTTTATGGTAAGGAATGTGCAGACCAAGTGTTCGACGAAATGGGTGGGTTATGGGGGATGTATACCCGCGATTCTGCAAGCTTTAGATGCTATTGAGGACTTGGATGAGGCTTTCAGGCCATGGGAAGAGCGGCTTGGCAATAAAGAAAGGAGCATAATTTTGAAGGAGCAAACTCGATGGGAGAGAGCTATGGAGATATTCGGATGGTTCAAGAAAAAGGGTTGCTTTGAACTGAATGTGATTCATTATAACATCATGCTCAGGATTCTGGGGAAGGCACATCAGTGGCGGCATTTGGAGCATTTGTGGGATGAGATGAATGACAAAGGGATTGTTCCAATCAACTCGACATATGGTACACTTATTGATGTTTACAGCAAAAGTGGGCGGAGAGAAGTGGCACTTGTTTGGCTTGGAAAAATGAGCAAGCAAGGGATTGAACCTGATGAGGTGACAATGGGAATTGTCATCCAAATGTACAAGAAGGGTGGAGAGTTTCACAAGGCTGAGGACTTCTTCAGAAGATGGTCTTTAGGTGAATCACTAAAGCTGAGAGTCAATAGGACAAGGAGAGAGTAAAATTCCATTGTCTTCTCGGGAGGATGTTTGTTTAAGCTCGCATACATATAATTCGCTGATTGATAATTATGGTAAAGCTGGGCAACTTCAAGAAGCATCTGCAACATTCTTGCAGATGCTTAAAGAAGGGATAACACCTACTACTGTTACTTTTAACACAATGATCCACATGAATGGCAAAAATGGCCAGTTAAAAGAAGTAGATATGCTGATGCGGAAGATGGAGGAGCTCAGTTGTGCGCCAGATACTAGAACTTATAATATACTGATTTCAATTTATACTATGCACGACAATGTTGGAGTGGCTGGAGCTTACTTTAGAATGATGAAAGATGCCTGCCTTAAACCAGACCTAGTGAGTTATCGCACTCTTCTGTATGCATATTCCATAAGGCGAATGGTTCATGAAGCTGAAGAACTTGTATGTGAAATGGATGAAAGGGATATGATGATTGATGAATACACACAATCAGCACTTCTTAGAATGTACATAGAAGCTGGGATGCTTGAAAAATCATGGTTATGGTTCAGGCGATTTCATCTCGAAGGAAATATGAGTTCTGAGTGTTATTCGGCCAATATTGATGCATATGGAGAGCGTGATTATATTTCAGAGGCTGAGAGAGTTTTCCTATGCTGCCAGAGCAGGGAAGTTGAGAGCATGAGCTGACCCCATTGGAAGTGCCGGAAGTCAGATTCTAGGAGTGTTGGCAGGTCGAAGTGAGCATCCGAAGTCTGGCTTTGTTGAGGACGACCAGGACCCCTCTTCTTTTCTGTGCAAAAAAGGTTTGTGAGGAACGGCCAACCTGAATTCCTGGTGGCCTGAATCGGCAGCAGGTTGGGGATAGGGGAAAGGTCAGTCCGTGCTGACGAAGCAGATTGGTCTTTATCTAGATCAGCCTACTCTGTCAGGACATTCCGTTGTTTCGTCACAGTTACCTTCTAGGAGCGAGCTGTTGTGCTGATCGAGACACAAAAAATAAATAAATAAAAAGGAAAGAGGCAGCTCAGTGGGCCTAAATCGAAGAGAAGAAGACTGACTTGTAGGACGACAATGTTGGGCTGAGAGCTTAACCCAGCCATTGGACCGTAGTTGAAGTAGCTTTGAAGAAGAGGAAATGGGCGAATTTGGATTTGAGAGAGGAGTTTTTCGTAGATTTAAAAAAAAAAAAAAAGAGTTTGAGAAGATGAATCGCGATGAAGGAAGAGAGAGAGAGAGAGAATACAGACGTTGAATTCATGAGAAATGGACACAGATTAGGCTATCTGATCTCACTTAAGAAATCTCGCTTGAAAGGCCAGTCACGATTAATGGAGAAATCAAGGTTCGTGATGATTGTTAATTACACCAACATTGATGGGCTAAATTGCAATAGCTAAGTCAACAGTTAAAAGCAAATATCCATATAAGTTACCTCTAATCTCAAAGTAGAAATAGAAGTTAATGCGATTAGCTACCTCATAAAGGAAATAAGGTAATAAGGTGATATTCTATATGCATATGTATTTTACAGCTCCTGACACAGGTTCTATTAATGTGACGGTTCAAGTTCATGACCAAATAGGAAGATGGGAAAATTGTCCAAAAAGCCTTAAGTTTATTGCACTTTCATTAATTCAATCTTAAACTTTTCAATTTTGTCGATTGAGTCCTAAACATTTTCTTCTTTTGTCAATTGAGTGCATCTGGCCAATGTTGGTCAGAATTTACTAAGTGACATAACACTACTAATGTTGATAATTTTTAATAATATTTTAATACTTTGTTGATTTAATATTTTCTAAATTTTTCCTATCTTATTTTTCCCTTTCTTCTTTCTTTTGTTAGTGACTGGTCACAGGTCACAAGTAATGGCTAGCCACCAGCCATGGCCAGGTGGGCTAGCCTTACCTAGATGAGGGTCGCCATCACCTGCCACAAGCAAGGCTCGACTGGAGAAGGGGAAGCCTAGCGAATGCTCCCCTTGCCAAATCTAGCCGGGTCGATCCTCACCCAAGCTAGATCTAGCGAGGCCTACCCTTACTTAGGTTAGGGCGGCCTTGCCCAATTTAGCAAGGGGAGCCCTTGCCCATTCTTGCCCTCACTCTATTGGGCCTTGCATGTGGCACATGATGGTGACCCCAAGTGAGGCCAACCCACCTAGGCATGGCCAATGACCGACTATCACCTATGGCGAATGGTCGATCTTTGGTAAAAAGAAAGAAGAAAGGGGAAAAAGAAGAAGAGAAAGAAATAATAAAAAATTGAATATATTAAAATATTATTTAAAAATATCCACGTTAGTTAGTTATGCCACGTCAAATGGTTGGCATTCATTTTAGTGAATTTCAACTAAAATTGGTCTGATTGACTCAATTCGCAAAAAGATGAAAATATTTATGACTCGATTGATAAAATGAAAATATTTATAACTGAATTGACAAAAATGCAATAAGTTTAAAACTTTTTGGACAATTTTGCCCATCCATTTGTCAAGCATTACCCTCTAGCCTTCTAAAGGGATAGCCTTAAAATTGTGGTTCGAGCACGCAGGCAAAAGGCTGGTCATTTGTCATCTCCATAATTCTCTCTCTCTCTCTCATGCACAAACACTAGCTTGAGAATTCGGGGGCCAATCCAGATATCTGGACGCCTTAACCCAATTTTTATGTTGTACGTCACTTTGAGGTGAAAGCTCCAGCTAAGTTCGCACTTTGAGTACTATAGCTATTAATGACTTTGTGCATGGATCGTTGATCATTATACCATGACAAAGAACATATTAAACTAATCTTAGGAGGAAGTCCGAGTATTCCTAACATGCCTCTTCATATATTCAAGTGTCCCATGTTTAACCTGACGTCCTACGCTACGGGCACAGCATCAGAACCATAGAAAATGAACCAAGACAAACTTCTCGAACCAATGATATGCATCGATACGGACATTGAAAAGCAAAAAAATATATCTTCTTAAATAGCCAGAGGCACACGATACAAATAATAAACCGACAATTTCTGTCACATTTTGTCCAAGCAAACTAAACACAAGAACATAAATTATTCACTAGAATTTCGCTTCAATCTGGTCAACTATGGCCTTGTCCACCTGGAAAGCCTTGGCGAGAACATCAGTGGCGATGTGCGGAGTCGACCCGAAGACCGTATCTGGAACAAGTACCACACCCGGGTTCTGGCTGCTTAGGCCGGAGAAGGAGAAGGCCTTCCCGTAGCCCACATTCTGTTGGAAGTGAATGAGTCCCTCAGGGAACACGAACACATCACCCTTCTGGAGAACCTTGGTGATCAGCTTGTTGTCGGGGTTGGACGTGACGAAGCCGACTAGCAGAGTCCCTTCAATGACCACCAAAATCTCCGAGGCACGGGGGTGGGTGTGGGGTGAGACGACACCCCACGGGGCAAAGTCAATCCTTACCAAGGAGACGCCCAGAGTGTTGAGCCCGGGTATCTGTCCGACTGTGGCTGGGGTAATCGCCGAGCCTTGTGGGTTCGACACATTGCCTGGCTTGTCGAGCCCGGACAAAAAGAAATTGTCGGCGGTCACAAGCTTGGGGTCCAAGCAAGCAAAGCCATTAACCAGTACTGCTCACAAACAATAAAAAGAAAATGAGAAGACGTGAGTAAACATGTCTACAAGATAACTAGAAGATAACTAGAAGTATTTAACAATTACTCTTAGCATTTGTTCAGACCTGCTTGAACATGACTCGCACTTCTTTAATACTTTTTCTTTTGTTATAAGTTTAAAGTACACGTAACGTTTGCCCAATTCCATAATAAACCAGTTTCCATAAATCAATCGGAAGAAAATAAGCAGATTCAGAACGAGAATATGGTAGAGATGGTGCTACCTTGGCTATTGAGATCTGCAACACAGAAATCTTGCAAGGGCGAGGGATCAGAGGCCACCGCTACGGTGCATGCAACAGCGAGGACGCAGCAAAGAAGAATGTTCTTGGCCATATCTCAAACTTCCTTTTTGTACTGCTATATAAGCGAATTTCAGGAAGATGATGAAAACTCCGCTTAAGTTTGCACTTTGCAGGAGTTGGATGTGAAGCAGAATGATACTCAGACTTCCCTATTTATAAGCCTCGTGTACGGTTGGTGAAGAACCGAAGAGATGGAAGAAGAGAACAAGTCTTGTCTCTAGCCGTCCGTGTTTTTAAGAAACAAGACGCGGTCAAAACACATGTTTTGAGCTTTGATTTCGGACATAGTTATCTGGTGAAAGGTTTCACTGTAAATTAACAAAGAGAAATATATCACTTTCATGCGAGATTCGATATAAAACATCTCCGGCTTTCCCGAATAATGATTCCAAATGGTGCTTCGGAATATGAACGGAATTGAGTAAATCAATTTCATTACGTCGATCGCGTTGAATAATGGAATATAGATTGCACTGCACTAGATGAACTTGGGAGCAAAGCAGTTTCAAGACGGCGCGTGCGTGGAGCGGGTGTTAAGGCACGGCCATTCGACATATGATATGAGTTGGTTTGTTACAGAAGAAACATCTGTCAAAAATCCCGAAGAGGTTGGCTTAATTGATGGAAGGGAAAAAAACAATTAACCAGACTATCTACTACTGATTTTCCTAGACTTTATGGTGGTCACTATGGAATATTCAATTATATGTTGATCAGTAGAAACAAACATCTAATTACAAGTTTCCTTAGCTCTCCAATCTTTCATTAGTCACATGCCATAACAACAACTGTCAAGACCTTACATGTCAAGATCCAGAAGTGAATGCACATTATTAGCTTTAATTGTGTCCTTGATCCCTAAATAATATGTGTTTCTTGACTATTCCACCATCACATTTTGACCTGACAATTCTTAGCAAAGATTACTCGATCTTTATTCATTTCAATGCAATAAAAAAATCTACTAAGTTAATAGATATAGATTTCTCTAATCTATCACACAATAGGGCAAATAACAAAATTATCAAATTGATAGAGGTAGATTACTTTAATCTATCATAGAGAGGGAAAATAACATAAGCATTCCAAGTAATTGTCATATTTGACAATTATATTTCAAAGGAAGATTTTGAATAATTAGATGTCTCATTAACAGAAAGTCCCCAACTTTCAATGTTCCATGACCGCATCTCTACCTCAACTATCAATTGAACTTAACTCTCAGCTAACAACATCTTATGAGTCAAAAGGCAAGGCGATAGTCAATTTTTGCCATAAAGTCCAACATGATGCATCATCAACTAGTTTAGCAACTAGATCATATGGCTTGGATAAAGACTCAAGAAAGGGAAAGGTTTAATAAGGATCTGTACATTGACTTCGGTGGGGATGCAAGTGTCGATGCAGTGCGTGGAGAAGGCACAGTGGCTCTAGGATAGCAACACTCTTGCACCAACAATAGGGATGGCATGGCAGAATCATGCAGCTTAGGTTTGTAAGGCCAACGGATGGCAACGGAGTCGAGCATAGCTCGCTCGTCATCAAACTAGAAAGGCGACGTCTTCATAGTGCAGCAGTTTCCTATTGCAAAACAAAGGCGACGGCTTCATGGGAGCTCAGCTTTGTGTTAGGCTATTGTCGAGAGAGCAGAAGTGAGTGGCGACTATTGGCCATGCAGTGGTTAGGATTGTTGAAGCAAGTCGAATGATTGGCAAGGGTGCTGCAATTGAGGGAGAGAGATAGGCTTCTGCTTCTGCGATTAAGACTTGAGAGAGGGAGAGCGGTTTTCCCTTTTTTAGCTAGGGTGGGTTTTCAATTTCTTTCTCCTTCTTTTTTTTTTAAGGGAATCGATTCATGCCAGGTTGGGTTTCACTTGGAATTGGTTCTTGGATGGGTTCCAACCGGATCCCAAAAATTAGAACCAATTCCACTAGGAATCGATTTCTAGACCTATTTTTTGGGCAGTCTAGTTCGGTTCTCGGGTAAACCCGGTCCGGTTGCATACGCCTAAATGATGAAGTGATAGTCAACTAAGGACACACGTTTTTGGATGGAAATCAGTTGACTTTGTCAATTGGTTTCCATCTTTTACTCTCTTTTTTTATGTTTTCTTACTGCAAACTTGAATTGAGAGATAAAATTGTAAGATGGCCCACACAATCAATTTTCATGAATATGATGAAAGAAAAAATAAATTAGAAAAGTAAAGATTAACGATGAATATCTCTTACTTTCTTGCTATAAGAAAAGTAGAGATTAATAAACCTTTCTCCACCATTATGAAATATTTAATTACAAAATCCTACAATAATCGAAATTCAAAGTGCACAAGATGATTACACATTTTGCACACAAAAAAAAAAAAGATAATTACATTCCTATATTTTGAGTTATTAAGTTTTTTTTTTTATTTAGGAACAATATCTACAAAAAAATTTCTTTGGCCAAAAAATAATATCCACTATTTTAAAAGTTATAATTGAATTCTTCATATATTTCTTATTATTTGAATAGTATTGTAAACCATTGAGGCAAACCATCCTTCTTACATAAGGAGGGAGAGGTGAATGTTCGAATCCCCACCATTCTAAAAAAAAAAGTGGTTGAAATGGGAATAATTTAATTTCATATATTCCTTATTATTTGAATAATATTGTAAACCACTGGGCAAACCACCCTTCTCATATAAGAAGAAAGAGGTGGGAAGTTCGAATCCCCACCTTCTCGGGAGGGGGTTAAGGTGTGAATGATTTAATTTCAGAATGAGTTTGACTTCTACGATCGACAAAAGTCCGAGCATTAGAGTAGAGTAGATAAGATCGACAAAAAAAAAAAAATAGTATTGTAGGATTTGTTTCTTATTTGTGTGAATATTATTACTTTTATATGTTTCTCAATTTGAGCTTGCAATAAAGAATTATGCAAATCTCAAATAAAAGAAAAAGAAAAATAGGGTAAAAATGGAACTGATTGAGGAAGCCAACGTTTCAAGTTTTTTTCCATCTTTTAAATTTAATAGATCTATTTAATGACATAAAAATTTATTTTTAGTAGATGATAATATTTTTTTACTTATAATTATTTATATTTCAGTATCTAATTATTTTTCTTTCATCATATTTATGAAAATTGATTGTGTGGGCTTTTCAATTTAAGCTAGCAATAAGAAAAAAAAAAATAGGGTGAAAAAGATGTTGAAAAAGTCAATCGGTTTCATCCAGTCCTTAGCTGACTATCACTCCGTCGTTTGATGGAGGACGGTCAGCTAAGCTCTTCCCAAAAAAATAATAAAAATACATAGCTACGTGCTGCTAGTGCCCATTCATCGAGTGAGGCTTCTTCGGGTGTGCAATTTTATATCGAAGGAAATCATCTTGTTTGGTGGTGTTGATGAAATTGGGAGGAGTACAATCATCCTAAAATATTTTCCAAGTTTTTTAAAGAGCTGAAAAGTTCTGAAAAAAAAGGTTGAAAAAAAATTAAATGATAAACGGGAGAGAGAGAGAGAAATGTAAAAGTAAAAAAAGTAAAAAATCTCTCTCTATAACTAGGTCATAACAGTTGTCACTGCTTTCAAAGAGAAATGTAAAAGTAAAAATCTCTCTATAAGTAGGTCATCGTCAGTTGTCACTACTTTCAATGTTGGTTGTGGGTTTAGTTGTGATGGCAGGGCTGACATCTAGCGGAAGTTTCATCTTTTGGGTGAAAAACACATTTTGCGTAATCAGTGAGTTTACACTTTGATTTGGCTCAATCTCATGCGTACAAGCTCATACTCTTATTTTTGTTGTTACGAAATCCATATAGTGAACCCAGCTAATAAAGGGAGGAAGACCTTCCAAGCAAAGTGGATAAGGGAATATAAAGATATATGTCTTTTGAAATATTTTTTTTTCTTAGGTTAATATCACAAATAGCTCTAAATTGGTACATTTATAATAAATTTAGCTCAAACTAATTTTTTGATTATAAAAAACCTACACTTCTGACAAATTTATCTTTTATTAGTTTCTGTTAAATTTTACAATTAAATTACTAAGTTGAATGACATGTGACAATTAACGTGTATACCAATTTGAGGTTTTACTCTCCGTTTGTCACATGTATACTAGTTTGTTTTTTTTTGGCATTAATTTAATTTAATAAAAATTAACAAAGAATAAATTTGTCATAAATATACCAATTTAGAGTTTTTGATAGTCAAAAATTAGTTTAGATAAATTTCTTATATGTGCAACAATTCAGAGTTTTTAGTGTTCAAAAAATTAATTTGTAATAAATTTGTCATGAGTGTACTTGTATGGATTTTTTTGTTCAAAAAATTAATTTAAGGTAAATTTATTATAAATGTATTAATTTATGGTTTTTTTGTGGTATTAACCTTTTTTTTTTTCTTTCGTACAATAAATCCAACTCCAGCATGACCTGTTGCCAAAATAGCATTTTTGAGAAAAAGAAATTAACTTTCATGTTTTTCTTTATGAAATTGATGCGTTTATAAGTTACTATGAATATCAAAACCCAACCAAATTATTTAGGGAATAACTCAATAACATTATGAACTTTTTTTGTTTAATAGATGAAAAAGTCCACTTTTCATTCTAAATAACATGGAAGAAGTTTTTATAAATTTTTTGATAAAAATATAAAAAATTGTGTCAATATCCATCTGTATTATAGTCATTAGTAAAATATAAATATAAATATTTTAAATTAAGTACTTGATATAAGTCAATTCAATAATCATGTTGCGTTTCGTTCGAAAAATGCTCTCTTCAAACCATCATTTGGTCTATTCAAATAAATGGGTTGGACGAGTCAACTCTTGAGATACATGAATTGGTCCCGAGCCGTTTTATTAATTATATCAAACGGACATGCACAATTATGATATGACCATGATTGGCATAACCTCAAAGCAGCCGATTTCATATCGTGATGATTAAATTAGTCTCTATCTTGTGCTGAGGTTCCTTAAAAAAACCGAACGGAGGAGCATCCCGCGACAAATTCATTTTCACACGGAAAATTAGAAATATCTTAAAACCTGAGGGACCCAACTGTAAATTTCTACTTCGCCCCACCCCGGGGGAAAAAAATCAACGACCAGACCGGACAGCCTCCTCACTGCTTAGTGCTCAACTCCCAACGGATGCCGCTGTTTTTGTCCTATTTCGTTTCCATGGTCTCTTCAATGTATACATGCTTGACAGTCGCAGCATCCCATCATTGAGTGAGCGGTGAGAACACTCTCCAACTTTTCGGTCGAAATTTGATTCAATCCGGTGCTGGGAAAATGCTTGTGAAGCTCGATGCCAAATGCCTCCACGGACTTGGTGCTCCGACGACACCTCGTGACGCGATGATCTCAATCCCTAACCCTCAGGGCAAGGCGAAACCGGTCGAGAAACAAAGGGAATGCAGGATTCCCGGAAAACCCATGACGAGGAAGAGCTTTGCCTGGACTCGCGAGGATAGACACGACGGGGGAAGTTCGTTTCTTGGTGAAATTGGAAAAGAAAAAAAGAGTTTGAGAAAAAACGGGAACTGGGAACGGAGGAGGAATGGTGGGAGTGATGATGGAATTGTAAATGTAAGTGAGGTGGGGATCCAGGGTTATACGGGTAGTGGGAGTTTTATGGTAAAGAATGTGCAGACCAAGTGTTCGACGAAATGGGTGGGTTATGGGGGATGTATACCCGCGATTCTGCAAGCTTTAGATGCTATTGAGGACTTGGATGAGGCTTTCAGACCATGGGAAGAGCGGCTTGGCAATAAAGAAAGGAGCATAATTTTGAAGGAGCAAACTCGATGGGAGAGAGCTATGGAGATATTCGGATGGTTCAAGAAAAAGGGTTGCTTTGAACTGAATGTGATTCATTATAACATCATGCTCAGGATTCTGGGGAAGGCACATCAGTGGCGGCATTTGGAGCATTTGTGGGATGAGATGAATGACAAAGGGATTGTTCCAATCAACTCGACATATGGTACACTTATTGATGTTTACAGCAAGGGTGGGCGGAGAGAAGTGGCACTCGTTTGGCTTGGAAAAATGAGCAAGCAAGGGATTGAACCTGACGAGGTGACGATGGGAATTGTCATCCAAATGTACAAGAAGGGTGGAGAGTTTCACAAGGCTGAGGACTTCTTCAGAAGATGGTCTTTAGGTGAATCACTAAAGCTGAGAGTCAATAGGACAAGGAGAGAAAGTAAAATTCCATTATCTTCTCAGGAGAATGTTTGTTTAAGCTCGCATACATATAATTCGTTGATTGATAATTATGGTAAAGCTGGGCAACTTCAAGAAGCATCTGCAACATTCTTGCTGATGCTTAAAGAAGGGATAACACCTACTACAGTTACTTTTAACACAATGATCCACATTAATGGTAAAAATGGCCAGTTAAAAGAAGTAGATATGCTGATGCGGAAGATGGAGGAGCTTGGTTGTGCGCCAGATACTAGAACTTATAATATACTGATTTCAATTTATACTATCCATGACAATGTTAGAGTGGCTGGAGCTTACTTTAGAATGATGAAAGATGCCTACCTTAAACCAGACCTAGTGAGTTATCGTACTCTTCTGTATGCATATTCCATAAGGCGAATGGTTCATGAAGCTGAAGAACTTGTATGTGAAATGGATGAAAGGGATATGATGATTGATGAATACACACAATCCGCACTTCTTAGAATGTACATAGAAGCTGGGATGCTTGAAAAATCATGGTTATGGTTCAGGCGATTTCATCTCGAAGGAAATATGAGTTCTGAGTGTTATTCAGCCAATATTGATGCATATGGAGAGCGTGGTTATATTTCAGAGGCTGAGAGAGTTTTCCTATGCTGCCAAGAGCAGGGAAGGCAGACAGTTCTTGAGTACAATGTGATAATCAAAGCCTATGGGATAGCAAATAATTATGATAAAGCATGTCAAATTTTTGATAGCATGGAAGGCCAAGGGATATCTCCCGACAAATGTAGCTACAGTTCCATTATACAAATCTTAGCTGGTGCTGATCTTCCATACAGAGCAGTACCCTATTTGAGGAAGATGCAGGAGATGGGTTTAGTAAAAGATTGCATCCCCTATTGTGCTTTGATCTCAAGTTTTGTGAAGGTAGGGCAGTTAGAAATGGCAGAGGGACTTTACAGGGAGATGATTCAGTGTAATATACTACCTGATGTTGTTGTGTATGGTGTACTAATAAACGCTTGTGCTGATGCCGGAAGTGTCCAGGAAGCTCATGCTTATGTCAATGCTATGAAAGAAGCAGGCTTGACAGGAAATAATGTAATATACAACTCCCTGATCAAACTCTATACCAAAGTTGGTTTATTGAGAGAAGCGGAAGAAACATACAGAATGCTTCAGTTGTCAGAGGTAGGTCCTGATGTTTTCTCATCGAATTGTATGATTGATCTCTACAGTGAGAGATCTATGGTTGAACAAGCTGAACAGGTCTTTGACAGAATGAAGCACAAGGGGGATGCCAATGAGTTCACATATGCGATGATGTTATGCATGTACAAGAGAATAGGAAAAATAGATAAGGCCCTACAAATTGCAAACCAAATGAGAGAATTAGGACTGCTAACAGATCAGTTAAGTTATAATAATGTGCTTGGACTGTACATGCTAGATGGAAGGGTTAAGGACATGGTAGGAACCTTCAGGGAAATGATGGAAGCTACAATTCAGCCTAATGATTCTACATTTAAATCGATTGGACGCGTTCTATTGAAATATGGAGTTTCAAAGCATGCTGTTGGCAAACTGGAAGTGTTGGCAAAGAAGGATGCCCAAAGGGGGGTACGCGCATGGATGTCCGCTATATCAGCTGTGGTAGACAGCGACTACGATGACTGATGTGCAGAGGTCTTTGTAAATCTTAGTAACCAAGGTTGTGCATAGGTCTCACTTTTATAATGATTTTACCCATGGAAGCCCCTGCTATGGGTTTGACTTTGAGCAAAATCAATGAGTAAATTTGGAGATGACTGGTTGCAGAGGCAGAGGTGACTGTTCAACATAAGACAACCTCGTGATGGAAAATTCGATTTTTAGGATGAAGCCAGAACAATATGTTGTAATCCTTATGTTCAGCATGGTGAGTATCATAGACAATAGAAATATGCCATCAAAATGCCAGATAGCTTTTGCAGCATAGAATCATCTTAGTTGGTTCTTGCATCCAAAACTGTTAAAAATGCCTCTGTTTTGGTGGATGTTGCCATTGGATTCTTAGTAAAACTGTTGATGCAAACTATACTCTTAGCCTTTTCATTCATAAATTGGAGTCCTGGGTTTTGCAGCTGCATATACTTTTTAGTTTACCAATTCTCAAAAGGCATTGTATTTTAATATGTTAAGTATTTTGTGGCAGGTTAACTGAACTGCATGTCTTTCCTTGTGGATCGGTTCTTTGTGAATTGCTCCATGATATAACTTTGCATCTGTTTCTTTTGATTTCTGCAGTTTTCCAAAATGTCCTTGTTGAAGAAGGTAACTGATTTATACATATGACTAAACTTCAGTATTTTTAAAGCTTGTGTGCATAACTAAAAAGCATCGTGCCAGGAAATTGTGAATAACAATTCAAAATTTTTATGCGTTTGAATGCATGTTGTATGTAAACCAATCAGATGTATGTTGAAAATTGTAGGATGCTGAATTCTTGAATGATGGGCTTGCTTTAAAAATTTTATCATTTTTTATTTCCTTTTTTCTGATGAGAAAGGATTTTTTAATTTAGAACTTGAACAACCTTTTTTCAGTCTTCATGCCATTGAGAACATCTTGCTCCAAAAGCATGACAATGTGCTATTGGATTCTTGATTCTGCGTTTTTAGTTTCCTCAATAGGCTTAAAGCACACTGCAAAACTTGATATGGGCCTTACTTCTTTGCTAAATGAATTATTTGACATTACTTTCTTAATAAAGTAGTCTGCTGCCCCCTAATATTGTCCCTGTAACTTTTTTGCGCGGCTCTTTTTTTTGCATACTAAATGTACAGTCTCAGTTATTTCCTGCTTCAGATGGGTATGCTCTTGTAATATGAGCTGATACTGCTTCTTTGTTCTTCTTTTTTGAACTTCACGCAGCTGATACTGCTTAGCACTATGATTATTACCTGCTATGAGTCCTCTTGGGAAAATATCTTTGAACTGTTGAAAATGGCGACTATCATGTAGTGAGATCTTATGTTGATTGCATCATAGTGATTTTACATTGAATTAATGTTGCTGGTATTTCAAAGTGAGATTTTTGACATTGAGGAAGAGACGAGCATTGTTATTCCATACCATTATTTTCAGAGAAGCTCTTTTAGCTCAGGACTAAGTGTGTAACAGACATGTAAACCACTGTGTTTGAGGCTTTGCTTATTAGGAGAACATTGAGGGGAAAAGGGAGGTAATATAGCTCTTTTGAGGGTGAATAACAGGACCGTGCATGAAAATGTTAATGGATTCCAGGCTTACTTTGCTGCTAGAATTATTGTAAATAAGGACAATGTCTTGAAATTGAGTTGCTTCTAGTTTTTGAACTTATAACTTATGCTATGTTGTTGCCTCAGGAGACATGATTCTTTTGGCCGGGTTGTTATTTTGATTCTCAATCGCTTTGACGTTGATTAATAACATTGATATTCCTTAATAAACCATTAACTTAATTGATTTGTCTTTTCAAATTTTTTTGTCGATAGCTCATTCTCAATCTTGACATTAAAATTTTGAAATTTTGCCAGGGAGATATCTTTGCGGGTACATCCACCTGAAAGATGAAGGGGTAAACGGTAGCAGAGAAATCTATCCCAAGAGGTACAATCACTGAAAGGTTTTTGGTCTGTAAGTAGCAGTTGTATCTTCTCCATGGTTCATTTTTTTCTCAGCGAAATTAGTATACAAGTTCGTAAGTTGTATATCTGCATGAATACCCTTTCTTATGTGTAATTATTCCCATATGGACAGCAACTCTCCCTTCTGCCACTCTTGCATTGACGTAGGAACCCTAATTAACCAGCGGTACAGTAAATATATGGTCAAGTTTCCCGAGAACTACTTGTAGGTGGTGAATGTTGATATTGGCTTGTATTACTGGAAAGATCTTGCCATTCCCTCGACAACATTGTTTGAAGAATATCGAGGTCTTTCTAAGTTTTTGGGTTGGCCATGATAGTGCATCGGACTTATAGGATACAATAAGAACTTATGGAAGTGTCATTTTATGGGGGAGACACTCGGTGGTGCCATCACTGCCATATTGATGGCATCCCAATCACACCCCAAAAGATAACAGTAGACAAAATTCTTCTCAGTTCAACTGGAAGAACTGGTGTTGTGCTGCTGTAAATATACTGTTGTCCTGCTCGACTGCAGTCTGTTTGGTAAATTCTGCCCCTGGGCAACTCCCATAGCAGGGTTGCTTGACCAGGTATCAAATGTTTACGAGATAGGCAAGTTGGAATTTTATTTGAGACCATCAAATGTAGCCCGAGCGACTTGATCTCATATTGCAATGTCCCGAGTGGAGCATAATAAAAAACGCATGAGACAATTGTCCTTCGGATGCGAGCATGGTTCGTGGTCTGGCTTGGACAACAGTTTCCTGAAAGCTCACCTTTAAAGCTCATATTCACCTGGCGAAACCCAGGAGTATCACTTGAGGAAACATAGTTGAAGAAACCATTGGCAAACCAAGGAAAATATATCGCACTCGAACTTTGGATTCGATTTTCTTAGTTGCAAGTGACACCCGACTAGCGAATTTGAGACCTATTTTCTAAGTCTATCTGATTTTGAAAGCGATGACACAAAATTTAGGAAAATTTGAAGGAAAAGAAACCAAACAAGACTGATGACAATCCACTTTAAGCCTCTGTTTTTCGAATCAACAGGTGTTTAGTGTTTAGGGTTTTCGAATCAAAAGGTGTTTAGAGTCACTCCTAGCAACAATGAAAATGACTTTGTTCCAAGACAGACCTCACAAAAGAGCTTATTCATAATCAAATTCCTCAGCTCCATTGTTAAGAGTTGAGATGCGAAGCAGAATCTTAAATCCTTTTTTTTGAAAAAAAAAAAAATCTCCAAGAATTGACTATGTATACTCCCTTAACACTTTTAAATTGTTTGGTCCAAAAATTTAGTTGAACTTTTCAATATGGTATCAAAGAGAGATGAAATGGAAACAAACACTGATGGGGCCATTGTTACTTCCGACAACTGTGGAGAAAGATTCAATGAGCAATTCCTTGTATAACAAAACCTTTGACTCAATTTATTTTGTCTGTATGGCCAAATTTGTTAAATTTCACATATCATTCCTAATTAGGTTTGCACATGAAAGTCGTGTTGAAGTATTGCACATCCCCTATGTAGGTATTCATATCCTTTGATATAGTGACACTATTAATTTGTCGTCCAAACTCCTAATTTTTGGATTGAATTTCTGACAGCCTTGAAAGAGACCTGCCCTCCTCACATGAGCAATCCGACATTTTAAGTTGAAGAGAGGGAGAGAGATGCAAGATTTACAAGCCTGAGCCTGAGGACGTTGAAGTAAGTTGCATGTCCCAAATTGCAAATTCTCGAAAAAGAGTACAGTGCTCTGCATTTCACCGTTGAACCCTACCCCCTCCTCCGACCCTGAGCTTATCCAGCGAGATAGAGCTTTCTGATTCCAGCTCCCGAAGAAACAATGGTGAATTCTTCTTCTTCTTCGATGCCAAAAGCCTCCAGAGAAAGAGAGAGTCGGAGATGGGTTCCAGAGAGATCTCAGAGGAAGCCCATGGCTCTCATTAAGAAGCTGCGCAAGGTGGTAATGCTGGATTTTCATTGGTTAATTCTTGTTCTGATGAGTTCTCTTGTGGTTCAGACTGAAGTCGCGCATGCCCTTTTCGATTGATGAGGTCTATTATTTCAAGCTGTGAATGTGGGTGGTTTTGCTTTTTCAATCTGAAATTGGGCATCTTTCTTGCGCTTGTTCCTCCGCTTCAAGTTGTGTTGCTTGAGAAATTCAATGGCTCACCTGTTGTGTGGGGGTTTAGTACCTTCGGTGGAATCATCGTAGGTCATGAGTTGATTCAATGGAACTCGGAGCAATCGGTCAGAAGTGAACCTGGGTGTTGGTTGATGACTGAAATGGCTTTGCACTTATCCATTGGCCTCTCCTAATTGGGTGGCGGGGCCTTTGAGCTAGGGTGCATAGATCAATAGCTGTTAAATCAGCACCGGCCAGACAACCGTTGAGATGGATCCACAGGTGAATGGCCTAAAGTGCTGCTTGCCTACTGAATCCATCTTACATGTTGCTCTCGAAAATACTATTTTCTCTCGAAGGAGAAATCTTTTTCTTTTTTTTTTGGAGGGAACTGGTTTACTGAGTATCTGGTTGATGGACAGTCAAGATGTATCTTATTTTGTTAAATGGGTCGATTAAGGATGACACGAGGTGCAATTCTCTAAAAGGAAAAAGAAAGCTTTGACACTGATTCAGCTGACTCTGGATGCTGTAATGCTCAAACGCTTATGTGATGTCCATGAACTGATATCATGGACGTATGTACAATTTCTAGGCCTAAATACTATGCTTGCTTGGAATTTTAGAGACTGAATCTTAGTGCCTAGTAACTTGTTCCTGTTCTGTATGTCCAGATCATATTTTACACCATCATATTGCATTTCTTTCTTTCTTTCTTTATTTTGTTACTTTTGGATGATACTACCTCTCTATATGATTGGTTGCTGTTCATGCTTGTTTTTGGGAAGACAAGCTCCTAATTGTAAATCGTTGATTGTATCGCGTATCTTGCGTTAATAAGACAAATCTAATCACTAACATCTATCATGTCATGGCTCAGAAAAGGGAGGCTTCACCTGGTGAGAAACCTGAACTAGTTCGAGCTCATCTGCACAATGTGATTATTGTTCCAGAAATGATTGGAAGCATCATTGGAGTATATAATGGTAAAACCTTCAATGAAGTGGTCGTCAAGGTTCATTCCTCTGAAGTGAGTCCATGGGGGCAAACTAAGATGTCATCCCATATTCTTTCTTTGTACCAGAACAATCATGTATCCTGTATGTCAATTGCTCCGTTTTTTTGCTTAACATTGGATGAGTTTAGAGACAATCTGAAGAGGAATCCTTCACATTGTTCAAATATAAGGTTTGATAGTAGTTGGTTATTGAGGATGCATTGCATTGTTCTTCATTTCCTGTTAGCATGCCCACATCATTATAATGTGGTGCAGAACTTTTCTGGTTGTCTTAGGTTACATCTTCTAAAGATGCAGTTAAACTCTCCGGTTAACGGATTTTCAAACTTCGTCTTGTCTGCGATAACAATTAATGGAGAAACATCCATTTGTTTGATCTCTCTATATCCTTGCGTACTCTCAGGCATTCACAATTTTATCCTCTTTTGTTTGCATTGCTTAAGTTCATAATGCCCATCCCGTATGCTAAAAGAATTGCTCTAAAAGAATTGTGATGAATTGAGGAAATCCATGCAAAGATTGAGAAAGAGGTTATCTAAAATTTTTCAAATCTAAAAGTCTGCTGATTCTTGGCAAGGACCAGTGTCAAAAAGTGAACAGCGAAAGAAAGGATTCATTGATCTAGGATATGAAATTAACATTAATTTAACATTAATAGTGTAGAAATTGATATGAAACAAAGAGAGAGGATACAAATTGATTAGGGTTATCCACTCCGCACACTACTGTTATTAATTCATTGACACTAAATGACCATGATAACCCTCTTAGTATTGATGGCGATAATAGCCCTCTCATACTTTAAAACTTTCCCTCAAGCTAAAGCTTAGATATTCAAGCATGCCTAGATAATAACCTTCTCATACTTTAACACTCTCCCTCAAAGCTAAAGCTTAAATATCAAGCATGCCTAGCTTGTTACAAATATACTCAACTCTACCACTCCCAAAAAATTTGGTGAAAATGTTTGCTAGTTCACCCATCCTAACATAAAGTAGGAATAACTCTAGCCTAAAGCTTCTCACGGACAAAGTAACGGTTGAATTTAATATGCTTGGTATGCTCATGGAATATTGAATTTGAAGCGATATGGATAGATGTCTAATTATTACACAATGACATTTGTGTAGGATCTTTGAATCAAAATTCAACTAAAGAGGTAATACATACAGACTAACTCACAAGTAGCTTGAGCCATAGCTCTCTATTCTAATTCAACATTGGATCAAGCCACAACACTTTGCTTCTCACTCTTTCAAGGTATTAGGTTTCCTCCCACAAAGGTGTAGTAACCCAATGTAGACATCCTCTTTATAGGAGAAGTGGCCCAATTAGCATCCGAAAATGCTTTCACCCTTCTATAACCATGATAACTATAGAAGAGACCACAACTTGGAGTTTTCTTCATGTATCTCAAAATTTGACTATAGCATCCCAATGAGAGGTAGGGGGAAATATAAACTAACTCACAATACTCACGGTACTGAAAGATAATTTAATTTTCCAAAAAGTCTTCGATACCTTTCAGATCATCTTACAACTCATTGTCCATTGCCATCAATTTTGGGCCAGCTTCCATTGGTGTATCTAGTAGTTTAGCTCCTAGTATACCTATCTCTATAAGCAAATCCAAAACATAGTTCTGTTGTGAGATATGAATACATTTCTTCACCTATGCCACTTTAATACCCAAAAAATCTTACGTCATCCTAAATCCTTTGTTTGAAACTATAGTTGCAAATACAATTTCAAGTCATATATCCTTATAAAATAATATTCAGTTATGACAATATCATCCACATAAACTACTAGCTCCAAAAATGGTAAATCATAGAATGATCTCTACTATATCTAAACAGTCCAAACTAGAGCACCACCTTAGTAAACCTCCTACCACGCTTTGGGAGACTGTTTCAAACCATAAATTTTTTTTTTCAAACGGCAAACATGACTAGACTCCCCCTAAGCAACAAACCCGAGTGGTTGATCCATATGCCTCTTCATGTAAATCACCATGAAGAAAGACATTTTTAACATCAAGCTAAAAACAAAGCCAACAAATAGAAGTAGCCAAAGAAGGTAAAAGGTGAATAGAGGTCATTTTAGCCATTGGAGAGAAAGTATCACCATAATTGACCCCATAAATTTGGGCATAACCTTTGGCAACCAATCTAACCTTGAGGTGAGCAAGAGAATCATTAGGATTGACCTTGATAGTAAACACCCATTTACATCCAATAGCAATCTTCCCTATAGGTAGAGGAGCAAGATCCCAAGTCTAGTTTTGGTCTTGTGCCAATAGTTCCACCTCCATAGCTATCCTCTAGTCTTGACTAGATAATGCTTTAGCAATAGCTTTAAGAATAGGATGTGTATCTATGGTGACCAAACTAGCCCAAAAAGAGGCAAAGAGACTAAAATAATAGACTAATTGTGCAATAAGAATGATGGGTACAACTACGACCTCCTTTGCAATGTGTAACGGATATCAAGGACTATATGTGATAGGTTTATTCAGACTTAGAGGATGAAGAAGATGAAATAGGGGGAATTACATTTGTGGAAGGGCTCCATATGCTGAAGAGGATGTCTACTATATATGTGAGGGACTTGTAGAGTAATTGGTGGAAAATTCGAAGTGAATTTCACAATAACATATGCAAAGGAATCTTCATCCACTATAAGAGGCTCTATTAGTTTATTAGAATAAAACAGTAGACTCAAAGAAGAAAACATATGGAATGTAAAATATTTATGCAAAGAAGGACGGTAACAATGGTAACCTTTTTGCATTTGAGAATACCCTACAAAAATGCATTTAAGAGACTGAGGGTCTAGTTTGGAAAACCATGGATGATGGTCACTAATATAACAAACACAACCAAATGTACAAGATGGTAAATGAAACAAGGACTCAGAAGGAAAAAGAAGAGAGTGTGCAGTTGCACCCTTAAGAACAGAGGACGTCATGCGATTGATAAGATAAATGCAATCATAATAGCATCGGCCCAAAAGGATTTTTCTACCCTTATTTCAAACATCAATGATCGCAACTTATAACAAGTGACAATTCTTCTTTTCGACGATACCATATTACTATGGTGTATCCAAACAAGAAGATTGATGAAGGCCGCTAAAGGTGCCAAAAGTTTTTCTTGAATCACTTAAGTGCTACTTTTTCTTTTAGAAAAAAGATTATTTAAGCCAACTCCGATCTAGGTTGCCTGAAATCCAATGTGAACATAGTTTTTTAATTTCTCAATCCTATATGACTTCGCTGGAGTGCCCAGTTAGCATATAACCTCCGAGTAACGTTGTATAGATAAGTTGACAAGTGATTATTTGAGTATAAAAAATTATAAATATGGATCATTTGAGTGCCAATTATTATGAATAATAATTACTTAAGTTCCAGTAATCATTAAAAAATGATAATTTCAGTGCTTCTCATTGTTAAAAAGTGATCACTTTAATACCAACCTCAATTAAAAGTGATCATTGTGCAATGTCATTTTGGACATCCCATGGACTGGATTTTTTAAATATGCCAAATTTTATTAAAATTTTAATTATAAATGTCACATAATCAATTTGGCCAGTATTTATCATCGGAGGTACTTAAGTGATTTTTTTTTTCCAATTTGGTACTTAAGTGAGCGGGTGAAAATTTTTGGCACTAAAGTGAGCATTATACGTAACTTTTGGCACTTTTAGTATCATTCCCTCTAGGTCATGAATTTAGAAGAAATAAGTAGAAAATTATTCTTTGGCATTATCATTTCAAAGAATATGAACAAGAATTGAAAATTAAGTACGTACTTCATTAGCAAATAAACAAGACACAAAAAAAAAAAACTTAAAAGGACTTTTCATTAGATATAGCCAAGTGGCTCTCAAATAATCATCTACAAAAGTAATGAAGTATTTGAAACCCAACTTAGAAAAAGTAGGACACTAACCCTATATATGAGAATGAACAAACACAAATGGTTGGGAAGCCTGTTTATTGACTCTTGGACGATTACTAATACAATGTAATTTCCCAAATTGACACGACTCCCGACTCGAGACTAGATAAAGTATGAAATTGGGGATCAAACTGTTTTAAACTTTCCAAGGAGGGGTGGTGGGGAAGCTGCAAAACAAGCCACACTTGTGGTATCATCAAACAAATATAGCCCCCTAACATGTCCTTTACCAATTGTCTTCCTCGTCTTCAAGTCCTAATAACATAGGAATCATGATAGAAAGTTTCAAAAAAATTATATGTTTTGGTAAGATGACTGATAGAAATCAGGCTAAATGGAGAACTTGAGAGATACATGACTAAAGATAAAGATATGGAGGATATTAGAGAACCTTGCATATCCCCTTTATTGTGAATAGAGAATCATCAGCTAATGTAACTTTGGACATAGACTCATGAAAGTCAAAAAAGATACATGAAACTCCAGTCATATGATCGGTGGACCCTAAATCAATGACCTGAGGGCTAGAGGCAGAAGAAAGACATGCTATTGCATTGCCTGTTTGGAAAAAAAGTAGCTATGGAGAAAGACTATGAAACCGGCTTGGAAATCTAGAACTAATTGTATCTAGCAAATTCCTCCTCCGTCATCTTGATCACCTTTCCTCCTTCCTTTGACTCTATTACATTGGTTGCAGGCTAATCATCGAATGTGTCCAGGTAAACCACAGTAATGACTAATCCGGACAATTTGGTACTACCCATTGTATCACTAGATGAAGGTGGTTAGCATCTATCAAAACCACAACCACCACCACCACTTCAACCATTACTATGACCTCGTCCACCACTACGATTTCCTTTGGCTGCCAAGGCTAAGTCATCACTTGTAGAGAATGCATCCTTAGGTGGTTTACGGGAGACCCTCAAGACACGAGCAAACGTCTCAGTGAATGAAGTCACTTTATCTCCTTAAGTATTTGGGAGCAGACTGCATCATACTCCGGTCCTAGTCCGCCAATTGCTTTTACTGCTTGTGCATTTTCTTAACATCAAATGTGACGAGTAGCAGAGAATTAAGCTCTTCTTAAATGCATTTAAAATCAGCAAAATACTGGGTAAGTGGTTGACCCTTTCTATCAACTCTATAAAATTCCTAGGATACTTCATAAATTCTTAAAAGATTTTGTCCAAAATAAAGTACATTCAAGTAGTCCACAACTATGGACAACATTGGCAATTCTATAGAAACACTCATACCAGAAGAATGGTTCGTTCTCTCTCACCTTGGGTGAGTTTCTCCCTATCCCTCAGTGGTAGCCCTCTTCTCTATTGAAACCCTAACCCTATCTTCATTCTATCTGCGTACATAACCATGGCTGCATTTAGAGTGCTTTTTCCAGATTAATCATCCATTCTCGATCTTCTCTGCTGCCCGTAGCTTCTGCCTGGAAGGAGTCGTAGATTGACAATCTTAGTAAGAAGTGGGTTGCAGCACCCTTCATTCATCCAAACCCATAGCAACACCTTTCCGATCAGAGCCCCCTTCATTCCCAAATCTAGCCCACAGCACCGATTTCCCCTCCATGGATGCGAGTCAGGAAGACGAACTTCGGGTGATGGCCCTCTGTCGGCGAATGGGCGATTTATGGGCTGCAGTTGAACCCACTATTCTGGACGAATATCCCCGCAACCGGACAATGTAGATGAATTTCTCCTTTATGGGAGGTTGTTCTCAAAGCCTAATGTAAATTTTCAGGCATTTTTATCTACAATGCGGAAAGCTTGGAAGGTAGAGGATGTTAAATGTGAAATCATTGAACCTGGATTTTATGTGTTCATCTTTACTTCGGCGGATGAGAGAAGGAGAGTTGTTCAATCTGGCCCTTGGTCCTTTGCAAGTAATCTGCTAGTCCTGCAGGAAGGGGACCCGACTATCCCGGAACATTGTTACGATTTCACTCATTGCTCCTTTGGGTGCATCTAATAGGCTTCCCACGTGCTGCTGTGATGGAGGATTCTATTGAGGCCATTGCTGGTAAATTGGGGAAAGTGGAGGCAGTTAAAATTGAAGCCCGTACTAACAGTGCCAGGAAAATAGGAAAGGCTAAGGTCATATTGAATCTGTTCAAGCCACTAAAAACAGGAACTATCATCCAGTTGGGAGGCCGAAAGTGGTGGATAGATTTTAAATATGAAAGACTACCTCACTTCTGCTATTCCTGTGGGACTATTGGCCATTATGCCACTGCGTGTTCACTAATAGCTTATGAAGAATCTGGTTTACCTCAGGATAAACCGGGACGCTACGGGTCCTGGCTAAAAGCTGAAATGAAAGAGCAAAGCCCCTGTTGGCACACGTTTTATGGTGAGCTCGAACTATCCCAAGAAGTCGAGGAAATGGTGCCCGAGACCTAGGTAGTGCCGTCTGAAACACATTCGCATAATGACCTGCATAATGAGACAAGTCAGGCTATGGTACTATATGAACCAGAAGTACGACAACCAGGGGGGTTGGATTCCATCGCCAATAAAGGCAAACGAGTCCAAGAGCCATTGGACCAAAGATGTTTACACATCCGATCCTGTCATAGGGCCAGAACAGTATAAGTCGGAGAAAGTAATTCAGAAAAAAAGTGCTGCAAAGAAACTGAAACGCTTTGCACCTTATGAGAAGAAGGGGTCTCTTGCTAGTTTTGTGGATATGGACAACCTGACAGATACACCAATTGAGGTGTGGGAAGGGGCAAACTCAAGGGCTTTGGTGGCTAGCCCTAATAAGCCACCACAACAAACATGAAACTCCTAAGCTGGAACTGTCAAGGCCTAGGCACTCCCCGATGGCAGTCCAAAGATCTAAGAGCCCTGGTGGCTCGAGAGAGGCCTAATCTTGTTTTCATAATGGAAACAAAAAATAAAGAAGCAATGGTAGATCGTATCAGGAGGAGACTTCATTTTAGACACTACTTTGTAGTCAATCCGGTGGGGATAGCGGGGGGTCTAACACTATTCTGGGATGAGGAAGTGCAGGTGACAGTGAATTACGGTGGCCTAGAAGTGCTGGAAGTGAAGTGCAAGGACCTGGACAAGGGCTCAGTGATGAATATCTACTTCCTACATGCATCCACAAACTTTCAACAACGGACCATGCTATGGGATACTATTCGTTCTCATAATGCCCATGCATCTAATCCCTGGTTATGTATCGGTGACTTCAATGAAGTGCTATATAACTGGGAAAAGATAGGGAGAAGGGATGTAGAGAGATACCGAATGGCGGCCTTCCGTGATTTCATAGACGTTTGCTCTCTCATGGAAATTGAAAGCAAATGCTGCAAGTTCACCTGGACAAATAACAGAGAAGGGGCGGACTTAGTAAAAAAGAAACTAGATCGGGCTCTTTGCAATATGAATTGGCGAGTACTTTACCCTCAAGCCGAGGTATTTGCTTTTCCAGCAGTTGGTTCTAATCATAGCCCACTCTTATTATGTACTGAATCACATAGAGCGAGAACAAAAGGAGCTTTTAGATTTGAAGCATTTTGGCCCTTGAAACCAGAATTTATAAAGGTGGTGGAAAGTGCATGGAATAATACTACAGGAGACCAGCAGAATATGGAAAGCAAAACAGCGCAGGTTACCAAAGCCTTACATCAATGGAGCAAGGAAACATTCAAACCTGCAGCTCAACAGCTTGAAGAATGCCGCTTCAAACTTATTAACCTCACTAACTCCACCACAGGAGCCGAACACAGGGAGGAGTACTAGCAAACCATCAACCATATGGAGGGCATTTGGCGGCAAGAGGAGATGTATTGGGCGATACGCTCTCGTATCAATTGGCTGCAATGGGGTGATAGAAATACGAAGTTTTTTCATGCTACCACAGTTCAACGGCGGCAAAGGAACCGAATTGCGATGCTGAAAATCACCGACCAGGAATGGAGTAGAGATCCCTCTGTTATCAAACAACATATCACAGATTTCTATAAAGAGTTATACACTTCAGAGGGCCCGAGAGATTACTGTCCTGTTCTAGAACAATGCCCGGTAGTAGTAACCGATGAAATTAATGTAGACCTATTGAAAACAGTTACTCGGGAGGAAGTACAAGCTGCTGTTTTTCAGTTGGGCGCAATGAAGGCCCAGTCCGAGATGGGCTTAATGGCCAATTTTATCAACATACATGGTCTATTGTAAAGGAGGACATATTTCGAATGGTGGAGACATTCTTTGCCTCGTGGTAGCTTCGACTCCGGCCTAAACAAAGCACACTAATTGCCCTTATACCCAAAGTTCCATCCCCCGAGACCATTATCGAATATAGACCCATAAGTCTTTGCAATTTCAGCTACAAAATTATTGCAAAGGTTATGGCTAACCGACTAAAACCCCGGCTCCCACAACTCATTTCCCGAACGAACAGTGCATTTATTGGAGGACGTCAAATCCAAGATAATATTTTCATAGTGCAGGAAGTTTTACATCAGCTCAGAATCAGGAAACGGAAAAAGAAATTCGGAGCAGTTTTGAAGCTGGACATGAAAAAAGCTTGTGATAGGGTCGAATGGGACTTCCTATGTGATTGTATGCGACAAATGGGATTTAGTGAACAGTGGGTTCTACTTGTGAAGTACTGCATTTCCTCGGTCAAATTTAGCGTCAAAGTGAATGGGGAGTCATGCCATTATTTTACTCCTACCCGAGGACTGCGTCAAGGTGATCCACTCTCTCCCTACCTCTTTATTATAGCGGCCAACGTCCTCTCCTCCCTCATGACAAAAGCTATGCAAGATGGTTCTATACATGGCATTAAGCTGAATTCTAATTGCCCTGTTCTTTCACATCTGTTATTTGCGGACGATGCAATATTTTTCTTAGAAGGAAAGGTCCAAGAAGCCCAAAACTTGGCCAATATTCTGCACTGTTACTACTATGCTTCAGGACAGACAATTAACTTGAATAAGTCAGGGATTTTCTATGGGAAAGGGTGTCCTTCGGGGTTACAACGAAATCTCGCAGCAGAACTACGAGTCCCAATTATCGACAAAACAGGTAAATACCCGGGATTACCATCAGAATGGGGACTAACTAAAAAACAGATGTTTCAAGGGCTGCTTGGGAGAGTGGAGAGGAAACTAGAGGGGTGGAAGGAGAATTTGATATCCAAAGCAGGGAAGGAGGTACTGTTAAAAACGGTCGTCCAAGCCTTACCTACCTATGCAATGTCCATTTTCAAAATACCTCTATCCATTTGTCGTGCTATAGAAAAGGGAATAGCAAGTTTTTGGTGGCAACAAAATCAGCACCACAAGGGTATTCATTGGAAACATTGGGACCTACTGAAATCCAGGAAAGATAGAGGAGGTATGGGGTTTAAAGACCTAGTGGACTTTAACCATGCTATGTTGGGTAAACAAGTGTGGCGACTAAGCCAAAATCCAGAAGCCTTATGGAGTCGGGTGTTCAAAGGGCTCTATTTTCCAAGCACTAACTTCTGGACAGCTTCAAAGGGCACCAGACCATCATGGGGTTGGCAAGGAATAATCACAGGGCGTGCTATTCTGGAACCTGAGGTCAGGTGGGAGGTAGGGGATGGTCAAAGTATCAACATCAGAGAAGCTAATTGGCTGCCTATTGGAAGACTTGGAGGACCGTATAACAAAGATGATCTTAGACTCGTGGCAGACCTCCTTAAACCAGATTCTAGAGAATGGAATGCCTCTCTCATTGTGAACACTTTCGAGTCCTCCATTGCACAACATATACTCGCAATCCCCCTAAGTCTATACCCACAGCCAGACAAATTGCGATGGACAACACATAAATCAGGAGAATACCAAGTGAAAAGCGGCTACAATAAACAACGCAATATCAAACAAGCCTATGCAGCCTCACAGGCCTCCTCCTCATTTCAGGTTCCCAATAAACTATGGCACGAAATTTGGAACCTGCAGATTAATCCCCGAATTCGGTTTTTCATGTGGAGTTTATGTCATGAAGGACTTCCCACAAAATGCAACCTTTACAAAAGGAAGATATCACCTGATTCCATTTGTCCAATTTGCGCGCAAGCTCCAGAAACCAGCGAGCACTTATTTATACTGTGTGAATGGGTAAACCAGTTTTGGTCAGGTTTCGACACCAACATAACAGCCGATCCAACGCTTATAACACGGACAGACAAGTGGGTTGCGGATTACCTGATTTCGGGAGTATCTCCGCAAGAGAAAGCCCTATTTTGCACAGCACTATGGCTCATATGGAAAGCAAGGAACGGCCTGGTTTTTCAAGGTCGCCGACCAAACTCGAGCTGCATAAAACAAGATGCCGAAGTAAGTCAGCAACTTTTCAAGAAATGGAATGCGTCGACACTAGCAAGAAAAAAACCGAGACCTACCTCCTCCGAACAGTGGCTGCCTCCGGAACCAGGCGCGATGAAGATTAACATCGATTGCTCCTAGTCCGCCGACGATCTCAGAGGTTCGATCGCTGGGGTTTGCCGAGGGAATGACGGGGTACTGATCAACGGTTTCGCGACAGACATCAGCGCCCATTCGGCTGAAATTGCTGAAACCCTAGGCGTCCGTACGGCTCTCCTCTGGGTGTTCGAAGCTGAAGACTCAAACTGCAGATGGGGAAGACTTCAACTGAATGACCAACTGCACATGCAGATAGTTTGCGATAACCTGTCGGTGGTGGAACAGGTTATGGGCCGGGCCGAGCCTCCGTGGGCCTCTCGCGGTCTCATCCGAGATTGCCGCAGCTTGCTGGGCCAACTCCCACGGGCCCGAGTAATGTTCGAATCAAGATCCACAAATGCTGTTGCGGACTGGGTTGCCAAATCCCGTCGGGCTGGAACCCTTCCTCGAAATTGGCTGTCGATGCCACCTTACCCGTTATTTTCCCTTTTATGCTTAGATTACCGAAATGAATGTTCTTCTTCTTCCTGATGATGATCAATGAAGTACTTTTTCGACCCAAAAAAAAAGTAGTCCACAACTCCTTCGGTATATCAATATGTGTAACCAAATTCGCAACTTGGGAGTCCATGGAGTTCAACTTTTGACCAAGAATTTTGGCATCCATAATTTTCCAATTTGGATTAATTGCAGTTCTATTGCCTATTAGATGATTCTGTTGCTCTCTTTCGGTCAATACTAACAACACGATTTTCCCCCAATGCTGGAAATTGGTGATACCTTCTAACATCTTCTTTGTCAAACGACTACAAGATGTAGACAAAACCTCAGTCATTACAACATTATTCTCTGCCATAACCAGATGTGTACCAATATAACACAAGAATTTTCAGCACAATAATTAGATTCGAATCCCACCAACAAGAATTCAATTCAACAAACTACAGTTATTTGTTTCAAACAGTCCAAATCTCCATGACACTTTAATCAAATTAATCTATTTCATCAATATATACACCAAAATCGTAGATTACGCATGAGAAAAAAAAAAAACTCATCCAACATTAATTTCGAGGTGAATAGGGTCAGCAACTTCATTAAACAAGTACCACCCCCGCAGCGGCTGCATTGGCTTCGGGCTCTCTTCCCCTCACGAAGGGAAGGAAACAAGCAGTTAGGGTACTGGCACGTGTGTGGTGGATCCCAAGGTTTACTTCCGGCTGCCCGGCCGTGCGGGGTTCTGGGTCACGGGTCAAAAAAAAAAAAAAAAAAAAAAAACTTCATTAAACAAGGTACTACGATATTTTTTGTTTTTAGAACATAGAGAATAAAAATCACACGAACGAACCCTAGAGGTCCAAGGAGCTTAGATCGATGACCACAGAGCTCAGATCAGCTCGTAGGGAGGGACGTGAGCCCAACCGGTATCAAATCTTGGCTGGTCAACGTTGGGTCTCGGATGAACGAGAGACCATGCGATGCCGGACAACACCATATCTGAGCTAGATGGGACTAGATGACATTAGATGACGCTGGATTTGAGCCGATGATGCTCGCCGGCATCAAATCTGGACTCAATAGGGCTGGGCGATGTTGAATTGGGCTTGACGACGCTCGCCAATGTCAGATCTGAACTGGTAACGACTAGAACTTTTTTTATTTATTTTTGCTCTTATATCATGTAGAAATTGATATAGAACAAAAGATGAGTGCATATGGATTAATCAGGGTTTGCCACTCCTCACACTTAATGGCCATGATAACCCTCTCAATATTAATGGCCATAATAAACCTATCACACTTTAACAAATAAAATAGAAAAGATGCACAATTTTACACAAACTAAACCAAAATATGTCTTCGATAGATGCCGTGACCTTTCGAAAGGGAAACCTCAAACAAATTCACGCACATCTACGAAGGCCGGACTTTAGAATTTCGATTGAATATGATGGATTATGGCCTTGTCCACCTGGAAAGCCTTGGCTAGTACATCATCAGCAATAGGCGGAGTGGACCCGAAAGACAGTGTTAGCAACAAGAACCGTTCCTATGTTTTGGCTGCTGAAGGCGGCAATCGAAACGGCATTCCTGGAGCCCACATTTTTTTGGAAGTGAACGAGTCCGGGGGGGAAGACGAACACATCGCCCTTTTGAAGGACTTTGCTGATGAGCTTGTTGTCGGGGTTCGACGTCACGAAGCCGACAAGAAGGTTGCCTTCTAGCACAGTTATGATCTCGGCGGCCTGAGGGTGCACGTGGGGTGGAGCGACACCTCCTGGAGCATAGTCGGCCCAGGCCATCGAGATGCCAAGAGTGTTGAGCCCTGGTATTTGCGCTGCTGTGGCTAGGATGAACCCAAAACCCAACGGTTTTGATACATTGCTGACCAAGTTAAGCCCACTGAGGGAGAAATGGCTGGCTTGCACAAGCTTAGCATCTAAGCAGGGGAGTCCATTCACTCGAGCTTCAAGGCAAAAGGCAGAATATCAACAGGGAAATCCAACACACTGGTAAAGTGATAATTATGGAATGAAAGGGATGTGTAAACTCAAAACTCACATGACACCAACTCAGAACTATCTACTTTTCCGAATGGACCGTGCACAAAAACTGTAAACGTGGGTGAAAAAAAAGAGAGTGCAGTGTGTTTAATTGCAAAAATTAGGATAACCTTGATACTCACTTGAACTGGTGAAATTTGCGACGCAGAAATCTTGTAATGGGCTCGGCTCATCTGCTGTCGCTATAGCACAGATTATGGCAAGTAAGCACGAATAAAGGAGGTTCTTTGCCATTTCAGTTTTCTTTGAAGATCCAGTACAGTCTGTATTTATAAGAAGAGACTAACTAATGAATCTGGAAGTGCTTGTGGCTGTATATGATGAAACAATGGCTAAGAAATATATAGTAGATGTAGCCGTCTCTGCCCCCACCCCAAAACGTTGAAGAGGTCAGGCCTTGGGTTCCATATGGGGACAACATATGGCGCGAACTTATAATGTCACACGTCCCTTTCCCAACTTCCAAAACTCCATAAATTTCAGCCCGGTATTTTCATAACGGAAGAGGATACTCTATGTGGACACTATGCTTTTAGGGGTGTCTCAGCATATAACGAAAATTGATTCTTATTTCATTTTTATACATCGACGGTTTTAATGGGAGCATCATGCAAGATAGAGAGTCTTCGTCCTTGAATCACGACAACTGGGTGAAACGAATTAGGGACAGGATAACCTTTTTAATTGAAAAATTATCTATTCATTATGATGTCAAGAGATGTCACGGTACAACGGCCCTACAATTTTAAATAAGTCCATTGTCATATGTTTCTTTTCTCCAGCATCTTTGATCTTATTACATGTAAATGGTTGGGTAATTACAGTGCATAGTTGATTTGCTAAAAGCTTGTACTTCAATTAATATGTTTGAGGAAAGTTTTGCCCCACAATGATAGGACTAATATATATCAACTATGAAAAGTCCATATAGTTTGACATCATTATTTCGAGTTTTATTTCTTCTCTAGGAATGAAAGGGAAATTGGATGGGAATAAGTGCACTTTCTAATACTTTCAAAAAGTATAGATCGAGTACCTAAGTAGAACCGACACTGACATGCGACACGCGATACACGCGATACACCGATACATTATTTTTCAAAAAATAGAGAATTCCGACATGTTGAAACACGTTATATATTAAATGTATATTTTTATCTTATGAGTATTTCAATCAAATTAATTTAATTTAAATTCACAAATAAATAAATAATAATAAAGGGCTTAGAATGAATTTACACTAAAAATATTAATCCATCATTTGTTAATATCATTCATTATTTCAATTTGACAAATTCAACTCCAATCCAATAATCCATAAAACTTAAAGGAAAAAAAATAAGCAATCCACATTCTAAACTCGCGTGTTAGAGTGTGTTAGAAGAGAAGAAAAAAATACAAACTTGGGGGTGAATTATGTGTCACATGAAGTAAGAGTTAGAAAAAAAGAGAATACTAGGTTATTCTTCTTTCCCTCTTTATTATTTTTTTATCTTTTACATATTTACATTTTGACCCATCATTTATTGAAAATTTTAAAAATTGACTCCGTGCACGTCAAAATCACGTGTCGGAATTCAGAACTCATGTGTCCGAATTCCGAACTCGAGTATCGGAAGAGTTGACAAGGTTTTGGATTTTTTGACACTATTGATCGAGTGTCGGAGAGTATCAAACATGTGTTGAAGTGTTCGACATGACACAAAGGTTCTCAAACAGTGTGGTGCTTTTAATCAAGTAATTCTGTTAATTTGAATAACAAAAATGTCGATATAACTTTTTAGTTATTTGTTAATGACACCTGGCACCCTGGTCTACATAAGGAAAAATTTCAAAAAATTTTAGAAAAAGAAAAATTAGAATAAAGCCAATAATAATTAAGGAAAAACATAAATGAGAGAGAACATTTTTGGGCTTGGGCAAGGGCCGATGGCCCTCGCCAGTGACATGTGAGGATAATTTGTGGTGGTGCTTGTAAATTGGGTGTTGGGAGGTGCTTGAGGCCAAGAGTGAAGGATGATGATGAGAGGAAAAAAATATCACGGGTGTTATAATTTTTGTATAACACTTATTTGAGAAAAAAAAATTTCGATTATTTGAATGCCATATAACTTTTTTAATTGATCACTTTTTTTGGGTATGTTAATTGATCACTTTAGTGTCAAGTTTTTTTAAAAACATTCACCATAGATATTATGCCATGTTGGCCCTTCAGTACTTTGGTGAACGTATTTTAAAAAAATTTGGCACTCAAGTTCACTTTAAACTTTTCATTATTTGAATAAAAATTTCACATCAAATTTATAAAGTAAAAATTTAAATGAACATCTTTTAGAAATTATGGCACTCAGGTGGTTAAAAAAATTTATGATACTTAAATGACTGTTGTACGAAAGTTATGATACTTGTGGTAAAATCATCTTTATGAAGGTAATAAGAAAAGGATGAGAGAGAGCAAGTATCATTTGTAATTGATGAAGGCAACGGGAGGGGACAAAATGGAAGCACGGGCAAAACATGATTTTGAATCGTGCATTTTTATTGATGTAATAGAGAGTGAAGTGAGCAAGAAGAATGATAGCGTCATGGACTGAGGGTTGCCGGCCCTTGCTTGTCAAGACCTTCAGGAAGGGCCATCACTTGTTGGTGAAGTTCAGCAAAGTCCAACAATGACGTCGCATGCTTAACCCCAACCATCTCTCTCTTTCTCTTCCCCAAATTTTTTGTCCATTTTTTGCTTTATTGTTATTATGGTTAATATCACGAAAAACCCAAAATTTTTACACTTATTACAAATTTATCCCTATAAAAACTCCAAATTGATATCTTTGTTTATGACCAAGTATACTTGTGACAAATTTATTCTTTATTAGTTTCCATTAAATTTTATTGTCAAATTGCTAAGTTGGATAATATGTGACAATTGACTAGTATACCAGTTTGGGATTTTACTTTTATTTATCACAGTTGTACCAGTTTATGATTTTTTATGGTATTAATCAAATTTAATATATGATATATTTGTTACATATATACTGGTTTGTAGTATTTTGTGGTTAAAAAATTATCTTGAGTACAATTGTCACAAGTGTATTAATTTAGAATTTTTCGTGATATTAACCCTTATTATTATGATAATTTCTAGCTCCTATGTCATTTTTGGTTTAATGTTATAATCTATTTTCTTATATGACGACCATTTGGCACAACATCAACTCCATGTGTACTCAAATGTATAAACAATGATGCGTCAACATTATGTCTTATTCAATTAGATAGAACTAATGAAATTACTTGATTGCAGTAATGAAAAATTATGCTTGAAAATTTAATTGCATTTTGGGCACCTTCTAATATCGAGTAAACTCAAATTGCAAAAGGATTTGAATTTCTGTTGCGACCGGTACGAATCTAACCACTCCTTGATGTGACATTAGCTTGGATTCCTAGAATTTGCTTTTTTGGTACATTGGGCTTTTCGGACGAATGCGGAACACAATGACAAGACCACCAGCCGACTTCATCGGATTCCATAATCGCTGGAAAACCTAAGTTGACAGAGTCCGACCTCCTCCCTACCATTGTCGATTAAGACAATCCGCAGAAAGTTCAATTTGGTTATGCTTGCCGCTTGGTTTCTTCTTCGAATATTTCATTGCAGGCCAAGCAGTAAGCACATGGCAGGAATTCAACCGCAAAAGTATCATCGTAACTCACTCATTCCATAACATGTCGTGCAATCAACTATAGTACACCTACTATCAATCTAAGGATATCTGATCTGGTTAGATGAACATACTCTAAGCTATATGTAATATTATTTTTTTTTTTTTTGGTGACCCAGGGAACCCCCGCACGGCCGGCAGTCGGGTGGTAAACCCCAGGGCCCGTGGGAGCTAACCACCACACTCCCACCAGCGGGGGTAAGTCACCAAGTGCCTCCCCCAAGTTTCGAACTCCTCCCCTTGAAGCGCAAGGGTCACGGGAGCTAAGGCGGGCAGAGCCACCGCAGCGGGTGGTAGCTATATGTATATTTATATGGCAAAATTAAAAAAAAAATGATCTAAGTAGTCATAACCTTATTTTATGGAACCACCCACTTGGGTGGCGTTGCTGGTTTGCGCTCTCTTCCTCTCGCAAAAGGTCGAGAGTTCGAATCCCAGCTTCGTCATAGAGTGACTTAACTGGTTTCATGTGTGTGATGGCAAAGCACGTGTGGCCCCCAGGGGTTTACTCCCATTGTCGGCGGGGTGCGGGGTTCCCTGGGTCACCAAAAAAAAAAAAACTTATTTTATGAATGCTAATTCAACATTAAATTTTTCAATTTTATCAACTTACTCTTAAAATTTTACACGAAGTTCCAATATAATATTTACAGTCAATTTTCATTAGAAATTATTGACGTAGGGGTTTAGTTATTGTCAAATGTCATACATAGCACATCACCATATCTATGATTTTGGTGAAAATTGGCCGGAATAGATGTGTTGGAATTTTGAACAAAAATTTAGTATTAAATTAGCAAAATCGAAAAGATTATAAATAAACCAGCATCAGCAAAATAGATTTAAGACTAATTGGACAATTTTCCTTGATATTGCTAACACGAAGAATCAATTGAAGTATAATTTTTTCTTTCGCATGAAATCTGGCATTTAAGGGTACATTAAATAGAAAGGAACAAAGAATATGAGAGGATATAAAAGAAATGATAGGAGAACCGAAGTAGAATGAGCCATGCATCTTTCGACATCTCTTAACTAGATTCGCACATACCGACATATAAACATGATCAAATGCGATAGAGGCAACCAAAAAGGGTTTCACTGTTCATCACCCTCTCTTCTCTCTGAGTTCCCGCCCTCTCAACCGTGAGCCTGGTAGCAACGCCTGCTTGTTCCGGCGAACGCCAAGCTTGGGCGAGAGATTGAACAAAGCTGCCTCTGTCTTTCACTCTGCTTTGGGTCGATTATTGCCGAAATTTGCCATCACCGGCGGAAATCTCCATTTGGGCCAGAGTCGCCCCACCTGGAGGTGAAGTCAGTATTCGCCTCCTCTTGGACGTGTAGTGAGTAGCCGCTGGCCTCTGCTTCGGTAAGACTCCAGCCCTTTGAAAATTAATGCAATGGGGTATGCTGGATCTGTTTAGCTGGGCTAAGTTCTGCTAGAAATATGAATAGAAATGCTGCTGTTGTTGAGAAATCCCAATTGGGATTGGGTGGAGGTCGCCATCGTAGCCGAAGTAGGGCTCATGCTTCTCGTTTTACTGATGGAGATTTGAGGAGAGGCAGGAAATTAGACCAAAACTCTGCTGGTATGGGTATGGACAGTAGAGATATTGCTAGATCCAGTCAAGACCAGAATCCCATTACAGCTGAGCAAAGGCATAATTTATTGCCCCAACGTGCTGGAGAATCAGTTGTAGCCACTCGCTCGTGGGCGAATGTAGCCAAGGCTGCTGTGCAAGGATATTCCCTTTCCTTCATTGAGCCTTGTACTGATGGGAGTAATGTAGTTCATTGTTCTGAGGAGGATCTCGGTGCTGCTGATCCTATTTGGCAGAATTGCTTGGTTGGGTACTTTGTTGGGAAGAAACTCCCATATAAATTAGTCGAGACGGCCCTCAAACACCTTTGGGGCCATCACTTATTAGAGGTCAAAGCTAATGACCAAGGGTTCTATTTCTTCCATATAACTGACCCTGAATTTAGGCGAAGGGTAATTGAGGGTGGTCCGTTGACAGTGGCACGTGTGCCCTTAATCCTCCAACAATGACACCCAATGCTTGAATTGAAACAAGGAGACCATTCTACAATCCCAGTTTGGATTAGGCTTAAGAATCTCCCGTATGGGCTATGGTCAGCAAAGGGGATTAGCAAGGTAGCTAGTGTTGTTGGACGACCGCTTTATGTAGACCAACGCACGGAAAATCTAAAAATGATATCCTTTGCTAGGGTTTGTGTTGAATTAGCTGCCTCAAAACCCAGCTGTGATTCTATTACGGTTTTCATTAATAAGCAACCTCGCATTGTTAACGTGGAATATGAATGGAAACCTACATCTTGTCATATATGTGGTACATTTGGTCATAAATGCCCTTCTCAAAGCTCACGCCCAGCTGAGTCTGATCAAGCAAACCAAGCCCCTGTTCAGGCTTCACAACTCCTTGCCATTAAGGAGGGACAAGGCCCACTTTGCAATGCTGCATCCTTACCTACTAAGGGGACTAGATCAACCCCTGTAGAGGAGTGGCAACGTGCAGGTGGCAAACATAATCGCCGAACGGGAAACAAGAACAAACAGATTGCAACTGTCACCTTGGAAGCTGATACTCCATCCCCTTTTGACTCAGATGATGACTTAGATGAGGATTCTCCTACTGCTGTCACCTTGGAAGCTGGAAATTCTGATCCTGCTTGGCCTGACCAGCAGAGAACTATTGGATCGGCGACTACTGGTTCTACTTCGGTTGCTGTCATTGCAGGTACAGCAACCACTTTGAATGCTGCCATTTCAGGGTGCGTGGGTGCTGCTGCTGTGGGGAATCCAAAAACTGGTGCAGGTACTGCTGGTAGTGCAGACAATGCTGCTGATACTGCTGTCTTTGATGCTGCCACGGGTCCTGCTGCTAGTCCGGTTGGCGTGAGAGCTGATGCTGGTGCTGGAGATGATGCTGCGGTTGCTAGATGTGCTGATGCCGCTACTGTTGCTAGATGGGATGATGCTGCTGCTGATTTGTCTGCCACACCCGGCTGCACTCCTGGAGCTGATGCTGCTGCCGCTGCCTGTCCCAGATTGGAAGCTGCTGCTATCTCTTCAGAACTTGATGGAACTGAGGCTGGTGAGGTGAGCTGTGTGAAGGGCCTTGTTGCTGTACCTGTTGTTGCGGCTATTAGACCAATAGATGAAACTGGTCTTGCTGTCTATACAAGTCAGAAACAGAATCCTGCCTCTGTCCCGCATGAATCTGGTTTTGCTGACCTGAAACTCACCGAGGTGAGAGTTGAGCAAGCGAGTAGTCTGGGGATCACCTCTGGTTCTCCGTCTAGCAAATGCAAAACAACTGAGAAGGTTATTAGATCTGGGCCTTCACCCGGGAAAGCCTCTAAACCTGCAGCTGCCAAAAGGCGTTCTAAAAGAAAGTAGTCGGTCTTAATTCCCCTGTACATACTATCTCATGTCTTTTGGATTTTGGAATATTAGGGGTCTCATGAACCCTATTAAGCAAGCGGAGGTTAGGAAGTTTGTGCGCCTCAATAACCTATGTTGTATTGGTCTTTTGGAAACTAAAGTCCCTTTTGATAGATTTTCCATTATCTCTTTTGGTTTATTTCCTAGCTGGATGTGGGTAGCTAATTATGAGTCCTCTCCTAGAGGGCGTATTTGGGTCGGATGGAACCCGCTTTTGGTATGCTTTACTACTTTAACCAGTACTGACCAGATTATTCATGGTGATGCAAAATTTTTGAGCTCAGGGACTACCTTATCCTTAACGGTGGTTTATGGGGAACATACCTTTGGTGCACGAAGACCCCTCTGGAGTGAACTTATTAGGATGAGCTATCTTCTGAAGGAAAGTCCTTGGATGGTGGCTGGTGATTTTAATGCCATTCGGGATTCTTCGGACCGCATGGGGAGCCCGGATATTTGGTGTCCCGCTTTTGATGATTTTAAGGATTGCTTGGATCAAGCTGAACTATTTGACCTCCGATATGTAGGCTTCCGGTTTACATGGTCCACTTCCTCTGGCCCTCGCAGGAAACAACGGAAAATTGACCGAGTCTTGGTTAACAATTATTGGTGCTCCTCCTTCTCTTTCTCTGAAGCATCCTTCCTGGCCCCGGGCATCTCTGACCATACTCCGATGGCTGTGAGAATTCTTTCACCTGGTTCCCGGCGAACCCCATTTAAATTCTTCAACTTATGGATGAGCCATCCAGACTTCCTCTTGCTGGTATCTCAGTCTTGGGAGGCCCAAGTGTTAGGTTCTCCTATGTACAGACTTTATGCTAGACTCAAGCTTTTGAAGGGTCGGCTTAAGTGTCTCAACAGAGATGCTTATTCGGACATCTCTATGCGGGCAGCCACGGCTAAAAGTGTCTTATCATCTACCCAAGAATCTCTTTACCTAGACCCTCAAAATAGCTCATTGGCGGCTGAGGAACATTTTCAACGCAAAGAATATTTCAAACTTCGCTCTCTTGAGGAATCTTTCTTCAGGCAAAAGTCTAGAATTCGGTGGCTCAAGGAAGGGGATCATAATACCAAGTTCTTCCATCAATCAGTCAATCACCGGCACCTTCGGAATCGTATTATCTCTATCATGGATCACTCAGGACAAATGGTATCAGATATGAAGGAAGTTCAGAGGGTGTTTGTCTCTTATTTCCAGGACCTTCTTGCCCCGGCTGGTATGACTATGAGGCCTTCTTTACAGGAGCTATCTGATATCATCCGTTCCCCACTCAAGGAATAACATATTACTTTTTTATCTCAACCTTTCCTCCCGTCAGAAATCCGCAATGCCATGTTCTCGATGGCTGGCAATAAGGCCCCTGGACCGGATGGCTACAATGCTGATTTTTTTAAGAAGAATTGGGACAAGGTTGGCCCTTCGCCATGAAGCGGTTATGGATTTCCTTGTTTCTGGCTCTTTGCTCAAGGAAGTCAACAATACTATCATTGCTCTGGTGCCAAAGATACCCAATGCAACATCGGTATCGGATTTTCGTCCTATTGCCTATTGCAATACCATTTACAAGTGTATCACCAAGGTAATCTCTACTAGAATTGCCACTGTTCTTCCTGACCTAATCAGTCCGGTTCAAACTGCTTTTGTAAGAGGTAGGCGAATAAGTGACAATATCCTCCTTGCCCAAGAACTTTTCAGCGGGTTTCATAATAAGCCTTATATTCTGAAGTGTGCCATTAAGGTGGATTTTCGGAAGGCTTATGATACCCTCAACTGGGACTTTTTAGAGAAGACTCTTCAAGCGTTCGGATTTCCCACCCACCTCACAAAACTTATCATGGTCTGCGTCCATACCCCAAAATTCTTTATCTCTATAAATGGTGAACTCCATGGTTTTTTCGCTAGTGGTCGTGGTATAAGGCAAGGTGACCCTATGTCACCATACCTATTCACCTTGATCATGGAAGTCTTCACTGGGATCCTTGACACTCATACTCGACGCTCGGAATTCAGATACCACTGGAGATGTAAGGCTACACGTCTATCCCACCTCTTCTTTGCGGATGATGTGTTCCTCTTCAGCGAAGCAAAGCCTGCCTCCAAAACGAGCTTACCTTATTCTCTACCTGGAGTGGATTAATCCCCAACACTAATAAAAGTGAAGTCTTTATTTCAGGAGGTTCTGACACCACTAATGAACAGATTGTACAAGCTCTTGGCTTCAATCGCGGCTCCCTTCCTGTGCGCTACTTAGGTGTACCCATCATCACATCAAGACTAAGCAAAGTGGACTGCAACGCCTTAGTTTGCCATCTCACTGCCAGAGTCCAATCGTGGACCCACCGCTTCCTCTCTTTTGCAGGCCGTCTACAGCTTATTAAGTCGGTACTCCATGCCATCCAAGCCTATTGGGCTTCCATTTTTTGGCTCCCATCGGTGGTAGTGGACAAGATAGAGCAAACATGCAGACAATTCATTTGGAAAGGCCCAAATATGGGTCCAGGAGGTGCAAAGGTGTCTTGGGTTGATGTCTGCCTTCCCCGTCAGGAAGGTGGCCTTAGCATACGAAGGATCAGGGATAGCAACAAGGCAGCCATGGCTAAACACATCTGGTTGCTATTCACTGATAAATAATCGCTCTGGTGCAAATGGATTCATGCAACATATCTTAAAAGAAAGAATTTTTGGGATGCTTCCACTCCTACTCATTGTTCTTGGGCTTGGCGGAAGATCCTTACTCTAAGGGAAGACTTCCTACCCCACTTCAGGTGGAAGATAGGAGATGGTGAATCTACATCGCTCTGGTTCGACCCATGGCTTCAAGTGGGTCCTCTTAACTCAATCTTCTCAAATAGCTATATTTACCAATCGGATCTTCTTAGACATGCGAGAGTAAAGGACTTATTTTCCCCAGAAGGAACTCAATTACTCCAAGAGTTGGCCTTGTGGCAAATACCGATTCCCCATCTCTCAAGTGGCCAAGACACCTTCACTTGGTTAGAGGGTTCCTCTGGAACCTTTTCAACAGCCTCGGCATGGCATGCAATACGGCGCAAATGCAACCCGGTCCACTGGTCCTCGTTTGTCTAGAATAAGGTGTTGACCCCTAGACTTCAATTCCTCCTCTGGCTTATTACCAAAAATCGCCTACCCACTCAGATTTACCTCATGTCCTTCGGTAGAATTCATAACTCAGTTTGCGCCTTCTGCAACACTACTCCAGACTCAATCAACCATCTCTTTTTTTACTGCTATATCTCCAACGCCTTAGCTAACTTTTGGGCCGCCAGGTGCAACCTCCCTTGGACCAACTCCACTTGGACGGATAATCTCATTTGGGCCATTAAGAGTTTGTCTGGCAAAGGATTCCACCGGGAGATAGCGCTCTTCTCCTTTGGCTCTCTATGCTATATTATATGGAAAACCAGGAATGACATCCTATTCAATGGCCACACCCCATGCATTCCCTCCATGAAGAAATGCCTCTATAAGGCGGTCAAAGACAAAGCTTCAACTTTCAAATCAGTTGAAGACAACACCAGAAACAGAAGGATGCAACGTAGCTGGGGGATAGACCCTCAGATTTTTGGAGCGGAGTCGCCCACTACCTAGTTCAGGATGGCATAGCCCTCTTAGTTATTTGGGGTGCTATACTATTTGTATTTCTTTTGGTGACCGCGGTATCCTTCTACTCTAGTTGAGTGTATGTTGGTACCGTGGTTTTTCCCCCCCTCTGTTGTACAGTTTCGTTGGTTGCCTTATAAAAATTTCTTACCTTACCAAAAAAAAAAAAAAAAAAAAAAAAAACATAATTCGACTACAGTTTCAATTTAGGCTAATCAATCGTGGAGTCTAAAGCATGTAAATAGAAATGATAAAAGTATTGACAAATTTCACATGCAAAATCTAACTAAATTTAGGTGATGTTCGTCCACGTAAGCCACTGATATCAAAATAGTAGTTGGTGCAAGTTTCAATAGTTAAGAAATAATAAAAAATAACACTACAAATTTATGAACTTTTATCCATTTTTCAATCGAGTACCTCTTCTTCTTTTTTAATTCAATCAAGCACCTCAACTTTTCTTTAAGAGTATCCGAGAATGCACTTTTCTTTAATACGCTAAAAAAAACATGTGAAATGTTTAATTATAATAACTTGCTGAATAGAAAAAGGGAAAAATAGATAACAAAGCCATGGGCCATCACATTAAACTGCAATTGAAAGATTGAGGCAATTTTTTCTTTTTACTGTAAATGGGGGTGGATTTAATTATATAGGGGATGGAAATAGCACCGCCCTAAATATTTCATTCACACATGAGATGTTCAAATAAAACAAATCATAAATAGCAAACTATAAGAACAAAGCACAATTGATGCGATAAGCGTTAACACCTGAAATTTAATCAACAATACAAATTTCCTTTTCTTGTAAAAATGCAAAAAAATTATAAATAGTAATAAATAAATATGCAGTAATTCTGCCATTTATCCATTTATATTGGCCCAATTCATGAAGAACAATTTACCTCACTTTAGACCCATAAAAAGCCAAAGGCAAGGCCCACTATCAATCGCATTTAAAAGAAGAAAAGGGAAATACCGCGAACAATTTACCTCACTTTAGTCCTAAACTTTTCAATTTTGCCAATATAATCCTAAATCTTTGTGCGAAATTCTAACGTGGTCCTTTTGTTCAATTGCTACTGGAAATTGTTGATGGCTGCCTAGTTATTGTTGACCGTCCTTTATAGTACATTGACATGGACATGTTAGCTATTTTCGATGACAATTACCAAAATAAGTACATTAGAATTATGTGCAAAAGTTTAGGACTATATTAGCAAAATTGAAAAGTTTTTAAAATTAGCATCCATACAATAGAAGATTAAGGACTAACCGGACAATTCTTCCAGTTTTCTGTGTTTTTTTTTTTTTTTGGGGAATAATAAACGGCTATAGAAGTTACTTCTTCCAATTTATTTTCAGGGTGTTGATGAATTCACCTACATCATTGTCAATGTCCTGCTTTGCTTTTCTTCAGGACAAGCTTCCTGTTTTTCCCGTATTACTTGAGGGGGCATATTGAAATCTATGCATAATAAACAAGAGGGTTGGAACCGGTTGTTTTAGAAAGTTGGAAACTTGCCAACATGTGAGGAACACTGCGCAGAAGATGCACTAGAGCAATAGAAACATGTAAACTTGTGTAGAATCACAAGCTTTTATCAATTGAAGTCAAAGGGGTTTTTAAAGGATAGAAGAAACGTGAATACATTTAGTGATTCATCCTTTCCTTTGGCCTACTTCATTCTCCCAACTCTAACCGTCCCAATAAGGTTGAAATTCACAATGTAGCCTTTCGAATATTACTGATTGTACATAACGTGCTGCTTCCACTTGAGACTTATGGAGTTGCTTCTTTAAACTCAAGCACTTCTCACGACACTCTTTTTCTAGATGAAAAATAATCACACCATTGAAATAGGTTTAAAAAAAAAATACACTAAGGAAAAAGCAAGAGAATTCAATTGAGAGTTGTTCGTAAATTTCTAAAAAACCACCAATCACTTTGATCTATATTTAAAGACTTCCAAGTTTCAAAGTAGCTGTTGAAAGCTTGGAGCAATTGATCTGTCCTTCTTTAACTAGCAAAATATGGTTCTATGAAGCATTAAAGGCCATTTTCCCAAACGGAATACTCTCCTTTTGCAATATACTTGACATCCCCTTAACTCATCAAAAAATGTCAAAATAGGTGTCATTTACTCGAGGCTACTTTTAGCAAATTCCAATTCTGGAAAACAATTGTAAAGTACCAATATGAATCGGGTTCAAATTGATAAAGAGCCAGATCTTTCCACCATAAGCATAATGGCTATAGAACCATCCATTCCGTCTATTTGCATGTACCGCTTCTACGAAATGATCCTTCTAGGTTTTTCATGAATGCTCAGTCCTCAATTTGTTCACCTTCTACAAATTGGTGGTTCCCATATATTGACGTCCTCATGATTTGTAGACTATTCATCTTCTGTCGGTCCATTCAAGCTTTAACAAACCCTTACGCCAACTTATTTTCTTTCTATAACGGTCTGTCCAAACTTAGATACATGTCCCATTCAATTGCTTATTCTCCTTTTCTAAAGCCAAAAAAGTTTTCCCATACATGGAGACATCCAATTGTTAACACTATTTGCATATGAATTTGTGTATATAGAAGTCGTTCATTTTGTATACTCAAATACACATATTAGTAATTTTTATTATTTGTCATTTTCGAAGCATCATAGGGAATTGGCTCTGCAATGTCAACATATTATGTACTCGATTCCTATTAAGTTCTTATAAGTGGGCTTGTGACCATGGTTAGTGTTGTCTTTATGTGTAACATTACTGGCATTTCAATCAAAATCTCGCTTAAGATGAGGTATTCACTCTATAAAGTCCCACATTTTCGATTATCTCATTTTTCTTGGAGTTACTTGCCGTTGATTGACAAATCGCAGGCAGTATATAGTGATAGTGTTGTTGTGGTGATTTGTTGACATTCATTTCAGTTATTTCGCAAGAAGAAAAAGAAGATATCAGGAGGTCCATTGAATTAAAGTATTTCATTTCACCAATAAAATACGAAGACTGACTTCAAATTTGGAATTGCACATAAAAGATTATTTATCTCATAGAGGTATACGTGAAATTCTAGCAAAACGTCAATGACGGCTATCTTATTAGTCAAAGAAAAATAGAATCTGGATATTCAGGAATCAAAAACTCTTTTAAGAGCAAATTACCATGAGCAGTGAGGGGGGAAGGTCCGATATTTTCGGCACAATTACTTTAAAATAAAATAACTATTCATTATGTATGATTTTATCAAGCAACGCCAATTTAACTAACTAATTCTTAACGGAAAAGAAAAAGATCAAAGATACTATAATAGTGGAATATTTAATCAAAATGTGTCTAAATACATAACATGGGAGTGAAAATGATAAACTGGAAATTGCAATTGCCATGGTAAATGAAACACTAGAAATGGTCGATAGGAATTCCAATCCCTCGGCCAATATCAATTTTGCATTTTTAATTGTCAATAATAACTTTGCTGGCTTTCGGAATCATCTAATTTCAATGTTTATATTCTTGTCTGCGACGTTGTTGATATTCATGGCATGCGTTACCATGCAAGTGCGTTGTTCATCCGCTCTATAGAAATTACTTCCAAAATGAAAAAAATCAACTAGGTTAGGTCAATACACATCTAACTTCTTGAGAACTCATCAAATTGAGCCTAACATTTTGATCAACACTCAAAATTAACATTTGAGTTGCTTAGATTAACCTTTTGAAAACAATGCAAAACTCACTCATTTCTAATGGTGCGGCCACTACATGTTGGGGGGGAGGGGAGAGAATAAAATATTTCAATATTTCAATCATTCTCAGGAACCTTAATAAAACCTAGCTTCACTAGGCAGAAATTAAATGCATACATGCATCATATCTGCCAAACACAAGAATAATAGACACGGAGGCACTCACACATTTCAGAATTTGCCTTGAATCTGATAAATGATTGCCTTGTCAACCTGGAAAGCCTTTGCTAGGATATCATTAGCAATGGATGGATCCGATCCGAAAACTGTATTAGGAACCAGAATGAGTCCAGGGTTCTGGCTGCTCAACGCGGAGATAAACACTGCATTCACAGAGCCCACATTTTTCTCGAAGTGAACGAGCCCGGCTGGGAAGACGAACACATCACCCTTTTGAAGGACTTTGCTGATGAGCTTATTGTCAGGGTTCGATGTCACGAAGCCGACAAGGATGGTGCCCTCTAAGACGGTCAAAATCTCGGAGGCCCGAGGGTGCATGTGGGGCGGGACCACACCCTCCAGAGCGATGTCAACCCGAGCCAAGGAGATGCCAAGAGTGTTGAGTCCCGGTATTTGTCTTACAGAGACTAGTGTGACATTCGAACCGTATGCATTCATGAGCTTGTCAGCCAAGTGGAGTCCGCTGAAGGAGAAATGCTTGGCTTGTGCCTGCTTAGAGTCCAAGCAAGGAAATCCATTCACTCGAGCTTCAAGGGAAAAATGGCAACACACAGACAGTTAGTGAACTCCATAATTGTGCACAAGATCGGTGCACATAAAGAAATGTCTTACGATGCAAATATGTATTTCATTGATAATGACCGCTAAATCAGGAAATGAATTGCTCACTTGAGGTGCTAAGATCTGCGACACAGAAATCTTGTAGCGGGCTCGGCTCGGAGGCCACTGTGATAGTGCAGACAATGGAAAGCACACACAAGAAAAGGAAGTTTGCCATCTCACTCTTCTATGCGTGAACCGACGAACAATCTGTATACGAAAAGACTAATGAATCTGAATTGACTTGATGTTGAGATTGTGACAACGTGACCTTCCAATTTATAAGCCTTTGATCAGTGCTTGGCGACAAATGAGTGAAGCCAAGAAGAGTTAGTGCAAATATTAGCCGTCTCGAGGGGACAGCATATAATGACAGCCCTGGTGTTTAAATTACATGAGAAAAACGTAGCTTTTAGATACGATGAGGGCGTTGGAAATCACATGGAAGGTGGGTCTTTTTTTGAAACAAATATTTATTGTAAGAGACCATTTCTACCTTTAGGGTTTGTTTAATTACTGGGAACGAAGCCGGTAGAATGGGATCAATAGAAGCCTAATGTGCCTTCGAGACATTATTTTGCTAACTGGAATGAGAAGCCTTATTTCGGTTGCATTTTCATAAATATAACGAAAGGTGAGAATATGTGACAATGAATAGAATTCGCTTACTAAAAGAGCACCTAGATCATATATGGATCATTAATTAAGCCTTGAAGTTTTTTTTTTTTTTTTTTTTTTTTGGTAAAATAAGATTGTATTAAAAATGAGAAACTGTACAGTACGGTAGGGGAAGATTTAATATACTCCACCAAGCTACATTACACTGGAGTAGAAAGGTACCGCGCTCTCCAAAATGAGAAATTTAAATACGCTAAGCATAATTAAGTAACTTGCGTATAGAGAAAGCTAAGTGAGGAAACATAGCTAATTGCTCATACCTATATTATGTGAAGCAATAACTATTCAGACCATGTAGCAAATAAATTTCAATTCTAATGTATGACTATGCACTAATTTTTAGTTTAGCGGTCGCATTCATCAATTCGTTTTGGTTCCTTTAAATTTTATTTTATTTTTCCTGATTGTCTCATTCCTACATACTAAACAAGACCTTAAAGCAATAGGTAAATTGTCACAACATCTGATTCATCATTTTTTATTTTTTTGTATTCCTGTGATGGAGATTGTCTTATAAGTTTTATAGCCCTCATAAAGTGGGACGAGATTTGATTTTCATAACAAATCTATTCTGCATCTGTCTTGCAATAAACCTTGCTTGAGGAAACCTTTCTGTAGCAGTGGCTTTTTCCGTATAGGCATCCCAGAGAAACATGGATCGAGCCGGGTCAAGAAACTTGGCTTTTTCTGGATAGCCATTTCAGAGAAACATGGATCCAGCCGAATCACGAAACTTGGCGTTTTCTAGATAGCCACCTTAGAGAAACAGGGATCAAGCCGAATCATGAAACCAAGCCAAATGAAATTGATGTTCTGATGCAGTGATAGCACTTGCCGCTTGGTCATTTAATCTGTCATAAAATAAGCATTAGCACTTGGCCGCGGTTTGCCCCTTGTTTCGATAACGCGGTCTGGCTACATTTCTCTCAAAATATCTTAACCGTCGATTTCATAAGGTTGAAGCGGACGTACTTTATTATTCGATGACTACGATGCAGTACGCGTAATGCTCATGGAGCACCAAGGAAAAATCTCATTTGGCTAGCTCTATCTTCAACGACAAAGTTTCACCCCTAATGACTCGTCACAAAATATTAGTTCCAATCAAGTGGGGGAGAGCCTCAACTTTTAGAAAAATTATCAAAAATATCTTAGACCATTGCACGGGTAGCGATTTAGTTCTAAATCGATTTGTTTAGGGCCGAATCGTATTTTCGTGATAAGTTTTAAGTCTTTTAGTGCATTTTACCCTTAAAATTATAAACACTATTTTATACTTACTTATAATCTTAGGACAACAATTGATAAATCAAGTATTATATTCCCTTCATTATATATTGAATATTGGATTGAATATTGGACTTCGTCCTGTATTTTCAGCATTTATTATGTGATAGTTTCTCTTGAGTCATCATTTCACCAAATTTTAACATAGAAAATTATCAATTCAATCCTAAACATATTGTACGATACCCTAAATGTAGTCCTAAATTTTGACGCAAAATTCTAATATAGTATTTTCTGCTAATTGCCACCGGAAATTGCTAATATAGCGATCCATAAGTCGTCAACATGAAATACAAGTTTGCCCCAATGGTCACCCTTCCTATTTGGGAAGGGAGAGATGATGGATTCAAATCCCCATTTTTCTAGGGGAATTGAGGTGGGGACGATTTAATTTCAGGTATGAGTTTCGACTCTCATACCCTACAAAAAGATAGGACAAAGGTCTGAAAATTAGAGTTAGAATAAGAGTAGAGTATAACCAACAAAAAAAAAGTGCCACATAAGACAACTGGTGATGACTAGACATTATGTCAACAAATTTCGATAGCAATTGGCTGGAATATTACGTTAGAATTTCACGCAAAAATTTAGGGCTACATAGCCAAAATTGAGAAATTTATAATTGATTTTACATTGGTACATTAGATCTAGGACTGATTGAATAATTCTTTGGATTCAACTCATTGGAAATCTCGACATCAATAATCAGGCTAAGTATGTTTTAATAATCAGGCCAAGTATGATCCGAACTATATTACTCGATCGTAGGTAGATAGTTTTGCGATATTGTTTGCTCATTTCTCTCGAAACTTCAAGCTAAAAGAAATTAAAAAAACAAAACCAAAACCCAAATGAAAGGGAACTCTTAGTTGGGAATTGGCCATAGTGGCCAGCCAAAAATTTAGATTCCACAACAGCCGTGCCGTGTCAACTCAATCTTACCGATTCCAAGGCAACATCCAAAAACAAGCCGCTCGTACTAAAGTTTCAATTGTACCGCATCGCCAGTATATCAGATGTACATCCAATTGGAATCTATACGATTATCCGATGAATAAATGTTCATGGTACTTAAGTTAACTCTAAAAGAATAGACTATTAAATGAAATCTTGACAATTGAAATACTTTGTTGGGCTGGTCATGAATTCTTTAAACCGTCGTATATATGTAACTATTCTAATAGCCATTAAGAAAGTTTGAAAATCAGAGTTCCGCTATAACAACTAAAATAAAAACTAAAAGTTGATTATAGAACCCCTCACCTCATCGCAAAGGATCATCAAGGCCTTATCAAATGAGCCACCTTAGAATCATCGCAAAGGATAATTATAACAACTAAAAGTTGATCATAGCTTTTAGCATTTAATTTAACAGTACAAGATACTATAGTTTCTATTATTTATTTATTTTCATTTTAAATTGAATTTTATACATATATCTTTTTTATCCTTTTTTATCTAAATTGATTTTCGTACAAAAATTGATTGTTTCCTTAACGAGTTACGTTTTGTTTATACCTATTCTTATTTATACTGGCTTTGTTAAGTGGCCATTATAAGAAAGTCTCAACTCTTAGAAATTATCGATGGAACTAATGAGGCAATTTGATGGTCAACAATTTAAATATGGAAACGATAAAATCAAAGTACTGATTCTACTATTTTTCTTTTATTCGTTAGAAAGCCCAAGGAGAGATTTTGTGGAATTTAACTGGAGAAAGCTCCAAAAATATCGCAAAATGAGGCTCGTTTTTCCAAGTTCCCTCAAAATCGATCATATTCCAAAATGTCCCATGAACTTTAACTTTGATCCAATAACCTTCTAAACTTATCATAAGTGAAAATATCAACTGGTGGATGAACGCATGCTAGTCACACGCACAATTTGCGCCTTTCCCAGGGGCACTTTTGTTCAAGAAGACCACCTTGGAGGATCAACCCAACTAAGGTAGTCGCGATAAGCTTGTTGCAAGACTAAAAATGAGCAAATATGGTATCTGCAATGAAACTGTAAAACCACTGTAACCCTGAAACTGTTCAATGGACCTTACCTCGAACTTCTTCTTGCATGCAAGAAAGTGCATAACTTGGTTTGCTTCAATCGATGGCATTCTCATTGTTGCTCTACTCCCTCATCTACAGTGATAATCCATCTCCAACATTTCACTATTTGAGAAACCCTAGCTATTTTCTTCATGATCTGTAAAATGTGGGCAATTCTGGATATTTATTGAAGGTTTTTCTTTGATGTGCAAGTAAGTGGCATTGGAATAACTTTTTTTAGACAATAAAAAAGAAGTTAGAAGTCCCCGGGAAAGGTGCAAAGTACACATGTTCATTCGTTGGCAATTATTTTCACCCCGTACAAGCTCATGGGATTTTTGGATGAAAAGTGAACAAGTTCAAGAGGTATTTTTAAAACAAACTCAAATTGGGTGGGAAACGATCCTCGCTTCAAAGGGATTTTTGGAATTTTACCCATTTAATTAAGTGAATAGTATTCGTAATGAAAAATTTGCCCATTCTATTAAAGTGATATGAATTTTTTTTTATTAGTTCTTCATTGTTTAATGCATTCATCCCACTTGTTTCAACACCCAATAAAAAAATCGCCACATCATTTGAGTGAGACGAATTTAGTAAGATATGGTGTTGCTCATTGATGCCACATAACTTACAGCTTTACTTGGAACCTTAATAAACAGAACCACACTAGACAGCAATTAAATGCATACATGCATATCTGCCAAACACACGATTGATAGACACAGAGGTGCACACACATTTCAGAATTTTCCTTGAATCTGATCAATGACTGCCTTGTCAGTCTGGAAGGCCTTGGCTAGGATATCATTAGCAATGGATGGATCCGATCCGAAAACTGTATTAGGAACCAGAACCAGTCCTGGGTTCTGGCCGCTGAACGCGGAGATCGACACTGCATCCACAGAGCCCACATTTTTCTGGAAGTGAACGAGCCCGATTGGGAAGACAAACACATCGCCTTTGTGAAGGACTTTGCTGATGAGCTTATTGTCGGGGTTCGATGTCACAAAGCCGACAAGGATGGTGCCTTTTAAGACAGTCAAAATCTCGGACGCCCGAGGGTGCATGTGGGGCGGGACCAGACCCGCTGGAGTGAAGTCGATCCGAGCCAAGGAGATGCCAAGAGTGTTGAGTCCAGGTATCTGTCCTACAGAAACTGGTGTGACGCTCGAACCGAATGCATTCATGGGTGTTCCAGCCAAGTGAAGTCCGCTGAAGAAGAAATGCTCGTCTTGTGCCTGCTTGGCGTCTAAGCAAGAAAATCCGTTCACTCGAGCTTCAAGGGGAAATAGCAACACCCAAACAGTTAGTGAACTACTAACGTTTTGCTCAAGACCAGCGCATATAAAGGAAAGTCTTGATTGGAACAAATGTAGTTCAGCAATAATAATAGCTAGATCAGGAAATAAATTGCTCACTTGAGCTGGTGAGATCTGCGACACAGAAATCTTGTAATGGGCTCGGTTCGGAGGCCACTGTGATAGTGCAGACAATGGAAAGCACACACAAGAGAAGGAAGTTTGCCATCTCACTCTTCTTTGCGTAAACCAACGAACAACCTGTATCCAAAGAGACTAATGAATCTGAAATTACTTGATGTTGAGACTCTGGCTACATGAAGTACCAATTTATAAGCCTTCGATCAGTGCTTGGCGACACATGAGTGAAGCTAAAAAGTGGTTAGTGCAAATGTTAGCCGTCTTGGCACATACAAAACGTTGAACAAGTCAAGCTTCTCAGGTTGCATGAGTGGACAGCACGTAATGACACAGGCCTGGTGTTTTGAATTACATGACGAAACGTAGCTTTTAGCTACAGCGAAGATGTCTGGCCAAAATAAAAGGTAACGATGCGCGTGTAGAAGATGGGTCATCGTTTGGCAAAAACAACTCATTGTAACAGACCATTTCCACCCTTGGGGTTTCTTTCGTTATCGGGAATGAGGCCGGTAGAATGGCCTCAATAGGAGCCTAATGTCCCTTCTAGACATTACTTTGCTAATTGGAATGAGGAGCCTCATTTCTGCTGCGTTTTCATAAATATACCAGAAGGTGAGTGAGGATGAATTTAAATGAATAGAATTGGGTTAATAAAAAAAGTACTTAGATTGACCCTAAGATTTTTGGGGGATTGACCCTCAAATTTTTGAAGTGGACCCGTCCATGACTTAGTAGGATGGCCTAGGTCCTCTTAGTTCCTTGGGCTTCTAGCCTTTTGTATATTTTCCTTTTGAGACCCGCGGTACCCTTCTACTCCAGGACTTGTTGTCCGGATGATGAGTGCTGTTGGTACCGTGTCTCCCTCTCATTGTACGGTTCTCGGTTGTTTTATAAAATCTTACCTTACCAAAAAAAAAAAAAAAAAAAAAGTATTTAGATCATATATAGATCATTATTAAGCCCTGAAGTTGATAGCTATTGTACGGAAATTTAGAGATGCTAAGCATAATTAAGTAACTTGTTTATAGAGAATGTTAAACAAGCTGAGCAAATGTAGCTAATCGCTTCTTACCTATATTATGTCAAAATATTCAGACCATATAGCAAGTAAATTTTAATTCTAATGTATGACTATGCAGTAATTTTCAGTTTAACGAGTGTGTATTCTAATTCAATTGTCACAACATATGATTCATCGTTTTTTTTAAGTATTCCTATCAATGGAGATTGTTTCATAATTTTATTGTCCTCATAAAATGAGTGGACATTTGAATTTCATAACTATCCTATTCTGCATCTGTGCTGCAATAAACAATGCTTGAGGAAATCTTTCTCCAGAAATGGTGAACAGAATACTATCCATTGAGGGATAAGAGAAGCCTGAATGAAACAGAAACTAGTAATCATTTGGGGATTATATTTAGTACATATATGGGGAATTAAGCTCATTAAGTTTAGAGTAACAAGTATATATGATCCATCAGAAGACTAACAAAATTATACAGTGTTCTTCATCATATTATCTATGTTGGTATCAATCGAAGGATAAAGGTAACCAGCTGAGAATTGATAAGATTCCACACCAGCTGAGCCAAGTCAACACATACTGAGTCCCAAGCTATACGAGTGAAAAATAACCATAGCAAATGTTAATGTTTGACTTTTTCTGGATAGCCACTTCAGAGAAACATGGATCAAGCCAAATCAAGGGAACCTGGCCTTTTCTGGATGGCCACATTAGAGAAACATGGATCAAGCCGAATCAAGAAACCAGGTCAATGAAATTGATGCTCTGATGCAGTAACGACACTAGATGCCTGGTCATTACATTCTGTCGTAAAACAAGCACTAGAACTTGGCTGCGTTTCGCCCTAGTTTTGATTAGGCGATCCTGGTACAATGCTCTCAAAATATTTTCAATCGTCTGTTCATAAAGTTGAAGCAGACGTACTTTATTATTCGATGGCTACTATGCAGTTCTTGTGATGCTCCTAGAGCACCTAAGAACAATCTCATTTGGCTAGCTTTTTAACTTCAATGATGAAGTTTCACTCCTAGTAACTTGTCATAAAATATTAGTTCCAATAAAGTGGGGGAGAGCCTTAACTTGTTGGGCAAATTACCAAAAAAAATGCTAAAACTATTGCACGTATGCCAATTCAATTTTCAATATTTTGATTTTATTTAGGATTGAATCATATTTTCATGACAAGTCATAGGACTTTTAATGCATTTTTTTCCCTTAAAATTATAAACACTATTCTATACATATAATCTTAGGACAACAATTGATAAATTAAGTATTATATTCCCTTTATCATGTGATTGTTCAATATTGGACTTCATACCGTATTTTCTGCATTTATTGTGCACGTTATTTTCTTGAGTCCTCATCTCACCAAATTTTGAGGGAGAAAATTACCAATTCAATCCTAAGCATATTTTGTGGATGCCAATTTAGTCCCAAACTTTCTAATTTGGCCAATGTAATCCACAATTTTTGCATAAAATTACAACATAGTCCTTCCAACTAATTATCACTGGAAATCGCTGATATGACGATACACAAGTTGTCCACATCAACATGTCTCACATGATAGCTGGCAATGACTAAACACCACGAGCAATTTTCGGTAGTAATTGGTTGGGAGAACTATATTGGAATTTTACGCAAAATTTAGGACTACATCAACAAAATTAAAAATTTTATAAATGAATTTACATCCTCCATACATTAGGTTTAGGACTAATTGAATAATCTTCTGGATTCTACCCATACATGGGAACATACAGATAATCAATTGAACAAGAAAATAGAGTCAGAGCTTACCAAGACTGGCAAGCAATTTACGTGCCAGCCAAGTGATGCATTGAGTATTTATCAGTTGAGATCATCGCGCCATGGATTCCTCCGCTTAGCATCTTCAACCTCTGCGTGCGGGAGCTTTCGAACTTTTTCGAGAAAGGAAAGGGTTGACTGAGTCTTCCAACCAGGCCGGGCTCTCGAAATGGGCTTTCTTTATCAATTCTTATGGTCTTTGATGGTAACTCGTGGAATGAAGATGAGCCCACACGCAGACGGGGACTAAGTGTGGACTATTTTCTTTCAAGCTCTATGGGTCAAAACACTGAATTTAGGCATGGGCCACACGATTTAACTTGGGCCGAGAGTGAATTGGTCTGAGATCATATTAAAACCCTTCTTTTTATTACCTATATATATATGTGTGTGTGTGTGTGTGTATTTATAAGCCTTTGATCGCTTATTGGCGACATATGAGTGAAGCTAAGAAGTGGTTAGCGCAAATATCACCCGTCTTGGCACTACCAAAACGTCGAAGAAGTCAAGCTTCTCTGCTTGCACGAGGGGATAGCCTGTGATGAAGATGTGTTTAAATTACATTACAAAAACTTAGCCTTTAGGCACGATGAGGGTGTCCAAAATCAAACTTTTGAAACAAGAAATTTATTTTAATAGACCATTTCTCCCTATAGGATTTGTTTGGTTATCGGGAATGAAGCCGGTAGAATGGGATCAATAGGAGCCTAATATCCCTTCAAGAAATTATTTCGCCAATTGGAATGAGGAGCCTCATTTCGACTGCATTTTCATAAATATGATGGAAGGTGAGAGTATGTGAGGATGAATTTGAATGAATAGAATTGGGTTAATAAAGAAGTACGTAGATCATTTATAGATCATTAATTAAGCTTTGAAGTTGATAACTATTGAAGATATGCTAAGCATAATTAAGTAGCTTGTATATAGAGAAATCTAAATATGCTGTGCACACAAAGCTAATTGCTCGTACCTTTTTATTTTACTAAAAATAAAAATTTTCATTTCAAAACAAAACATTACAGAATGGATGCAGTACCTATATTAGAACAATAGATAAAAGAAAACTTGATTAATAATTTTTTTTCAACTCTGGATGGGAGACAATGGAAAAGAAAAGAGGATAATTACTCGTACCTATATTATGTGAAACAATAAATATTCAGACCATATACTAAATAAATTTCAATTCTAATGTATGACCATGCAGTAATATTTAGTTTAGCGAACGTATTCCAATTCATCAATTCATTTCAATTCCTTTAATTTATTACAAGAACTAAACCAAATAAGGTCTTCGATAGATGTTACAGCCTCTCGAAACGCAAATTTTATAAACAACTTCACACACGTCTACAAAGGCTGGACTTTAGAATTTCGATTGAATATAATCAATCATGGCTTTGTCCACCTGGAAAGCCTTGGCTAGGACATCATCGGCAATGGTCGGAGTGGACCCGAAAACAGAGCTAGCAACGACAGCCGCTCCTATGTCTTGGCTGTTGAAGGCGACGATCACAACGGCATTCCTAGACCCCACGTTCTTTTGGAAGTGAACTAGTCCGGGCGGGATGATGAACACGTCGCCCTTTTGAAGGACTTTGCTGATGAGCTTGTTGTCGGGGTTCGATGTCACGAAGCCAACGAGAAGGTTGCCTTCTAACACCGTTATGATCTCAGAGGCCCGAGGATGCACGTGGATTGGGGCGATGCCACCGGGTGCATAGTCGCCCCGGGCCATCGAGATGCCGAGAGTGTTGAGCCCTGGTATCTGCATTACAGCGGCTGGGATGAACCCAAAGCCGAACGGGTTCGATACATTGCTGACCATGTTAAGCCCGCTGAGGGAGAAATGGCTGGCTTGCACAAGCTTAGCATCTAAGCAAGGGAATCCATTCACTCGAGCTGCAATGCAAAAGGCAGAATATGTGCAAACTCAAACAAACATTACACCAACTCGGTACTATCCATTATCTACTTTTCCGAATGGATCGAGGACAAAAACTGTGGGTGGAAAAAACGAGAGTGCAGTGTGTTGAATTGCGAAAATAGGACAACCACCATACTCACTGAGCTGGTGAAATCTGCGACGCAGAAATCTTGTAACGGGCTTGGCTCATCCGCTGTCGCTATAACGCAGATTACGGCAAGTACACACAAGAAAAGAAGGGTCTTTGCCATTTCAGTTTTCTTTGAAGAACCAATACAATCTTTATACATAAGAAGAGACCAACTAATGAATCTGGAAGTGCTTGGGGCTGCTTATGTTGAAACAATGCCTAAGAAATTTATAGTAGATGCAGCCGTCTCTGCCCCCACCCCCAAAACGTTGAAGAAGTCAAAACATTGGGTTGCATATGGGGATAACATATGGCGACAACATATGATGTCATGGGCCTTTCTCTAGCTTTAAAACTTCATAAATATCAACCCGATATTTAAACAACGGAAATGGATTGTCTACCCCCGCACCATGCTTTTTCTCGGTGTCTCAACATATCTAAACCATTGATTCATACCTATTTTCATGCATCAATAGATTTAAGAAAGCTTTTATGGGAATATTATTAAAATTGATTCATACCTATTTTCATGCATCAATAGATTTAAGGAGTGGTGGGAATATTGGTTTTAAACATTTTGTATTTGTGTTAATTTAGTCCATCTGATCAATTTTTGCCCGTCAACACTGACATTGTTTTTTTTTTTTTCGTTCTTTTTCCTTTCTTTTTCCTTTCTTTCTCTTTCCTTTTTTTTCCTTCCCTTTTCCTCTAGTCATTGTCGAACCTTAGTGACCAGCCAGAGGCGAGGGCTTGAGGTCACTAGCGAAGCTTGGCCCCGCTGGCCACTAGTGAGGGCAAGCCTCCTTATGGTTAGGGCTTGATGGGTTCCAATCAAGTTCAGGCTCACAACAAAAGCTGACCTTTAGCTACATGTGCGACGATTTCAAGCTGGGTTTTCTCAAGAAAGACATTCCCAGCGAGATTTCGCCAAAAAAAGCGAGCTACAAGGGGAAGGAGATCATGTTGGGCGTATGAGTATTTGAACAAAGACAGTGGTTGTTAAAGATATATTTAGAATATTTTGTGATTATGTATATTTTCCTTGATTGATCCTGATTTGTTACTTTAGATAGTCATTATGTCAAGCCTATAAATAGGCACATGTACTATTCACTAATTAATGAATAGAATATTATTTTTCTCTATTCATAATTCTCAACATGATATCAAAGTCATTGTTACCTAAGGTTCGCCCATTGCAACAATGGCTGCCACAATGCCAGCCACACCAACCATATCTCTATTGATTCTTGCACTAGTCATCCATGTTGGGAGCAAATAACCAACTAATTTTTCGTTCTTATAGATTGATCTTGTTGACGAACATTCATGCAATAATGCGATATGAAGACCGTGTTAGGACTTGTGAGTGTCAAGCAGTGATTCGGGGGAAAAAGCAGTTTTTAAATGTTGAAGGCCAATGTCATGTCTCTCCTTGATGACTAGATATCTGAATGAAGAAAGTTGATCTACTTGTTGCACAGTCCTTCTTTTTTCCAGATTTGTACAGTCCTTGAAGCTCCATAACAGATAATGCATTTCAATTCCTTCCATATAGGTAATCCTCAAACCTCATCTCTTAGAAATCAAAATCATTTTCATCAAATCTATCGACTCTCACTTTTCTTTCTTCTATCACCATTGGACTGCTTCAACTCAACAAGTCTGGCTCTAATATCAATTATTATGCCAACAAATAATCGAAAAATAAAGTAGATAAAATAAGAAAATAAGTTAGATATCGTGATTTGGTTAGATTTATGTGATTTGGTCATAGTTACAAGGAGAGTAATAACAAATTCCACTATAAATTAAGCAATACAATGAACATTATAACCACACTCGAGTTATTCAATAATCTTAATGTTTTTGAGCCCTCACATAGTGTTTAGTCTTGTAATTTCTCATAAAATAATCTCTCAATCTCATAAAATAATTATGATCACAATATTTAATTGACTTCAATACTAAAAGTTATCAATGTAGTTCCACGAGGAAAAGAACTTTTGCTCGACGGCATGAAGACCACGCTGCAACCCACGCCATCTGATAAAATAGGAAATATATGTGTAACATGCAAGAGATCTTGGTCAAAAGTCCAATGCCAATTCGGACTCCAATAGGAAATATGACCAAGAAAGCATACAAAAAACAACGTGATTAATGTCGCAAAAATATCAAAAGTCGGATTTCATCCATGATGTCAAATTCAATACATATTTTAACAATTTTAAGTATATGTTAAAGTTTTGATTCACTTGCTATGAGATTGAATTTACAATCGATATTAATTATTTTCTTCATAGTAGGAGTAGAATAGCAAAAGGTTCCCTCTTTTCCATTTTGTGCTAATCTTTTGTTAATATTTAGATATGACTAAATATAAACATATTTTACATTTAATCAGGCTTCTAACAAATTAAATTTTTTAATATTCTGATTATTTTTTATTTTTTATTTTTCATCAATATCGACTAGACAATAAGATTGAATTTTAATTTTCAACTTCGAGGTATAGGCTCAAACTATTTGATAAAATAAGAGGCAATTAATAGTGTGTTTATGAGCCGTCATAATAGAAATTTCTTATTTTCTTCACAGCTTTTGTGATTAAAAAGGTAACACCATAAATTAAAATTAGCAACCTACTCTAGGCAAAGTGACCACAGGATGCGGAATAAATCGATATCTGGTTAGGTGTAATGGAGCATTTGTATTGTAAAATTGACAAGAGAGATGATAGAAATAAAGATAATTTTGTTGATTAGCCTAATGAAAGAAGAAGCAATAAATTGAGGGGAGAGAGAGAGTAGGGTACTACGGTTATTTAATTAAAAAAAAGTGTCATAGCCAAAATGAGGGTGGATATAGCTTTGCCCTAAATTAAAAGCCATGAAGTTTTCTTTTATCGGATTTTTCCTAAAACTATCTCAACTTTCTATAAAGTGGGTTTCGGTTCAATATAGTTTATTTTTCATCTTTATCCATTTTATTGGTCGAATACATTGAACATACTTTCTTTTAAATTTAATAAGTTATAGACGTTTACGACCGACAAATTACTAAACTAATACTAATTGATAGAATATGAGCCATATGATGTGGCTTGCCATGTGGCGCATACAAGCTAACATTCTCTTAATTTTGACTTTAACTAGATATAATAGATTTGCGTTAGCTCACTATCGGACCGGTGGATATTTTGATATCTTCAAATTTGATTTTATTTTGGACATGCATCAAATCGGTTATGAATCATGGGCCTTTTCTTAGCCGTCAAACGATAAAGTACATCCACTTAAACTTTTTGAATCCAAGGTTGAATATATTTTGAGAGCAATGTAGATTGCAGCATCAAAACTAGGGGTGTGCATGGTTCCAAAGTAGAATCAAAATCTGAAAATCGGACTGACGGAAACTAGTCTAATTCCGGGTTTTAAGATATGCAAGATGAATTATAGGTTTCAAAAATTAGGAAACCTGCTCCGAATGATAGATTCCTAGTGAAATTGGGAACCGGAAATTTGGAACAAGTTTTTTTGTTTTTCTTGTTCTATGTCTTTGTGCAATCATATGGCTTTTCCGTGGCATCTAATGATAAGCGTGTAATTTAAAACCACTAATCTGAATTTCCATTTATGACAATATTTATAACTAAGACTGTTATTTTGTTAATATTTCATAATTTTTGCGTCTAAATATGAATCGTAATAAGTGTGTATTATAGCAAATTGTGATTATTAAAGGTAATAATTATTGCAATCACTTAATTAAAGAATACAAGTGGAATCCGGGTAAACTCTAGAACTTGTAATAGGGTAAGTTCTAGATTCCTAGGTATTTAGGATAAGTTCTAGATTCCAAAAATTAGAAAACTTATTCCAATGGATAGATTTTAGATTTCAGATGGAATTTAAACGGTACCTGAAACCGTTCACCCCTTATCAAAACTAGAGCAAGCCGCAGCCAAGCACTAATGCTTATTTTACAATAGAATGTAATGACCACGCGGCCAGTGTTATCACTGCATCAGAGCACAAATTTCATTGACTTGGCTTCCTTGTTCGGCTCGATCCCTGTTTCTCTATAGTGGCTTTGCAGAAAAGGCCAGTTTTCTTGATTTGGCTTGATCCATGTTTCGCTGAAATGACCAGACAGAAAAAGCCAAACATTAACGTTTGCTATATGGTTTGTTTTACATTTGTATAGCTTGGGACATGGTCAGTATATGTTGACTTGGCTGGTGTGTAATCTAGTCGATTCTCAGCTAGTCGCCTTTGTCTTTGGCCGCACGAGGGAACCCCTGGATTGATACCAACATACACTTTGATGAAGAACACTATAATTTTGCGAGTCTCCTAATGGACCATATATACTTGTTGCTCGAAACTTAATGATCTTAATTCTCCATATATGTATTCTATTAAAGATAAGCTTGACTTGTTCAAACAAACACCCTGTCCACTCATGCAACCTGAGAAGCTTGACTTGTTCAACGTTTTGTTTGTGCCAAGACGGCTAATATTTGCACTAACCACTTAGCTTCACTCATCTGTCGCCAAGCACTGATCATAGGCTTATAAATTGGTACTTCACGTAGCCAGTCTCAACGTCAAGTAATTTCAGATTCATTAGTCTCTTTGGATACAGATTGTTGGTTCACGCACAGAAAAGTGAGATGGCAAACTTCCTTTTCTTGTGTGTGCTTTCCATTGTCTGCACAATCACAGTGGCCTCCGAGCTGAACCCATTACAAGATTTCTGCGTCGCAGATCTCACTATTTCAAGTGAGCAATTTATTTCCTGATTTAGCGATTATTATCACTGAACTACATTTGCTCCAACCAAGACTTCTCTTTATATGCACCGGTCTTAAGCAAAATGTTAGTAGTTGACTAACTGTTCGTGTGTTGCAATTTTCCCTTGAAGCTCCAGTGAATGGATTTTCTTGGAGAACAAAACAGCTCAAGTGTCAAAACTTGGCATGATGAGACAATTAAATGTCAAAAGTTATGAAAGATATACTTAAGTGCTAATTTTTTAAAAATTGAATAACTTAAATGCTAACTCCAACGAAGGCCGCCGGAAATCCAACGTGACTTATTTTAATAATTTCTAACATCTACGTAGCTCACTCGAATTCCACATTTACTTACCTTCACAAAAAACGACACGTTTTAGTCTAAGTTTAATTTTTAATATAAATATTAATTAAATAATATTAAAAATTAAAGGGGAGCAATAGCACGGCGAGCTGCCACCCCATTGCCGGTGGGGTGCGACGATGGACGGTGAGGGTCACTGATCGGAGGTGAGGGCCGATGCCGGGAGAGGGCGGCGACCCTCTCCTAGATCTAGGCGAGGGTCGCTTGCCCTCGCCCAATGCCCCTAGGGCCGGTGACCCTAGCCCAGATTTGGGAGAGGGTCGCGGCCCTCTCTCGGCGTCTGATGAGGGCCGGCCGGCCTTTGCCTCCGGCCAACGAGGGTCGTTAGCCCTTGCCCAAGCGCCGGTGACCCTCGTAACTAGCGCCGCCACCCCATTGGCAATGGGGGAGCCCCTCTCGCCTATCCTCTGCTTTTTTTTTAATTTCATTTTAAATATTATTTAATTAATATTTACATAAAAATCTAATTAAAATCAAAACGACGTCGATTTGAGCTGATCTAATCATGTCAACACTCAAAATGATGTCGTTTTGGGCTTATTTGACCATGTCAATACCCAAAATAACGCCGTTTCAACCTCAACTCGCCGGAAAAGTGTCATGTCAGCATTTTAGCTGGATTTTCTTGCCATTGGTACTTAATTGATTTTTTTCTCCGATCTTGGCAATTAAGTATACCTTTCCGAACTTTTGATACTTGTCCTCTCATGCCAAGTTTTGGCACTACAAGGATCCGCATGTCAATTTTCTTGCTTAGATGCTAAGCAGGCACAAGACAAGCATTTCTTCTTCAGTGGACTTCACTTGGCTGGAACACCCATGAATGCATTTGGTTCGAGCGTCACACCAGTTTCTGTAGGACAAACACCAGGACTCAACACTCTTGGCATCTCCCTGGCTCGGATCGACTTCACTCCAGAGGGTCTGGTCCCGCCCCACATGCACCCTCGGGCGTCCGAGATTTTGACTGTTTTAGAAGGCACCATCCTTGTTGGCTTCGTGACATCGAACCCCGACAATAAGCTCATCAGCAAAGTCCTTCACAAGGGCGATGTGTTCGTCTTCCCGGTTGGGCTCGTTCACTTCCAGAAAAATGTGGGCTCTGTGAATGCAGTTTCGATCTCCGCGTTCAGCGGTCAGAACCCCGGACTGGTTCTGGTCCCTAATACGGTTTTCGGATCGGATCCATCCATTGCTAATGATATCCTAGCCAAGGCCTTCCAGACAGACAAGGCAATCATTTATCAGATTCAAGGCAAATTCTGAAATGTGTAGTGTACCTCTATGTCTATCCATCGTGTGTTTGGCAGATACGCATGTTTGCATTTAATGGCTATCTAGTGTGGTTCGGTTTATTAAGATTCCAGAGAACGATTGAAAGATTTAACTATCTCTCTCTCTCTCTCTCTCTCTCTCTCTGTGTAATGGCCGCGCCATTAGGACAAGGGAGTTTTGCATTGTTTTCAAAACTTTAATCTGAGCAACCCAAATTTAGTTGTTGATCAGAGTGTTAGGCTCAATTTGATGAATTCTTAAGAAGTTAAATACATATCTGTTTTTTTGTGATCAACTAGTATCTGTTTTGCAACTCCTCTCTCAATTTAGAGTTAGATATAAATTTTAATGCTCTTCTATCCCGATCTAAATTTACTCAAACGAGTTCCACCTTGAATTTTGATACTGACTTGATGTGTGCGTGAGCAAGTGGTTCTAGGAATAGGAATTTTCTGGGATGTGTATGTAAAGGGTGTGCTAAGAGTTAATAGAAATGACTTGTATAGGACGAAGGATATGGAGGTTCGCCACTGAAGCATTGTCACGACCTAACTTCGGCACCATGACACATCTAATGAAAGGAAGCTGGGGTAAGATGAGTTTAGAGATATTTATTCACAAAACATTCCTCAAGCTATACCAAGGAAGGCTCGAACACATCAACCTTGATATTAGCCCAATGAGGATCATCAAATCGATAACGTGAGCTCTCCCAAGTTCATATCTTGCGTACTGACGAGTTTATTTTAAGGTTTTCTAAACAAACTAATTATTCAACTAGGAGTCGCTACTAGCCTTGTTTTGGGGGCATGGCTAGATTACCCAATCGAGAGTCAAGAGTGTTCCCTCAATTTTTATAGAACTAGAGCTCATGGATTCTAGGACTTGGATTATGCTGATGTTTCTATTAACACCATTTTGGTACCTAAAGATATGGTTGTTATTGATCATGCATTTATTTTTATGTTTTCATGCAAATTTATTTTGAAGCATCCATAGATGATCATGCATGAATGATTCGTTCATGCAATTCTAAACTAACTATCAAGATAAAAGAAAGCAATCAATTAATTGAAGTATTCCCTATTTATTCATCATTATGGCTAATTTGCTCTCTTCTCTTATGACTAAGGCAATGTAAGATGAAAGTATCAAGGGTATTTGAATGAACAGAAATTGTCCCACACTCTCACACCTCTTATTTGCAGACGGTGCTCTTTTCTTTTTAGACGGCACAACCAGTGAAGCTAAAAATATGGCAACTACCCTGCATCAGTATTGTTATACATCAGTTCAAGCCGTTAACCTCAACAAATCAGGCATTTGCTTTAGGAAAGACTGTTCTCAAAGACAATATAACAACATAGTTGAGAGTGCCGATTATAGAAAAAATAGGGAAATACCTTGGTATACCTTCAGACTGGGGTTAGACGAAAAAACAAATGTTCACCTGGCTATTAGCAAAGGTGGATAGGAAACTAGAAGGCTAGAAAGAGAACCTTATTCCGAAAGCGGGTAAGGAGATCTTAATCAAAACAGTTATACAAGCATTACCACAATATGCTATGTTAATCTTTAAAGTTCCCATATCTATTTGTCAAGCAATCAAGCAGAGAGTATCGTCATTATGTTGGAAACAAAATGCAACAAAAAATGACATTCACTAGAAAAGCTGGGATTTCTGAAAACCAAGAAGGTTTATGGGGGCGTAGGCTTTGGAGATCTTATTGCTTTTCATAAAGCTATGTTGGGAAAACAAGCGTGGAGGTTAATCCAAGCCCCGAACGCTTTATGGAGTAGAGTGCTAAAAAGCATTTACTTTCCTAGAGGGGAGTTTTGGAATGCAATCAAAGGCCCTCGACCTCCTTGGGGTTGGCAAAGCATTTTGATGGGGTGAGATGTAATTGAATTAGAGATCAAGTGGAAGTAGGCGATGGTAAAAAGACTCGAGTTAGAGAAGACAAGTAACTGCTCTTAGGCAAAATAGGAGGCCTACCAAATCGACATGATCCTTAATTGGTTGAAGACTTAATTAATAGCAACTCAGGCGAGTGGGATGTTCAAAAGCTCAATGTCCTTTTGGAGGAAAGAATAGCCAAAGAAATAATAACAACCCCTTTGAGTCTCAATCCTAGATTAATCAAGCTATTGTAGAGAGCAAATTGCTCAGGGACCTATACAATAAAGAGCAACTATAACAGGATCCATGATCGGGATACATGACAAGCAGAACACCAACCATCTACTTCCTACCGGCCCCTAAAACATTATGGAATGTAATATGGAAGCTACAAATTTTCGCCAAAGTATGACTTATCTCCTGGAGCATATGTAACAATGCATTCCCACGGAAGGAGGAGGATGATACCTAACCTGACATATTTGCTGTGCAGCCCATCTCCAGAGACAATAGAGCACCTCTTCACCTTGTGCAACTAAACAAGAGAAATATGGTCAAATCCTAGGCTAAAGACGGATGCTTCCCCTAGGAAAACACCTCGAATCGATAAGTGGGTCTATGAAAACCTCACCTCAACTAACACTCCAAAGTCGAAGGCCCTATTCGTAAGGGTGTTGTGGCAGATCTGGAAGGAGAGAAACGCCATGGTTTTCTAGGCTCGAAAGCCTTGCCCATGCTCAATCATTGCAAAAGCCACCTCCATGATCAATCTCTTTGCGAAGTGCAACCCGACTGTGACAAACAGAGGAGCTCGATCCAGGTAGTGCTGAAACAATAGTGTCCGCTATTGCCAAATTCCCTGAAAATCGACGTGGGTAGCTCTCTAGCGCAACTCTACAATAACTGGATCAATTGCTAGAATTTGTAGGAACAGTCAAGGGATTCTCGTAGATGGCTTCACAAAACAGATCCACGCCCCCTCAGTGCTTATTACAAAAACCCTAGGTGTGAGAGAGGCGTTACTATGGGTTAAATCGAGAATAGAATCACGAGATGAAGAGGAGACTTTAACTGATCTAAGCAATGATCTGCATAGGGAAATTGCAATTAATAGCCTATCAGTTGTTGAGTACTTATCAAGCCAGATGGAAGTACCATGGGCCGTTCGGTCCATTCTGGATGATTGCAAATCACTTATGGCCCAATTATGTGAAGTCTCTTTGAGTTTTGAAGTGCGAGATGCAAACAAAATCACGGATCAGATAGTCAAGACCCACCAAGCTGATTCCCTTCCACTAAATTGGATAACCAACCCTCCCTACCCCCTCAATTCAATCTTATGTCTAGACTTTGATAATTCTTGTTATCCTTTTCAAGTTTAGTAATGAAAGCTTTATCTTCTGACCCAAAAAAAAAAAAAATGAAAGTACATTACAAAAAGTAAACACCCAAGCAATATAAAAATGAGCCATTCTAAGTGCATGAAAAGTAAAACCCCCGATTCGTTGGATATTTATCGCTACATGAAAGAGAATACCCGAGACATGTGAAAGGACCAAATAGGACATCGGTCATATCGCCTCCAACATATGGGACCTTCAACCATCTCCTCTTCTTCGAGACACTTTGGCGTGGTCTTCCTCTCAATCGAACCATTTGATTTACAACAATGTAGTATACAACTCATGCAAAAGCAATTACAACCAATGGGCAAGCAAGTCATGATTTTGGCAAATGCGTCTCGGGGTCAGCCTTTGATGTTGCACACATAATGACCCAACCTAAAAAACTAAATTGATTGAATTGTGATTAACAGTAATTGGCCATCGTTTGTGTTCACAAACGATGGTCAAAACCAATTAATCCCTAAATTAGGGTCTAAGTTTCCATTGAGGTCTACCTCATAATGATGCATCGTCCGTATGCATTCAGCTAGCAAATACATGCACATGAAATTAGTCATGCATTCCAGCCAAAAGACCTTGTTTCTCAAAGAAATAATCAATGTGAATGAGCCAAGTGAGAATCACTTATTCATTCAATCCCACAAAATCGGGTCAATTAGAATTAAATTCCATTAACCCATCGAATGTTGAGAAAACATCTTGACCGATTCCTAACCATCTTGCCTGAAAAACGCAATTTGTACCAAGTGGTCCGTGACCCAACTCGGTTTGGGTCCGGATTTCGAAAAATTTTGGAAAAAAAAAAAAAAAAGTTTGTAGACGACCTCAATAACAAGCGAAATTTTTCTAGTAGTCAGAGCAGGACATTAGAAACAAACTTTCTGTTTTAACCTTGTCGAGATTCTTAACAGATTGGTACAGAAAATTTGGTTTTCACACAATTGTCATAACAGAATCTGTTTTAGGGCCCTGCAGACCTTATCCACTTTTATTACACTTAAGTCCCTCAAAATTTTCAATTATGTCCTGAAACTTTGTTTATTACTAAAAAATGCCATGATAAACAACTTTCCAATTTTAAGATTTCGCAAAAAGAGGCTCGAAATTATTCAAATTTACGAAAACAGATTGAGCAGTTTCGGGCCCTGTTTTGAGGATCAAATTCCAGAAAAATGCCATATCTCGTAAAATCAACAAAAAAATAGTAAATGAACTCCTTTTGAGTTGAATTTTTTATATGTTTCAGACCTCAGCATGCTCTTAAACTTTTGTGAAGGAAGTTTTATGAAATTTTGACTTCAAAAATTTATAAAAAATCTCGACTCATCAAGTGTTCATCAGAAACACCGAGTAAATTTATCAAGTTCATCAGTTTTCCAGATTCCGATCATATATTTCGAAGCAAGTTCAACCTAGTAAACTATATCTGATCGGAGTTCACAATATATCAAAAGAAAGACCAGGATGTGCTCTTTGAATGTCTAGAACATACTTTCGCGAGATAAGGTCATTTACCAACTCAAATCAAGCATAACAGAATCAGGCATCTTCTAGCTCGAAAATTACAGAAGATCAACAATCAATGCTCGAATCGATTCAAATCATTCAAGCACTATTTCTAGCCATTTCACTAACAATCCTAGAATCGTTATGAAAGGGTCATGCTTCATCAGACTTATTTAAAAGGATTGGATGCACCTACCTCGATTATCTTCGATTCAAGGACGAATCGAGCTATTTGGCCTCCGTTTTCGATTCAACAACCTCACGGAATGGCCGATAATCGCTTGAGACTAACTGAAATGAACACATGAGAATTGAAGTTTTTTTTTGGTCAAAGTAGATCGCTTTCATTAGAACTAACCCAAATCGGGGGAGCCCAAGGGTTGGGCATTAGTACACAGTAAATTCCAAAGACAGGCCGGGGGGGAGCGTGAACCCAATTTAAAGGTAAATAATTTCTCCGATGATTTTTAGCGACCCAATTGGCAGTGGTATTGGTCTCGTGTGGAAAATAGACAACCTGAAAATTAGGCAAACGCGACAGCAATTCCCTGCATTTCTGGACTGGGACTCGCGCTTCCCACGATGTCGTCTGCTAATTGGTGAGGTCTGCAGCTAAAAGTTGACAATCTGTTTCCAAGAGAACACCGTCGTTTTGGAGGGGAGGGGATAAGCGACCCTCAACTGGGGGAGAGGACAGTCGGGCAAAACAGAAAGATAGGGCATCACAGATCGCCCACTCCTCAACCAGCAAGGGAGACGACGCCTGGACCGATCGAATGCCTCTGTGCAGCAGCCGGTCGGCGGAGTCGCGGCAGATCCACGCCGTCGAGCCTACATCGTCGCCTATGAGGTAAGCCCCATCTGTATTAACCTTGAAATTGTGAGTCGGCGGGGTTTCCAACAGAGGGGCTAATGGGGGCGATTTCTGTGATTTCTAGCTGAATTTGTCCAAGCGCTAAAGCTGTGGAGCATGGAAATAGCTGTCTCCAGCACTGCATCAGCACACGACGTCCGATGTTGGAAGACCGCCGCGTTCCTCGCCTTCCAGATTTCCCCCATGATCGCCGCAGCATTCGCAACAACAGGTAAACCCTCCTTCTTCACTAAGAGCGTAACCCATTCTTCAATTTTGATAGAGCCGGGTCTCAAGAGCTGATTTTTGAAATTCTGCTGACCCCACACAAATTTTGTCCAAGGACAAAGGAAACAAAGATGTTTAGCAGATTCAAGGCACTTCCGGCACAGTGGGCACATAGGGTCAAGTACAATCCTGCGCCAAAATAGGTTGTCATTGGTTGATAGGGCATTATGGCATAGTAATCATAGGAAGTGGCGAATTTTTTGTGGGGCAAGGGTGCGCCAAATGTTTCTCCATAGTTTGCTAGGAGGGTTGTATGATGAGGAGGCTGTTGTTGATGGTTGTGATGTTTTAGACTTTTGAATAAGGTTGTAGCCACTTTGAACAGTGTAGAGGCCAGTATGTGTGCCCGACCAGACCAAGGAGTCTTATCCCGAATGTGCGCTTAGAGGAATCGCCAGGATTTCCTAGACTATCTAATCATCAAAAGTCTCTTATAGTAGCGGTAGCTACCAAGTTCCCTCGATGGAGGATATAAAGTCCGCCACTAGTGGGGTTTCATCTTGCTTTGCTGGTCCATAGAGGAGTCCTTTCGGGAGCCACATGTCCTCCCTAGTCTTGATGTTGGTTCTATTACCCACGGTCCACCGCATAGCATGGGATATGGCGTCTCGGCCAGCTAGGACGCTAAGCCATCCCCATGAGTTTTTCTGACGCTTCCTTGCATGCCAGAAGTCCTAGTTTAGGAAGTATAGGCCCTTCCATAGGCATCCCCAAAGGGAGTTGGGGCTCAAACTTAGTCGCCAAGCTTGTTTGGCCAGCAAAGCCTTATTAAAATCCATCAAGTCTCGGAAGCCAAGACCCCCTTCATCTTTTCTAGACTTGAGCACCTCCCAGCATTTCCAATGAATGCCAATGCTTTGTTCATTGGTTTTCCACCTGTCGCGACCTCACCTCGGGTGCACCACCTAGGGTTTGGCTAGTGGATTACTAAACCTAAACTTAAACTTAGCTCGGGCTCTCCCAAGCCCATACCAATTCGCGACTTAGGATTTAAGTTTTTAGCATGCAAATGATTTTTACTTGGAGTCGCCACTAATCTATTTTTTGGTGGGTCGATTAGAAACCCAAGTAAAGTAACGGGAGGATTACTTTACTCCTACGAACTAGAGACTATAGGATCGGGGACTTGATTACGTTAGATTTCTCTAACGCCCTTTCGGTACCTTTTCTCTTTTATCTAAAAAATATGATTTGCAGGCAGTTTGTGTTGATTTTAATTTACTCCCTAACATGCAATGTGATCATGCGAGTGCGCAATCATTATTTAACACTCAATAAAACAAAGTGTTAAATAAATTGCAAGCATAAGGAAGAAATACTTACCTTGAAGCAACGAAAGCATCTGCAATATTAGTTAGAAAATCACATCAACCTAAAAGTGATTTCTAATTAATACGCGATCACTCGAATTTTGGATTTTCTCTTATTTAATGAGGCCTAAAACTAACGTGCAATGCATATAATGACGTACGAAAGTGTCTAACTATACTAGCATGCAATGTGCAACCTAATATACAAACTATATGTCACGCAACATTAATTATTTAACTTAATCTAACGCTAGAAAATATTCAATGCAACTATCCTAGCATGTTACGCATTTGAATGACCCTAAACATGCAATGACTAGCATGGAAGATGACCTAATTCTACATGACATGAGCATGGCAATTTTTCTTTTTCTTTTTATAAGCAAAATTAATTCGAGCAGATGCATCAAGAAAAGCATGGCAACAAATCAGGCAAGATATTATCGTTTTCCATCTAATTTTGGAAACAAATAAAATCGATGAATCGTATCTCGGGCATGAGATCAGATTGGCCAATTTTCAGAAAATCGCGAATCGTATCTCGAGCGTGAGATCGGATCGATGATTTTTCCGTGTGATTACGAGTCATATTTCGAGCATGAAATCGGACTAACAATCATAAGCACGTTGTGAAACAAGGAAAATTTCCTAGTTCACGAGGGGTCGGGAGATCTTTTGGATATGACAATATTGATCAGATATTCAACTAAGATTGCAATTCCACAAACTAAGCAATAAAATATGAGAAACTTGTATTAATCAGGATTCTTACCTAATTTGAATATTTGCTTCCAAATTTGACAACTCGTGAATCACGATTGCCAAGTGGTGGATCAGACGTTTCTTGATGGTGGAGCGTATCCAATTTACCTAATCAGCTTGACGGATGACTGGCAATCAACGGCGTCCACAGTGGGTCAGTACCGGCGGTGATTCACGGTGGTAACGATGGTAGGGTGGACTCCACGATGGGATGCCTCTCCAAGAATTCACTTCAAGGACACTTGTGAATTCGTTGGATGATGCTGGAGTTCATGCAAAGTCAATGTTCTTCACTGGTCAACAAAAGCTGCAAGAGTCGCAAGAAAGAAACTGAGGTGCAGCAGGTGGCGCTTGATGGTTTCAGAGTTCAGCAAAATCGTCCACGTTGGCTTGAGCAGCTTGGCGTTGGGCTCGGACAGCAGGGAACGGTCAGCGTCGTCAAGCGCAACGTCTCTGGTCAGTGCAGTGACCAGGCTTGCGGCACGCACTCGTTGTCACTCACGTTGGGCTCGGCAGCGTGAGGGACGGATGGGGCGACAGCTCCTCGTCGTGGTCGACTCCAGCAGCAACAAACCTAAGTCGATAGCGATGATGGACAGCGTGCCGGCTTCGTCAGGTGCCGTGGTAGAGCAGGACAGCAGGGATCCGTTCGAGCGGCTGGGACTGATCGTGGTGGTGCGGCAACTCGGTCAACGAAGAGACACGTCAAAGGATGCGACTGAACTCTCTTCGAGCTCTCTCTTCTCTCGTGCTTCTCTCCATGACCTCTCACAATTTCACTCTCACTTTTGCCGCCATGTATTCCGTCTCTCCCTTTTCTGTAAATTTTTTTGTGTGTGTTCTTCAATGTGTGTGGCCCCCTTTTTATAGGTGAGAGGACTATGTTATTTAAGGAAAGATGATTATTTTGCACATTGCCTATTTAGCTCTTGTATCCCACGTGCAATATTTTTTCACTATTTCATCCGACACCTTCCCTGAATATTGAAAGAATAATGCAAATATTTTCGGGAACATTCTCATATTCCCGGGAATATTCTCATATCCCAACTCATCACCTCTTAACGGGCCTAGCCAAATTCTTTTTCCTTGTGGGCTTAGTCCAACTTGTTAAATTAAAGCTTAGAACCATCAATGAAGCCCATCTCGCCACATGTCCAATGCAAATGCAATAATAAATGCTCCTAAAACTATATGCTATGCAATTTAATCCTAATATTTTTTGTTTAGGGGTTAAAATTAATCCCTAAATTTTTGTGCATTAAATTATGGATGATTAATCAAAATTTAGGTGTCAACACCACCATAATTTTGAAATTTTCTGTGCAATAGCCTTGCATATAGATGTGGGGACTTTGAAAACCAACATTGCATATTGAGGTATAGCTTGGACCACTGACTTTAGGAGGACCTCCTTGCCCGCTTGGGAAATCAATTTTTCCTTCCAACCTTCCAACTTCGTGTTAACTCTCCCCATAACCCAAGCAAACATGTGTTTCTTTGAGGCTCCCCAGTCTGAGGGGATTCCTAGGTACTTTCCAGTGTGAGGAAGGATCGGCACCCTTAATTCTTATGCCATGTTGCTCTTGAGAGATTGAGGACAGTCCCGACTGAAGTGAATCCCCGACTTGTTCAAATTTATTTGCTGTCCAGATGCCTTACAATACTGATTTAGTACTAGAGCCAGGTTTTGGCATTCCAGAACCGTTCCATCCAGGAAATAGATCGAGTCATCAGCGAATAAGAGATGGGATAGAGTAGGACACCACATATTCAGCTTGATGCCCTTAAGGCTCTGATCCTCCACTGTTTTCCCAATAAGTTTTGACAGCACATTAACCACTAGAATGAACAAATAAGGGGACAGGGGGTCCCCTTGTTTGATTCCTCGGGACGAGCGAAAGAAGGGTAGAGGCTCACCATTGACCTTGACGTTAGAGAGACCGTTGTGACGCACTGCATCACCCACTTCACTCACCTTGCATGAAAGCCCATCCTCACAAGGCATGCTTCTAGGAAGTCCTATTCGATCCGGTCGTAGGCTTTCTTCATATCTAGCTTGAGGACAGCTTGGAATTTCCGCCGTCTCTTCCTAGTTCAGATTTGATGTAGGACTTCTTGGACCATGTAAATGTTATCTTGAATGCACCGCCCCCCTATAAAGGCACTTTGTTCTTCGGCAATGAGTTGGGGGAGTAGAGGTTTGAGTCTATTGGCCAGCACTTTGGCGATAATTTTATACCCAAAATTGCAAAGGCTAATAGGACGATACTAGTCTAGGGATTCAGGGTTTTGAGTTTCGGGATAAGCACTAGGCTGGTTTGGTTAAGCTCTAGAAGCATATAGCTTGATTTGAAAAACTCCTTGCCTTCTGAGACAATGTCTTCCTTTAGGATTTCCCAATTTTTCTAGTAGAATAGGCCATTTAGGCCATTGGGTCTCAGAGCTTTTTCGGCGCCCATTTGGAAGGTTGCTGATTTGATTTCTTCCTCAGAAATCTCAGCCAACAGCAGTGAGTTCATTTGGTTAGTGACCACTGCAGGGCACTGTTCAAGAACCGGTACAAAGTCTCAATGTCCTTCCGTAAGATATAGCTCTTGATAGTATCCCTCGATTGTGTGTTTGATTTGGTTTGGGGAAGATACCCAGCTTTCCCCCGTAGTCTTGAGGCGGGTAATTCTATTTCTTTGTCGTCTTTGGATCGTGGTGGCATGGAAAAACTTTGTGTTCCTATCACCTCATTTGAGCCACTGGATCCTAGACCCCAGCCCCCAGTACATCTCCTCTTGCCTCCAAATTGCTTCAATTTCTCCCTTAATGGCCTGAACTTTGGGTCTCTCCTCGGGGTAGTGGTTGTTGTTAATGAGGGCTTGTAGCTCCTATTTTAGAATAGAAATTCTCCGCTGCCCGTGAGAGAAGGTGCTCCTGCTCCAAGCCAGCAGTGCCTTAGTCACCGTCTGTAATTTGAGGGGAAGATTACGAGCCTGCGCTGGATGAGAATTGAAGTTAGGATCGGCTCAAATTTACTCAAAACCAGCTTGAATTAGAATTGAATAGAAATTGTAAGCTCCAGTGCAGATTGCTTGGACTCCGGCCAAGAAGTTGCTATGGACAGGTCAGGGAAGAAGAATGGAGAACATCCGCCGTTTCTTGACACGCTAAAGCGAAGCTATTGCTCGCCAAGGAAGAAAAGACTCACCGTTGGAATCACTTTGATTTTGCTATGATTCTCTCTTTTCTCCATAGAGAGAATTAATGGAGACTTTTAACCGAGAGATTGCTTCACTTTCTTCCAGGAGAAGAACACTAGGAGTACCAAAACTTTCGTACAGCGCTTACTTTGGTATCAAAACTTTTTTTTTCGCTCACTTGAGTGTCAAATCGGAGTAAAATCATTTAGTTAAGTGACACTTCCGGCCAAAAGTCATACATGGATTTTTTAATGATTTTCCATATTTTTTAATAATTTTCAATTTCCAACGTGGATTTTTTCAATTCCGTTGTAGTTTCTCTTCACGTAGCAATCAGAAACGATGTCGTTTCTCTTTGTGCAATGGTTAGAAACAACATCGTTTCTCTTATGATCTCATCTTTGACCTCTCTTTTCTTTTTGCCTTTTTTTTTTTTTTTTTTTTTTTTTTCTTTAGGGCCAACGAGGGTCACCGGTGACCCTCGCCCTGGACCACGAAGGCCCGGGCGGAGGTCGTCGAAGCTCGACCAGCCGTTGGCGAAGGCCATCGCGGCCTCGCCCGTAGTTGGCGAGGGTCTCACCAGCCCTCACCCGGATATGGCCGGCGAGACTAGCAAGTGTGGCTACGACCGCCTCGCCAACGGCTGGCAAAGTTCCGACGGCCTCACCTTGGGCCATCGTTGCCCAAGGCAAGGGTCACCAGTGACCCTCGTCGGCCCTAAAGAAAAAAAGCCAAAAAAAGCAAAAAAAATTCCAAAAAATTAATAAATATATTAAAATATTGTCCATTGGTTACCATGTCAGCTTTTCGGCGGTCACATCAGCTTTTTTGGCGACTAAATTGGAAGTGGCACTCAAGTGAACGCTTTTTTAAACTTATGGCACTCAAGTGAGCGAAAAAAAAAAGTTTTGATACTAAAGTGAGTGCCGTACGAAAGTTGTGACACTCCTAATATTTTTCTGCCATTTCTTCCTAATCCTTAGTTTGGCCGACCTTGAAGAGAGAGAGAGAGAATTTTCATCTAAAAAATGAGACCCCTCTGTTTGCTCCTTTTGTCTATCCAAGAGGAAGAAAGCCTAAAGAATGGAGGAAAATTCAAAAAAAAAATCCAAATCCTCACCGTTTATTTGATCCAATGGTGTCGATTAATTCCTTAGGGCTTAAGCAAATTCCTTCATGGTTAATCAATTATATGATTGGCTGAAATTTAATCACATGGATTGATGGAAGGCACAATTCAATGACTAAGATGAATAGACTATTGGATGGCCAAGGTCTTATCTCTCTTGGATTGATGACTAAGCAAGGGCATTTTGGTGATTTCATAACAAACAGCATTTTTGTAATTTTGAAGTGTGAGAGAGAGGCTGGCCGTCAGCAATGGCCTAGTTGGTCAAAATAGATCGTCGGCCACCGGACAATTCGCTGAAAAATGGCCACCGGTCAAAACCGGATTGAACCGATCGGACCAATTTGACTTGGGTTTGACCGGGTTGAACTAGTTCAATTCATATAATAATTTTGTTCTAATTTTCCGATTTTTGTCCAATTTACATGTGAATTGGATCAAATTGAGCACAATCAAATTATCCCGGGCCAATCAATTGTGCACGGAATGCATTAATTCGGTCAATTTCTATTAAAATGATAACACAAGCTAGACTAATTTTTGTAATTGAAATTCAATTGGCCAAATTGAAGTTCATTATTCAAATTGGACGCTAGTCTAGAATGGCTAAGTTAAATTATGCCAATTGAATCACATTAACTTGATTTTCGCAACCTTTGGGTAAGCCAAATTTGTCAAATTGTGATGTTCCCATGTGAGTTTGCCAAAATTGATGCTAGATTTAGATTGCCACTAAGAAAGTGAGCTCATTGGATGTGTAATTGCACAAACCATGAAAAATCATTTGGACCTTCTGATTAGGACTAAAATTGAAAATTTTATCCCAAATGCAAGATTCCAAAATTGGTTCAAAAATTGGATACGGAATGGCCTCTAGATCAAATGTTACAAAGAAAGTTGTATTAAAATATGACTAGAAACAAAGTAATTTAATTTTTGGCCAATTTCAAACCTAAATCCGAAAAATTGGAAAATTAGATTCTTAATTGATTTTTCGAAAAAAATTTATGCCAAAGTCAAATTAAGGTGAAAAGAAGATGATTTGAAGGTTTTCAATTTTTTTCATTTTTTTGATCAAAATGTTGACCAAAAATCAACATTTTAGTAATTATTCACTAAAATGTCAATTAATTGGTCAATTTTTGATTTTTTTTGAAATTCCCAATGCAAAAAAGAATTTGAGGCTATTTTGGATCTTTTTATACAAAAAGCGAAATTTTTAGTCGGGGTTGGCTTTTTAATCAAGGGATTGACTAAAAAGTCAACTCATAACTCAATTCTTTGACATTTTTGGATTTTGATAAAAATGAAAAGGAAGTGATGCACAAATGAAGGGCCAATGCTAAAGAAATGCAAAATTACACTTTTTGAGTGAGGCACGGGTTCTATCACTATTGGAAGCCTAATTCCAAGTTTTTATCTTTAATAACGCATTAACTAAAAATCAAGTGTCAACAAGCGTGAAGGCATAACCCACTAGCTGATGATAAAAAATTGTGATAGATGGTAGCTCACCATTAAGGTATAAATGATTACTCCACTGGCCAAGGATGAAAAAATATTTGATTCAGCACCAATGGCATTGGATAAAGAATCAGACAAATATTCACTCACGTAGAATATTCCCATATATTCGCCAAGTCTGCGTTACAACTAAGAACACCCCTCTATTTATACAGGAACTACGATTTAGGATAAAGACAAATGTTAAAGACATGGGGACTCCCAAATATTAAAGACATGAGAACCAGAAAACATAATAAAGACTTAAGAACTCAGAGATGCAATTAATTTAAGAACTCAAGGAGACTTGTAATCTTTGACTCTTTAGCCTTGCAATTCATCTCCCAAAATTTTTCCACTGGCCTGATTAGAAAATAACTATCTTAGAACTCCTATAAATAATAAGGAAATTGCTGAGAGTAGCCCCCATCAAAATGTTTCAATTAATGTTGAAATTTGCAACTATTTTGGTGAAAAGAAACTTAATCGGCAAAAGTCAAGAATCAACAACTCCTTATTTGATGGCTCGGTAGTCAATCGGCAATCATTCTCTCTTATTGATAATTTGATTGATGGTCTTCACCTCGACACCTTAATTCTGGACCTGCCATAGCAAGTTATAACCAAAATTTGTCTGGACTTAAATGAACATCAATTATGCTGGGCTCATCGACAGAGTTAAGCTGGATGCTCCCATATTATGGTGCAAGCCAGCCATTTCTCCCTCAATTGACTTCACTTAGCCACCAACACAACCAATCCAATTAGGGTGAACTTCACACCGGTCACGGTATGACAAATACCGAGACTCGACACACTTGGTCCCTCATCGGGTCGGTTCAACTACGCCCCCAGCGCGTGTTCCCGCCCAACACGCACCCTCGAGAAACTAAGATATTGATTGTCCTAGAAGAGAGCCTTCTTGTAGGCTCCGCGACGTCAAACCCTGACAACAAGCTGGTCAGCAAGGTCCTTCAAAAAGGGTGACGTATTTGTCTTCCTACTCAGACTCGTTCACTTCCAGATGAAAGTGATGCAGTTTCGATGTCCTTGAACAGCGACAACCCTAGAGGAAGTCTGGTTCCTCAGACAGTTTTCCGATCGGATCCATCCATCGCTGAAAATATCCTGGTCAAGCCTTTTCAGGTTGACGAAGCCACAAAGCCAACTTTTGAGATTTGTATGTGTTTGTGTCTCTCTGTTTCTATATTCACAGTTTGGCTAGGTGTGGATTTAAATCATTTAACGTCTATCTATAGCGCAGTTTGGTTTGGGTTCATTAAGATTCTGAAGTATGATTATGTGAAAGTAGTTCATCTTCTTCTTATGTAACTTTGCATGAACAGTGCAATTTCATTCCACAGTAAAGCACGTAAATGCTTTCTCAGTGTTGGTCAAGAATTCTTTTACTAGCATGACAAGCCAAAACAGCCGAACAAACAAAAATCCTAAAATCCTAAAACCCTGAAACACAATATGCTTATGAAACCCTAATTAATTATTTAAACAACGTGGTTTAGCCTCTTGTCCTGATCTTCCCCCAAGTACGAGATTCGATCCACAAGGGAAGTTGACAGATTACTAACTGAGAAAAATGGTTCCTATTGCAAGATGGCGGTTACATCTAGATAAGAGTTTGCCTTACTTCCGAACCAGAGATTCACTAGATTGAGTACTTGATTACTCTAGATTATTTTAATACACTTTTGATATCTTTCCTCATTATGAAAAGGCATGCAATCTTCATCAATTTTATTACTGAAATCTTCTAATAGGGGAATAGTGATCATGGACGGTGTTCAAGCAATAAAGTAAATAAATAAAAAGCAATAATAAACAAAGTATGAGAAATAAAGAATCCAAGCAGTATCAGCAAAACTTCAATGCAAGGAAAATAAAGAAAGCGAGCCGTGGTGGACAAAATTTAAACAAAACCATGTTACTAAGCCTTGAGACAGGCCCATAAGCTACTAGTCAAAGTCAAATATGAACTTACTAATATGATTGAAAATTTTAGTTTAAATTCCCAAGTGCAATATGACATGTCGATGCCGAAGCATTAGGTTTGATAGAACAACTTTCAAGGCCAACTCATGTTTCATTGATTGAACCGGCCCAATCACTACTCATGCAAGTAAAGTTTAATTTCACCATAATTTGAACTGATGGTTCAAGATCAAAGATGTCGATTCAAAGGTCAATCATGGTTTGTAATATGATATTTCTTAACACCAAAATGAATAGACAAAACTTCAGGAGAATAAGTGACAGAGGCCGTATCAGTCGCTGCCTTCCTCCGCAACCTCTATTGGCCAAGATCGCTGCAAGATCCAAATTCACGCCTAGAATGGCCGATGCAGCCACCATCGCGATCCCCTCTACACCTTCCAACCGTGGAAATAAATATCACGAGAATACACACTTGAATTCCGTAAGCTCATGCAACAAAACCTCGACAGCCTTCTCTAGAAACGACCCATCATCCAAAATCAATTCACTCTCCACTCTTTCACAAGTGAAAATTCCTAAATCCACAATCCCCTTCTTTCAACAAGAACCTAAGTACCTTAACCCCACTTTCAACGTTCGCAATCGACAAAATCAGGCCGAACATCTCAGGCTCACCCATCGATAACAATTTGTCACCTCGAGCCTTAGCGACCGACGCGGCCTCTGAATCAGGGGTTGAGGATGCTCCGGACACAAAAAAAAGCTCCCAGCCCATGCACAGTAGTATCAAGCAGAGAAATGCACACGAAGAAGGTACTGGAAAAGGGCAGCAATGGATTTAAAGGCCAAACCCACCCAAAAACAACCCAACCCACGCAAATTAAACGGAAGAGGATAGAAAAACCCAGATTCTCTTTTCCCCTCGCGTGACCCGATCACCTCGTCTCTATGATGAAATCAAAAGGGAGAAAAGAACCGGGGGAAGAAGGAGAGAGAGTCAAACCTCCAGAGGACAAGCACTTGAGCGAGCAAAGGAAGAGCGCAATTTAACAAAGACTTCAGTTGAACGAGGTGCAAAGCGGTCGCGAGGCATGAGGGAGAGAGCTTTGGAACCGAGTAGAGCGATGGAATGGGAAGCACAGCACATCTAGGGTTTTACTTTTTAGATGGGGCAAAATTGGCTTTTTAGTAAAGTTTTGAGGGCAAAATAGGCAACTTACTACTATTTTCATTAAATAAGGCCCTCAGCATTCCGAAAATGCTGAAAGCTTAAAGTAAATGAGGACTTGCTTTGAGATTTCAACCTTCCCAAAACTAGCTTTCACTAGAAAGTTCCTTGAGAATAGGTTGCCAAACATCCCATATTTTGTCCAAGGGGCTTTCAAATGTCAAACCAATGTTGGATATATGCCCTAAAGCTACTATGTAATAGTTACATGTTAGGATTTCAATTGTACTATCAATATTATTATTTAATTAATGGTAATGACGTATTCATTCATTTGTCCAATTATTTTATATTTATGAATGGTTCCATAAGATCAATTGCAACTAGACCTATTCTTGAGACATCAAGAATATATGTGACAGGTTCATAGTTAGACTGAATCTTTAAACCGTTCCTAGTCAATGCATTATTGAGTGGAAATTTATAATCATGTTGAAACCGGTGTATTCCTAACTTCACTTAATACTTAAGGGAATGGCGAGTTGCAAGTCATTGGGTATTGTGATGCCTGAGTTAGAACACAGGTGTTTGTATTAGACAAATTCACCGAACGTGACGCATGTGGAACGATTAGCAACATTAAAGCTTTTAGCGTGATCAATGTCTAATTGTTTATGCTTTGGTCTTGTGTAAATAATCCTTAGACCTGAGGCATAGTGTTAACTTGTGTATCGAACAACTATGGTTCACGGGTGCACATAATGCTGGGTCATTAATCTGTCTTTATATTTGATGGTCATAGTTTGTTCATATACGAAGTTGCACATGTATGTAATATGGAATTTGTCTCCTTGTTACATACAAGGTATAATAATGATGCCCTATGCAATCTGATTATAACAATGGATTGAAATCCTCAGCCGAGGTTGTAACAGAGAATAAATTGTTTATGTCTCAAATAAAATACATGTCAATTAGATTTGTGCATATGATCGACTTGGTGACTTGACAAATATTCCATGGTATTTGTTCAATCGGAGCATAGTAAGACAGAGGGATTGAATTACACTGTAGTCAAAACTGACAAGTTCATTATGTTCTTAAAGCATTCACACTATCTGGGTAGCCATGACATATTGCTAGATGTCAATCATGGCTTGTAGGACCCAAAGATTAATCAGGACAATTAATTTTTTTGGGAGTACTAATGTGTTAGTATAAGTCTTACTACCAGCATAGTGATAAACCTAGAGATGTCACACACCATAACCAATTAGGATAACATGGAACAAGAGAGAAATAATTTTGCAAATATGTTTGCAATTATTGCAGTCGCATTGAGTCGACATGAAATTGTGTTATAGTCATGAGCCTACGTGCATATGATGTACACGCATGCCCAAAGTGGATACATGTTAATGTACCCTAAATGCGCACACAATAAATTATGTTTTTATTTTTATTTTTGGGAATTTATTAACTAAATTGATTAATTATATTATGCACACGGTCAGCAATGTTGCTGACCGTGTGCAACACACATATGTGCGTGTTTTTTTTTAATTAAAAAAAAATTGCATGGCATGATGGTCAGCAACCACTGCTGACCATCATACATGCAAGACACGATCCGCAACCGTTGCCGATCATGGGTAGTTTCTCGTCCGTAGAACGGTTCTTATAAAAAGGGTGAATGGGTTTTTGTGCGCGTACGTACGGAAACGAAAAAGAGAAAAAGGATCTTCTCTCATTTGGGTTGTGGCTAAAAATATCAAAGATACAAAGGATTATCTCCGCAAAATTGCTAGCACAATCATAGTGGTGATTATTCGCAAGTTCTCTCTTCGTTCGACGTTCATTGGTAGTGTGTCTGAACTAGAGGTCCGACGTTTGTGGGGCTCGAACTAAAGAACATTTGAACAAATTCGTTTAAAGCGCACTTCGAGAGGTAATTCGTTTAACTCCCTTTTATATTCAATTTTTTTATTAAAATGCACGAACAACGCCTTTGGAGATACATATATAGAAATATTTCATTTTGTTTCTGCTGTGTTTATATTAATTTGCCTAAACATGATTCATGAAACCCCAACAACCAAACGCCCCATAACTCTTGGAAAGAGCATAGTTTGTGATGAGAAGGAGACGACCGGTAAGAATCCTATGATGCAGTGTAGAAACGGAATGGATAAATGAATGCAATGGGAGAAAAAAAAGGAATGCACGGGAATAAGTATTTTAATTTCTATGTCTATTTGTGGTAAAGAAAGCATATGAGGATCCAGGGAGAACAATAGTTTTTCTAGTAGAAAATAAAGAGGGAATGGCCAATGGGCATGCCTTCACGTAGAGAAAGTAATAATAATTCCTTTTTTTTTTAATTGCTTCAGCTAATAATTGTGCCTCGGCTGGTTTTGGTAATACAATTCAAATATTGTTATCATATATTATACAACTGCAACGTGCTTGTCTGTCTATAAAAGCAGTCCTAGATCTGCAACAGCTTAATTCCGACTCGAATAGATTAATCTTTTGTTGCATCGCAAACCTAACAATCTTTGCACACTTAAATTATGAGTCTTCCATGCCTTATCTCGAATTCCAGTATCAGCAATATTATTTTTTTCTGAGGACCATCAAAGGAAAAAAAAAATTGTTTGTTTGACAATTCTCCTCTGTGCCCATGGCTTTGTTATAGGAGTGGTCGCACAGGGCATGCTTGAGGTTCCGTTAACATAAAAAATTGCCAGTTCATGCTATGCAGAGCTAAGCATGAGGCAATAAAATGAATAAAATACCGTAGCCATAAATGAACTCAACATCATGTGTGATTCCTAAATAAAATAATAACGTACAGTTAAGCCTGCTCAGATAATAAATAAAAAAAAGAGCTGGCAAGCAGCTTCCTGGGTCTTGCTCATTGAAGACGCAACTGGCCTTCTCTTGTCAACATTTTGATTGTCAAACTCGCGCAAAACTCTATTACTGTCGGCTGGCTGTCCAGCGAAAAGATTGAAAGACGGAATAGCAGAAAATTAAGGAACAGGGAAGGCAGAGAGAGAGGGGGCGGACATGGAAGGAGAGATTTACAACGTCTTCAAGGTATGCATCACAGCTTTGATGTCTCTGTGCTATTGTTACATAGTTGGCAGGATCATCCCGAAAGGCACTCAAAGACTCTTAGCGATACTACCCGTTGTGGCTCTCTTTCTTTATCTTCCTCTCAATCTCTCTACAGTGAATCTTAGTGGCCAAACTGGCTTCTTGCTTTCATGGCTTGGCAACTTCAAGCTCCTCCTCTTTGCCTTCGGCAAAGGGCCTTTATCATCAGATCCTCCCCTCTCTCTTCCATGTTTTTTGGCCATTGCTTGCTTACCCATCAAGATCCAACAGATCCCACTTCAAGAATCACCACAGAGGACACACGGCACCAAAGATCACACACACCCACCCCAAAAAGGCCATCATAAAGAAAACCCACTTCCTCAAAATACTGAAAACATTAGACATAAAGCTATCTTGCTCCTGAACTATCCCACAAAAGCTTTGCTTTTTGTGATGATATTACATTTATACAATTATAGCGACCATTTCCATCCAAACCTGATGTTGTTGCTCTATTGCGGCCACGTATACCTTGCCCTTGAGCTGACCTTAGCCTCCATAAAAGCTATAGCTCAAGCAGGCTTTGGGATGGAGCTGGAGCCACAGTTCCGTGAGCCGTACCTCTCATCTTCACTTCAAGACTTCTGGGGAAAGCGGTGGAACCTCATGGTCACCAACATCCTGCGATTGACCATATACGAACCGGTCCACAACGCTGCGTCAGCAGTTGTTGGGCGCAAGTGGGCGGCACTGTCAGCAATGATGGCCGCCTTCTTGGTGTCGGGGCTCATGCATGAGCTGATTTTTTTCTACATGGGGCGCATGAAGCCCACTTGGGAGGTCATGTGGTTTTTTGTGTTCCACGGGGCATGTTTGGTGGTCGAGGTGGTGGTGAAAAGGAAGTATGGCGCGAAGGGGCGGTGGCCAAGGATTTTCACTGGTCTGATGACGGTGACATTTGTGATGGTGACTGCATCTTGGCTATTTTTTCCTCAACTCCTGAGGGATGGTGTCGACAAGAAGGCGTTGGAAGAGTACGCAGCTGCAGGCGAGTTCATTAAGGACATCAGTCGAGCTGTGATGTCTCGGACTGTATAGAATATGTTGATTCAATGTTTCGTGATTCTAACTAATCAGAGAGTTGGGAATAGACATGTCTTTGCCTAAATTTGATGGAGGTAAATAGGAGGTAATATTTGGAATAGGTCTCTTGTTTCTTCATGTGAATTTTGGCATCGATTTTCCCTTTTATTTGCTTTGTTATTCCTATGGCTTATTCATGCAATGCAAAGATGATCTTTATCAGTCTCTTCTTCTTTTCTTCAGTCGACACCGGCTGTCAAGATGTGATTCGGCTGTCGATCTTGTAGACTACAAAAGTTTTTATTTTATATCATTTGGCAACTGCCAGAAGCCCAGTACTTGCTACTTGTTATTGACAGCAGATGTTTCGGCTTTTATAAAGCTCAACTTATCTATAGAGATCCACGACAGTCCATCTCGCTATGGTCCTTTTATCTTTTCAGGTGGATGAAAGAGGACCCTAATGGTCGTAAAATGCAGAGACTAAGCTCTTGTGCACAATCTAGCTGGTCTTTGGAAACACCAGCTTCGACTGTCAAGCTCCAGTAGCTTCAAGATGTTTAATGGAGGCTCCTCTAAGATCTTCAGATCATCCTATTGCTAGCACTATGGCAAAATTTATAGTATTGCGCTTTTGACATAAAAAAACTGGCATCACGTCACTAAACTTGTCAACGAACAAAGGTTCATTGAAATGGGGCGAGTATAAATGTTGAAGATAAGCGGAGGTAACACGGGCATGTCACCAGTCATCAAAGCGATTTCAATTTTCAGAAAATAAAGTACTTATTTTCACAAGTTAAAAGTTAGATAATTTTGGGAAAAGCATGAAGGACTATATAGGCAGTCTAGCTACTGAACAGCAGCACGACAAGGAACCTAACAGCTACATGCTTCTCTGGATCATCTCCAACAGGAAGATTAAAGATGTCTATATAAGAAAAGTTAATTGAAGCTAAGAAGTTTGGATGATACAAACAAAAAGAACCAAAATAGTTCAACGCTGTACACTAAGCTGCTATTATTTCATTCTCTTGAGATTTCTATTGTAGTATTATTGCTGCTTTGTAATTGTTAGAAAGATCAAATGTACAAGGGTGATAGCAGCAACTGAGTTCTGATAATGTGATCTATCTTCTAATAGAGTTAGTGCTTGTTGATTGTAACTTGTGTTGTAGATTACTAGGGCAATCTAGTTCGACTTGTGGATGTTAATGTAAACAGTAAATGTAGATTTGATGATAAAGCCGAGCCACTATAAATTTCCATGTGCCTTCATTCATTTCAGTATAATCTACTCTAGCCATAAGCAATTCATGATATTTGAAATATCTGTTGCACCTGATTTACATAGTAGCCGCTGATTTCCGCAAAATCATCAAAATTTAATTAAGCAACCCATTCACCCCCTCCAAGTTGTAATGTTAGCCCCAACATTAATTCCCTAAAAAAAAACATAACTTAAAGTTCAATCCCAAATCTGCTCCAAACCTTTTTTTTATCTAAAAAAATCATGGACTTTCACTCTAATCTCAAATCTACCCCGTATACAAAAATCACCGGATTTCTTACAAGTTGTCAATATCAGGAGGGCGTTATTACTCCATACAAAGGCAATGGGTGTTGATGAAACTTCAATGAAACAATCAACAAGGAAGAAGGATTCATAACGAGCACGACAATCAATAAGAAATTGACAATCCCTCCACCATGTTTGACATGTAGCATTTTTTCTTTGCACCACAGGCGGACTTTCTCAATCTTCCGTAATAATAACCTGTCTCAAGAACTATTTATAAATAAAAACTTTCTCAGAATCTAATTATGGGCATTGGTCCTGAGCCCTCAATGAGATTGAAGCATAAACAATCGACTATCCTCAAATGCTAGTCATATGGTTTTCTTTCTTTGCGAAAGAACACCACGATAAATAACCGAGTAGATATTCTAGAGCTCAGGTCTGCCAACTACTAGACACTCAACATACATGTTCACTGGCCAAAATAACATTAGACAAGACAGGGCGTATGTACTTTACCAGAAGCATGACCATAGCCATATGAAGTGGTTATCATCTATCTCACAGCAAACAACTAGTGATTGTTGATTAATATGCGCCCCAAATCAGGACAATGAGAAAAATCATGAACTACACTACATGACTAGAAAATGCAATAAGCAAGCACAAAAGGCAACAACAAGCAAAGTCGTGAACTGACAAAAATGTTAACGTTCACATGATACTGTAAAAGCATCTAAATCAAAGGAACAAGATAAAATATAAGAAACAAACATTAATGTTCAAATATACTGTTCTCTTAGCTGACATATAGTCAAGTTGTCCAACAACATCAAGATCTGTCTAAGCTTAAAATCGTTAATACATATTACCTAATACAAGTTGTGAGAACAAAAAACCATCAAGTGTTTCATCTATGATGAATACAATCATTTCAATGATCACACGCTAGAGATTTTTAGAGGACAAACCAACCACGCTGGTTCTTTCGGCCCAGACAGACCATTGCGGAATGTCTATATCAAGCTTCCCAGCTCAACTGACCTACAATGGAAATAGTTTCATCAGTCAGATGAAAATACAAACAGAATCATTTTGGCCAAAAGAAGAATACATTCAGAGCTTTATTAGTATCACTTCTACACCTTCAAAAACAAACAAAAATTGGGGCAACAAAATCTCTGAAATTCACATTGGTATAATGCTACGATACCACCAGTGAATAGTAGAAACCACTATTAACAACATAAAGTACATATTTAAGACAGATTGAACCAAAAGCAGCACAAGCATGACCAAATAAGTTCAACTTTGTAGACAAACATAAGAAGGCCCCCTAAAACGAAGACATATACAGGAACTCAGCATACATCTTAGTGGGAGCTGATAATTAACAACTGTTAAATGGTGAAAATACAATGGAACAAACGTCCAGTGGAAACAGACAAATACATTATTTTGACTAATTGTGAAATATCACTGGAGGCATGACGAACCAGCCTTAGTGACACTATGCCTCGCTCTAATCATTGCTATGAGAAGGAATATAGGAATTACCAACAGGAACATTTTTTCCTAACCAATTGTTCAAACCAACTATTTTGCCAATAGAATCTTGAAGCTAACTCAACAACAACCCTCCATTTTTAGTCCCAACTAGCTTTCCTATTCTTTTGAGATTGGATTTCCTTTGTTTATGACCATCGTATTTGCCACACTTTCAAAGATATTTAACTATCCATCGCCAAATGAAAATTTTCTCTTTTCCCTTCATTCCCCTGTGCCCTTTGAGAAAATTTTAGAGATTCCCAGAGGAACTGTCCAACAATATACGCGACTGAGTCTAGAGTTCCAAACAGAAAAAAAAAAGGATATGACAGATCATTGTACTATTGAATCGATGCTCTCTTCGTTCAGCATATATTTCCAATCCCTCCCGAGTTGTTCAACTAGCCAGTCAAGCCTTTTTCATTGTTTCACATGGAAAGTAAAAATACTCATGACTTTGCTCTTCGGTGAAACGACATCAATCCCTTTAAGAAGAAATGAGCTTTAATACCTAATCTGTTAGGAAACTGAGTACCCCTTTTAAAACAAACTGAGATACATCTATCTATCTACCGCCCTATATATCTCCATACATTTCATGAAAATAATGCCACATTTATGAAAGCACTTTCTTCTTTTAAAACAAGCTAAGATATTTAGTGAACATGCACAGTTACGATGAATCACGAAAATATCATGATAAGTATAATTTCCACAATTCCAAGATCTAAAGAAAAAAGAAGCATCAATTTTACCTCTTTTGGCTTGAAAAATATGCTCCAGAAGAGACAACAGTGGAGGTGAAGGCGATCAGAAAACCAGCAATCACCGCAAAACTACCCCCTTCAAGCCATCAAATGTCGAGAGAGAGCTCACAATGCGGTCATAGTGTCATCGTAGCTTGCTTCAATGCCAAGGATGACCAAATCATCATCATTTGCACTACCGTTCCTCCACAAGAATCGAGGAGCGGAAGTTAGGATTGGAAGGCAACCACAACAAAGACACAGAGGCGATCAGAGCACGGGACCCAACAACTACAATCGGCGGGGCTCTTAAGAGCGAGAGACATCTTACAGTGGCGGCCGCAATGTCGTCACAACTCGTTTCAATGCTTAGAATGACCAAATCATTGCCATCCACGCTCCCTATTCCTCCACACAAAACTAAGGAGCTAGAGTTAGGACCAGAATGCGAACACGACGAAGAGGCAGAGGTGGTAAAAGCTCAGGATCTAGCAACTATGAATGGCGAAGCTCTTAGGAGAGAGAGAGCTCACAACGGCAACTAGTGTAACTCGTTCCAATGCCAAAAAAAGACCAAATCATCGCCATCCACAATCATTGTTTATCCACAAGAAATCGAGGAGCTCGAATTAGGATTGAAGGCAGCCACGACAAAGAGATAGAGGTAGAGGCGATTAGAGCTTGAGAACCAGCCGCTACGATCGTCGAGGCTCTTAGAAGCAAGAGAGAGCTCACAACAACGACCACGGTGTCGTCGTAGTTCGCTTTACTACCAAGGACAACTAAATCATTGCCATCCTTAATCGCCGTTCCTCCATTCAAAACTGTGGAGCTAAAGTTAGAACTAGAAAGCAACCACAACGAAGAGGCAAAAGCAGTCAGAGCTTAGGACCCAATAGCTACGATCGACGGGGCTCTTAAGAGCAAGAGAGAGCTCACAACGGCGGTCATGATAAAGTCACATCTCATTTCAATGCCAAGGAGGACCAAATTTTTCGGCATCCGCCCTTATCGTTCCTCCACACAAAATCAAGAAGTTGGAGATTGGGAGGCACCCATAATGAAGGGGCGGAGGTGGAGGCAATTAGAGCACAGGAACCAACAGCATAGACCGATGGGACTCTTAGGGAGAGAGAGCTCACGGCAACATCTACAGTGTCATCGCAATTCATTTTGATGCCAAGAATGATCAAATCATCACCATCCACACTTGCCATTCCTCAACACAAAACGAAGGAGCTGGAGTTAGGACCAAAAAGTGACCACAACGAAGAGGTAGAGGCAATCGGACTTGGACCCACTAGCTACTACTGGTGAGGCTCCTAAGAGTAAGAGAGAGCTCACAACAATGACTGTAATGTCGTTGCATCTCGTTTTGATGCCAAGGATGACAAATCATTGCCACCCACACTCAGAATTCCTCCATACGAAATCGAGGAGCTGGAGTTATAATTAGAAGGCGACCACAACAAAAAGGTAAGGGAAGAGATGGTCGGAGCTTGAACCTAATAACTATGATAGGCAGGGCTCTTAGGAGAGAGTGTGAGAGAGAGAGAGAGAGCTCACAATGGCAGTCGTGATGTCATCATAGGTTGTTCTAATGCCAAGAATGCCCAAATCATCACAATCCGCCTCGCCATTCCTCTGTACAAAATCAAGGAGCTAGAGTTTAGAATGAAAGGAAACTACAATGAAGAAGTAGAGGCGATAAGAGCTCAGGACCAATAAGTATGATAGGTGGGCTCTTAGGAGTAAGAGAGAGCTCACAACAGCAACCGTGGTGTCATCACAACTCATTTCCATGCTAAGAACAACCAAATCATCGCCATCGGTGCTCATCATTCCTTCACACAAAATTGAGGAGCTAGAGTTATGACTAGACGGTCAAAGCTCAAGACCCAATAGCTATGACTACAGGACTCTTAAGAGAGAGAGAGAGCTCACAAAGGCAGCTGCGATCCAATGCCAAGGACAACCAAATCATCACTATCCACACTCGCCATTCCTCTACATTAAACCGAAAAGCTGGAATTAAGACTAGAAGGCGACTATGATGAAGAGGTGGAGGTAGTACGGGCTTAGGACCCAACAGCTATAGCCAATGAGTTCTTAAGAGCGAGAAATAGTTTACAACAACAGCCACAGTGTCATCGCAACTCATTTCGATGCTAAAGACAACCAAATCATTACCATCTATTCTCGCCATTTCTCCACATGGAATCGAGGGGTTGGAGTTAAGATTGGAAGACAACCACGATGGAGAAGCAGAGGTGGTCAAATCTCGAGACCTAGTAGCTACAACTAACAAGGTTCTTAGGAGTGAAAGAGCTCGCAACGATGGCCATGACGTCATTGTAGCTCATTTCAATACTAAAGATGATCAAATCTTTGCCAATCCATGCTCATTGTTCCTCCAAACAAAATCAAGGTGCTCAAGTTAGGATTGAAAGGCAACCACAATGAAGGTGGAGGTGAAGACGGTCAAAGCTCAAGACCTGGTAGCTATGATCGGTGGGGCTCTTAGGAGTGAGAGAGAGCTCACAATGGTGGTCGCGGTGTCGTCGCAACTCATTTCGATGTCAAGGACAACCAAATCATCACTATCTACATCGTCATTCATCCACACAAAACCAAGGAGCTAGAGTTAGGAATGGAAGGCAACTACAATGCAAAGGCAGAGGCGGTAAAAGCTCAAGACCCAACAGCTACGATCGATGGGCTTTTAGGAGCAAGAGAGAGCTCACAACGGCAGCTGCGGGATCATCGAAGTTCATTTCGATGCCAAGGACACCAAATATCACCATTCACACTTGACGTTCCTCCATATGAAACCAAGGAGTTGGAGTAAGGACTAAAAGGCGATCATATGAAGAGGCAAAGGAAGTCAAAGCTCAAGACCTAGTAGCTACAACCACAGGGCTCTTGGGAGAGAGAGAACTCACAATGGCCACTATGATGCCATTGAGACTCTATCTAATGCCAAGGATGATCAAATCATCACTATTAGCACTTGCCATTCCTCCACACAAAATCAAGGTGCTAGAGTTAGGACTGAAAAGCAACCACAACGAAGAGGCAGAGGTAGTAAGAGCTCAAGATCTAGTAACTATGACCGATGGGCTCTTAGGTGAGAGAGGATTCACAACGGTAGCCGTGATATCATCACAACTTGTTTAGATACCAACGACGACCAAATCATCACTATCCGCTCTCGTTGTTCCACCATATGAAACCAAGGAGCTGGAGTTAGGACTGGAAGATGACCACAATGAAGAGGCAGAGGTGGTCAAATCTCATGACCTAGCAGCTATAACTGACAAGAGCTCACAACAACGGCCAAATATCGCCATTTGCGCTCACCAGTCAAGACTTTTCAAATATATCAATTTGTCAAGACCTCAAACTTCAAGTAGATTCTTGCAATATCTAACATATAATGTCCTTAGATGGATAAACAGTTAAATGTCCAATGCTTCAATAGAATCACAGCCGTAAACATCCAAGATTTCCAACTTGAAGGGCATGTTTAGGGATTGTGGTGATTCCGATTCTTTAACATCTGTCAATTGCGAGCATTTTGAATTCTTTGATAGCATTGATGGAAGCTCTTGGATGCACTCAAGAAATTTGCAATCCCAAACTCTTAGTACCTTGAGATGGGTTAGGTGGGAAAGCGAAGGCAATTTGTGACTTTAACAGATGACACTCAAATCTGTTAAGTCGGAAGGAAGGTGCAGCAGCAATTAGAGCTTCTCACAAAGATGAAAATCAAGGCATTGTAGGGAAGAAAGATTACACATGTTTTCTGCCATTTTCCCTTTCAGATTGCTGCAATGCGAAGCACGTAACTCTTGGAGCTTTCTCAACCTCCCAATACCATTGGATAATTCTTCTATACCACTCCAAGAAATATCTAGAATCTTTAGATTCTCTAAAAACCCTAAGCTAGCTCTAGTAATGCAAAAAGGGATCGAGAAAATTGCAGATGGAGTTACTACAGTGCTTTTAAATTACCTATTTCTGCTAGAAGCTACGTGAGGCTCCTGCACTCGCACATTCCAAGCGAAGGAGGGCCTCCATGTCTCCAATTGAAGTGTCAATTTGCTTAAGCTCTAACAGTAATGGAGGGTGACAACCTCCGACTTCTTAAAAGCTAAGAGGAAGTTAGTATCTTCCAAGGATTCACAAAACTACAATTGGTGGGCCTCTTAGGAGTGAGAGAGAGATCACAACGGTGGCCATGATGTTGTCACGGCTCGTTTCAATGTCAAGGACGACCAAATCATTGTCATCCATGTTGCCATTCCTCCACATGAAAACCAAAGAGCTAGAGTTGGGATGGAAGTTAACCACAACAAAAATGCAAAAGCAGTAAGAGCTCGGGACCTAGTAGCTACAATCGATGGGCTCTTAGGAGCGAGAGAGTTCACGACAACATCTGCGAGGTCGTCGAAACTCGCTTCAATGCAAAGGACAACCAAATATTGCCATCTGCGCTCATCATTCCTCCACACAAAATCAAGGAGCTAGAGTTGGGATTGGAAGGCAACCACAGCGAAGAGGTGAAGGCAGTCAAAGCTTAAGATCGAGCAACTACGATCAACCGAGCTCTTAGGAGCAAGAGAAAACTCATAATAGTGGCTGTAGTGTCGTTGCAACTCGTTTCGATGCTAAGGATGACCAAATTATCGCTATTTGCACTTGCTGTTCCTCCACATGAAATTGAGGACCTAAAGTTAGGATTGGAATGCGACCAAAATGAAGATATGCGAGTACTCAAAGCTCAAGGCTAACAGCAACTATCAATAGGGCTTTATAAAGAGAGAGAAAGGGAGAGAGAGCCCACAATGGCAACGTGATGTCGTCATAGCTTGTTTCGATGCAAAGGACAACCAAATCAAATCATTGTGATTCACGCTTGTCGCTCCTCCACACGAAGTGAATAAGGTGGAGTTAGGACTAGAAGGCAGCCATAATGAAGAGGCAAGGGGGCTCAAAGCTCGGGACTAAGCAACTACAACCAATAGGGCTCTTAGGAACGAGAGAGAGCTCACATTGATAACTGTAGGGTTGTCGGAGCTTGTTTCAATGCCATAGACAACAAAATATCACCACCGCACTTGCCATTCTTCCACGGAAACCGAAGAGTTAGAGTTAGGATTGTGAGGCAACCATGGTGAAGAGACGGGGACAAAGGCGGAGTTGGTCAAAGCTTGGGGACCTGGTAGCTACAACTAGCGAGGCTATTAAAAGCGAGAAAGAGCTCACAATGGTGGCTGTAGTGTCATTACAGCTCGTTTCGATGTCTAAGATGACCAAATCATCGCCATTTGCGCTCGCTATTCCTCCACATAGAACTAAGGAGCTAGACTTAGAAGGTGACCACAATGAAGAAGCAAAGGAGATGAGAGCTTAGAATCTAGTAACTACGATTGGTGGGGCTCTTAGGAGCGAGAGAGAGCTCATAACGGTGGCCGCGATGTCATCGTAACTTGTTTTGATTCCAAGGACGACCAAATCATTGCCATCTACACTCGCCGTTCCTCCACATGAAACTGAGGAGCTAGTGTTAGGACTGAAAGGCGAGCACCGACGAAGAGGCGAAGACAGAGGTGGTCAAAGCTCAAGACCTAGTAGCTACGACTGGCAGGGCTTTAGGGGGGAGAGAGAGAAAGAAAGAGCTCATAATGATAGTCACTATGTCGTTATTACTTGTTTCGATGCCAAGGACGACCAAACCATTGCCATCTACACTTGTCGTTCCTCCACACAAATCCGAAGAGTTAGAGTTAAGATTGGAAGGCGACCACGATGAAAAGGCAAACTCTAGGCCCAACAACTATGCCCAACAACTATGACCAACGAAGTTCTTAGGAGCAAGAGAGAGCTCATAACGACAATTGCAGTGTTGTCAAAGCTCATTTGGATGCCAAGGACAACCAAATCATTGCCATCCATGCTCATCATTCCCCCACATGAAACCAAGGTGCTAGAGTTAGGATTGAAAAGTGACCACATAAAAGAGGCAAAGATGGAAGCGATCAAAGCTCGGGATCTAGCAACTACAACCGCCAAGGTTCTTAAGAGCGAGAGAGAGCTCACAACAATGGTTGCAGTGTTGTTGCAACTCATTTCGATACCAAGGATGACCAAATCATTATCGTCCACGCTTGTCGTTCCTCCACACAAAACTAAAGAGTTGGAGTTAGGACTAGAAGGCGAACACAATGAAGAGACGGAGATAGTCAAAGCTTGGGACCCAATAGCTACGATTGGCAAGCCTCTTAGGAGCGAGAGAGAGCTCACAACGCGACCGTAGTATCGTCACAGCTCATTTCAATGCCAAAGATGACCAAATCATTGCCATCTGCACTCGTCGTTCTTCCATACGAAACTGAAGAGATGGAGTTATGACTAGAAAGCGACCATGTCGAAAAGGCAGAGGTGAAGGCGGTCAGAGCTTGGGATCGAACTGCTACAACCAATGAGACTCTCAGGAGCAAGAGAAAGCTCACAACAACAGTCGCCATGTCGTCACAGCTCATTTTGATGCTAAGGACGACTAAATCATTGCCATCTACACTCACCATTCCTTCACACAAGTTGGGATTGGATGGTGACCATGACGAAGAGGCTAAGGTGAAGGCTAGGGGTGTCAGTAACCGAACCGGAAACCGGAAACCGAACCGAACCGAACCAAAATTTCGTGCGTTTTCGGTTCGATTAGGTTTTTGGTTCGGTTAACTGAATAAATCAAATTATATCTCCTAAACCAATTCGGTTAACCGAACCAAATCGGTTAATCGAATTGAACCGATTAAAAATTAGCAAATAAAAAATTCCGATTCAAAATCTCTCTCGATAGTCTCCCTCTGTCTCTCGTGCTTGGTCATTCTTGCCTCCGTCTTTGTCAGAACGATCCACCTCCATCTCCGGCGCGATCAGCCTCTGCCTCCACTTCCTTCTCCAGCCGATCGGCCTCCGCCTCCATCTCCGGTGTGAGCCGTCTCCGCCTCGACTTGATCGCCTACACCTCTGCCTCCGACTTGACCCATCTCCGTCTCTCTCACTCGCTCGCTCACTTGGTCGTCTTCGTCTCTCGCTCAATCCGAACGGCTCTCGTCCGTCACCCTCGCCCGACTCTGCTCACCTTCCTCCTCCGAACCCATGTCGGATCCCATTTTTGGGTTCGTCCTCCCGAAGCCAAAACCCTAACATCGAGCCCGAATCCGAGCTCGATTCAGGTACTTGACTCATAGTTTTCTATGATCCACAAGCATTGTGGTTTACTCTCTTTCGTCTCCTTCAATTCCTTTACTCTTTCAAAGATAAATTTTATGCAATTAAATTGATTTGAGTTAATGGTTATTGAGATATTGGTAATGTCACATTCGATGCTTTTGTTTCTACTAGCTTGCTTGTATATAGTTCACTGAATGTGTCGAAAGTTCTATCAACAAGAGGGATGTAGGTCTTTAAGATGGGTGTTGCTGGTACATGATCAACATTATTAGATGCGTGATATTGTAATATTCTAGGGTTAGGTTGCAAGATTCCTTTTTCAAAATGTTCTTTGTAGTCTCTGCTTATATACTGTGTAAAAGGACTCCTCATAATTTTAGGGACTTGCCAGTTGTGAACAATTGGCATGGATTCAATGACAATGTTTGTGTTTCCCTGCACTGTGAACACGCTTAACCTGTTTAGACTAAATTGGTTTGAGATGTAATCTGGAGCTGTTTGATTTCTGATTTACATCAGGTTAAATATGGGTTGTTGTATGATTGGTTTCATGCAAAAATATTTCCATTTTAGTAAGAAGCGGGTGACGTTGTAGCAGTCGACAGTATTATATAATTCCTAGGTTGATGATAGTTTATCCTATTTGGAAGTTTGATGATCTCTGTGAAAGTCAGTGGATTCCTTATACCTTTATTGTCCCTTCTGATAATTTGTTTGTCTCTACTCGATAGCAGACAAGTTATTAAATTGTTTAGTCTCCATATTGGATCTCGACACGTCAGTATATTTACTTCTTTCTGTGATGGAGTGTGTAATGCTGTTAAATCTTTTCAAGGTTAAAAAGCTAACAAAGAAGTCAGAGGAAGTGGCAAGTGGGATCCTTTCTGGAGTTGTGAAAGTATTCGGCTTCATCACCGGTTCAATTGTAAATTCCAGAGTTGTGAAAGTATCCGGCTTCATCACTAGTTCAATTGTGAGTTTGTTTGAGTTTCTTTGCACAAGAGAGCTCTAGTTATAGAGCATAGAGAGACACACACACAAAACCTCAATTACTTAAATCAATAACCACTTGCCAGCTAATTCCTAAATTGCTATGGTGCTGTTTATCTTATGAAGATTCTGTAAAATTTTGTTTTCCTTTTCTTTTTGGACTAAACACAAGCAAAATGCTTTTGAGATTCAAATTTGAAGACACGGGAACTCTTAGATATCAGTTCTTGATGTGGTAATGCTTTTTAATGATCATTGTCTATCATTTGCTCGATTAACTTTGTTGTTGATGGTTGCATGTTGCAGGTTGAAAAGCTATAACAATAAACTAGCTCCCTGGAAATGGAGGTTCCATTTGTTTTTGCCATGACAGGTTGTGCTTAACTGCTTATGGTTTCCTCTTAGATATCAGTTCAAAGGTGTTTTTAGAATTGCCTTGGAATAGAAAGCTCTAGCTCATTCTAGTAAGATAACAAGAACAGTATAGAAAGACAGGCAATAACTAATAAACAATTGGGGATCAAGCATTTCGATATTTTTTCTGTCAAGATTTTAGTGTATACACTCCATTGTTCTTTTATAGATTTCATGTTATTTGTGTGAATCCCAAATCTTTTCTATTAGTTCAAGCTGTCATTAGAAAGTTGGGATCAAATTTTGTCATAGTATCTCATCATGAAGTCACCAACTAAGGGAAATTGTCTTGGGCTTATGATGATACATGCAGTGATCTTGCACATGTATGATAGTAAGGGGAAGCACATGTTCTTAGTTGCATTGTTTATGCAGTTAGTACCATCTCTTAAGTGGGGTTGATTTCTGCAATATTGATAGGCTCTTGTAATCCCACATATTGAAATTCCTACTGCTGTTTATTCATTCAAATGATACTTTAACCTTTGGCTTGATTTTCCAAGTTGTTGGCTTACTGCTTTTGGTTGCTGATTTAATAGCATATGCCCTCTACTTATCCCCTGCGGTGGCCCTTGATTATCTTCCTTTTAGAGCAGCACCTTATGTTAGAGTTGTCTTTTTCATCATGAACATACGGTATGTATGAGTTATTTCAACTATGTTTTTTTTAATTCAGCTGGTTTGACATGCTATTAGCATTAAATCAGAAAAACCTTAGGCAACTTTTAAATGCCACTTCAAGTGAAACATAATGAGAATATTCATGAGTTGTAATTAGGATCATGTAGTTCCAAATTATTAGTGTTCAGATAAGTTGCTTTGTTTCCTGCTGATTTCATGGTGTCTTCCATGGTGTTTTTCATTCGTTATTTGCACTTTCCATTTATGTATGAAAGCTAAAGTGTCTTCCATGATTTAGGTGAATCTTCCATATAGAAGGGAATTGGCAAATGTCTTCAATGAGTGAATCTAGTGGTACAAATAGAAGGAGGGTGAGATCTACTACATGGGAACACTTTAAAATGATAGAAAACAACCAAGATAAAGCTGAATGTATATACTGTGGTGCTGTTATTGGTTGTTCTAGTGGTCAAGGAACGAGTGGAATGCATAATCATTTGGGTAGGTGTAAGAAATATCCATATGCGAATGTGGAGAAAAGGCAGAAAAGTGCCTCAAATGAACTTGTAGGGGTCGGTAGTTCTATTTCAACTAGTTCATGGAAATTTGATCAAGAGACTAGTCGAAAAGACTTGGCAGCGATGTTCAATATTGGTGAACTACCCTTTAAGTTTGTGGAACTTGAGGCATTTTGAAAATTTGTGTGTAGAATCTAGCCAAAGTTTTTAATCCCTTCAAGAAACACATTAAGGGAGGATTGTTACAAGTTATACTTGGAGGAAAGAAGCAAATTGAAGAAATATTTTTCTGATACTTCTCCAAGGGTTTGTCTCACGACTGACACATGGACTTCTTGTCAAAATTTAAATTACATGTGTCTCACTGCTCACTTTGTAGATGCTGATTGGAAGTTGCAAAAGAAGATTTTGAATTTTTGTCAAATTCCAAGACATTCTACTGAGATTATAGGGAAAGGGGTTGAGAAGTGCTTAACTAATTGGGGGATTAAAAGCATTTTTTCTATCACTATTGATAATGCTAGCTCTAATGACTTGGGAGTTCAATATTTAAAGAAAAGACTTAACTCTTGGAATGCTCTATTATTATCGGGTGAGTTACTACATGTAAGATGTTGTGCTCATATTTTCAATTTGATTGTGAAAGAGAGTTTGAAAGATTTAGATAATTCCATCGTTAAAATACACTCAGCAGTGCGTTTTGTGAGGTCTTCTCCCTCGAGGTTGCAACGGTTTAAGGAGTCCATTAGGCTGGAAAATATTGAATCCAATAGTCTTGTATGTTTGGATGTGGAGACTTGTTGGAACTCAACATACTTGATGTTAGAAGCGGCCTTGAAGTTTCGAGAGGCTTTTAACTCAATAGATATTCAGGATAGAAGATTTGCTGAAGAGCTTTCCAAGGTGAGAGGGTTGCCTACTAGTGATGATTGGGATTATGCTTGCCAATTTCTTCCTTTCTTGAAGTTGTTCTATGATGCGACTTTAAAAGTATTGGGCTCTTCTTACGTCACTTGTAATGATATGGCAAAAGAAGTCTTTGGGATTTATATGATAATTGATAAATATAGTAGGGATGAGGACAGGGGTTTGCAAGAAATAGCCAAGAGAATGAAGGTCAAGTTCAATAAATATTTTGGCAATGTGAACAACATGAATCTAACATGGTTCATTGCATGTATACTTGACCCTCGACATAAGATGGAGTATGTGAAATGGATGATCAATCAAGTGTATGAAAGCAACCAAGCAAAAACTTTATAAGATAGAGTAACAAAATCTCTAACATTATTATTTGAGCAATATCGCACCGGTACATGCCCCCAAAGCAACTTGAGATTAAAGGGGACAAGGACAGTGAACTTGTCAACATCTTCTATGATTGGTGCAGACTATATGACTGCAATGTTTCTTAGCCAAACGGGACAAGAATATGTGGAAGAAAAATCTGAATTAGATAAGTTTTTGGAAGAAGGACGTGAACGGTATAGCTACAACTTTGATATTTTAAATTGGTGGAAAGTCAATTCTTCCAGATATCCTATCCTATTTTCTATTGCTCGAGATATTTTGGCCGTGCCTATTTCAACCGTAGCTTCAAAGTCTACATTCAGCACGGGATGTCGCATACTTGACGTATTTCGTAGTTCCTTGACCCCAATTATGGTGGAGGCTCTTATATATACTCAAGATTGGCTACGATCCAATCCACTTTCACAGTCGATCGAGGAGGACTTAGAAGAACTTGAAAATTTCGAGTCAGGTGAGGAAAAAAAAAAACCACAGAATATCTATGTCTTTCAATATTACAATTGATACTTCAATTCTCATTTTAATTGTGAGTTTAATGCAGAGTTGTCAACTACGATGACGGAGCTGAGCTCAATAGCGATTTCTCTTGAAGATTGACAAAAAAAGAATGAACCTGGCCGTAATTTTGTTTTCCTTCCTCTTTGTGGTTAGTGATTGATTAGTGAAGTGGTGTGCCTCAAAACTCTCTTTATTTTGTGTCTTCTTCTATGTGTTCTTCTAATCTCCTTTTTGATGTTGTGCCCAGGATTCTGGTGCAGAATTCATGGTACATATTTTTTTCTCTTTTCCTTCAAATTGCTCGATCTCGCTCATGGTTTATCCTCAAGTAACATTGCTCAATGTTCTTTCAGCCAACTAGAGGTCTATACTTAGCTTCATCATCTCAATCTTGACAAAGATAATTCCTGCCTGTTGTATGATGTAAATGATATCGGCTTTCTAAATTCTGTATTTTTAATTTCAGATCAGGGCCTCTGCTGTTTTTGCACTGGGTACCCTGCTTGATGTTGGGTCTAACTGTAGTACAGATGGTGTCACTAGAGATGAAGAATATGATGATGATGGAAAGACTAGGGCTGAGATTAGCATTATCACAAGCCTCTTGGGTGTTGTTTCAGATGGCAGCCCACTGGTGAGGGCAGAGGTTGCTGTAGGTTTGTGATCTCCCCATATGTTGTATGCTTTGTCCTTTCTTTTATTTTCTGAGAATCTATTTAAGTCAGCAAAAGATGATACACTGAATCCAACTAATCTCTTGGTACTGTCTGGGATGAGGTGGTTGTAGAACTTCTTGATCATTTAATGTTACAATCAGTTTGATCATGTCCTGCTTCTGATCTTTAGACTACGTGTCTCTAGAGAAATTTCTATTTCACAAAACTTTATTTCTCTACCTCTTGCCATATTTTTGACAATTTCGTGCAAAGATGTACAGCGTCTATTAAAAAATTGTAGGAAGAAGATATTGTTCCATTACAGTTGGATGTAATTAATTGCTTCACATATATGCTATTATTCTGGAAAAGTACTTTGTCACGTGCTTGACTTGCACTTGCTGCTTTCTGTTTCAAAACCGATTTCCTTGTGATTTAAGACAGTACTCTAGCTTTAAAGTTTTCCTTGGGTTACTTGCCGGTCATATTGGCCTCAACATTGTTGATAAAAGATGTTATGTTTCTTAATGGTTCTTAATGATGTCTTGTTTGATCAGTTGGGAGAAACTATGCTTTAATGAAAATAAGTTTTTGTTTCTTTTAATCAGTTGTATATCATGAGCATTACTTCAGTATATGTATCCAAACTATGGCATTACTGTTGGTTGCAGACGTTATCTTGCACATCTTAATGCTTTAATGCATGTACTAAGAAGCATATTAAAGCTAAACTTATGCTGGTGACTTCAAGAGCTCTTCAAATGCAACTCTAGGCATGATCGTTGAAGTTAGTCAACTCTGCTGCATGTGGACAGTTTGTGTATTTATGCCTATAAGTACACATGTTCTCAATAAAATATATTTCGTTTGATGACCCTCTAACGAGCATCTTTTTATTTCCATGTGCAGATTCCATTGTGAATGCCATGGATCATACGCTGTCGAAGATGTACATAAGTGTCTGACAATGTAATACTATACATAAGTGTATGCCTCGTCTGTCTTAGATTGATCTTGTTAGTGCTGTATCTAATGTATGCATGCTTCTAGTTATTCCTTCTTTTGCCGTATATAGGCTGCTAGTGGATCGTATGGTGAGTCAACAGCTCGATGTCTCTCTGATTTAAAGGAAATGACACCTGATGTTTGCTTCTGTCTTGTTCCCTCAATTTTTTCCTGTTGTTTTTGGGATTTGCAGCGGATTTAGTACAATGCTTTTAAATCAAGGGAATGATATTCAATGCCTGTCTCTACAGTTGGAGTCTACCAAAAACTTTGGTTTGATGCAAAAGGTGCTTGATAATTTTGTTATATCCATTTATGCTTCATAGGATAATTTTTTTTATATTTGAAAAAAAAAAATAGTCAAGAAAAACCAAAAAATCAAACCGAAATTTCGGTTCGATTCAGATTTCGGTTCGGTTCATGACATAATCCTTATCGGTTCGGTTCGGGAAAACCGAACCGAACCAAACCATTTACACCTCGAGTGAAGGTCGACGCAACTTGCCAAAGAGAAAGAATTTTGAAAAAGAGAGAGTGGGTTTCATGCTACTTGATGGAGAAGAAAACGTAGCATTCAATGAAGAGAGACGCACAATTTTCAAAGAGAGAGGGGGCGCTTCTTCGTGCACATGAATGACGTAACAATTAATGAAAAGAGAGGGGGAGGCAAAAGTTTGACTCAAAATAGTGGTGGGTCTCGGCTCCATGTGAGGCCATGTGTTGCTTCCTGATTTGGAAGGGACACGGTGACTTGGCATGGCCGGCCACCTAATATATTCTTGGCACTTGGCACCGAGGCCCAAGCATCTCCTTGAGGTGTTGGTACGTACCCTGATGCCTCCAGATTAATTGTTTTTATTTTAAGATTTTACTCGAGGCGCTTGGAACCTCCTCTCTTTTTTTAATATTCTTTTACTTTGTAATGTTTTACTATTTTTCATCTTTTTACCAAACTATTCCTTTTCTTTTTATATTCAACAAACATAAGAATCTCCATTCTTTTTCTAACTTTATTTTCCCCTTTATTTCCTTTTCAATGTAATCAAATATAAATTATTTTTCATTTTCTTCTATTTCGAAACTTTTATTTTCTATAGATAGGATTGTTTCTTTTTTACACATTTCCAGATCAATAAATATCATGTTTGCAACGAGTTTCAATTTTTTCTTTTTAGTTACAATTTTATTTTATCGAAAGAACTTTATTTTTTGAAAAAAAAATTAAATATGAAATATTCATTACATTTTTCTTAAATCCATTTATATTGTGGGATAACAAAAAGAGAATATTTTACTAATATTATCAAATGATGTAACTTTGATAATTTTTATCCTACATTATTTGTATTTCACTGATAGGTGTATCTAAAATGGCCACATTTACTGGGGCATGTGCTGATATTTTATTTTTCCTAATGTCTCTAATGATCAATATATAGGAAAAAGGATATTAGAAGTGTCAAAAATAATATTCTCTATACTTTATTTTATGGAGTATTTTCTTTTGCATTTGCGTAATAATAATGGATATTTAGAATTTTTTTATGTACTTAACTTTGTCAAAAAAAAATTGTGAAAGTATCTAACATCATGCAGTGATGGCGTGAAAAGTAAATAAAAATTTGACTATTAGATTAACTGAATAAACTGAAAGTTCAGCAATTAAAATAAATAAGCTATAACGTAATGGCACATATTAAAATTATAATTAAATGAAATATGTACTTAAATTGGTAGATTGTTCTTTTCACTCTTATTTGTGCTTAGTTTATTTTTAAATCATAGTTTCATAGTAAAGGAAAAGAGAGAAATATACAACTCGTTAACACAATATTTAGTATCCATCTAATAAGCTATTTTTTGGAAAAAAAAAAAATGGACACAAATTTTGTTTCAAATGGAGAAAGAAAAGGAAAAAAACCAAAAAAAAAAAAAAAAAAGAAGGCAAGAAATAATTTTAAATTAAGAATGGACCCAACTTTTTAATCATAATATATGCTATTGAGAGGGGTACGGGTAATTTTGTCTCTAACAAAAATTGAAACAAAAGAGAAAGAAGAACAGAAAAGGTAAGAAATCATCTTAAATCAAGAATATAACCCACAAAGGAGAATGTAGCTAATTAAACATAATAGGGGTGTCAAGAGCCAATAAAAGGGTGCAAATGGCACAAGCCTTTAATCCTTTTGAGATTAAAATTGTGATTGTTAGGGATTCTGCTTCGTTGACTCCCTCGGCCCGTGCCTCTCCGCCATGGGCATTTGTAAGGGTGATTGTCATCCTCCTCCTCCTCTCTCCTTTCGTTGTTTGCCTCGACGCCGTGTCCCTCGGTGCTGGTATTGTTGTTCTCTTAGTCTAAACTTGTTATTCACTATTTTGCAGGCATAAGTACACTAGGAGTCTTTATAACTTTCGTACGACATTCACTTTGGACTTAAAACTTTTTTTTTCGCTCACTTAAGTGCCACAAGTTTTAAAAAACGTTCACTTGAGTGCCAATTCACGTGGCCGCCGGAAAGGCTGATGTGGCCGCCGGAAAAGGCGACGTGGCGTAGGTGAACAATATTTTAATATATTTATTAATTTTTTTTTTGATTTTTTTTTGATTTTTTTTGTTTTTTTTAAGGCTGGCTAAGGTCACCGGCGGCCCTCGCGGCCCTAAAAAAAAAAACAAAAAAGCAAAAAAAAAACAAAACAAAATCGAAAATTTTTAAAAAAGTAAAAAAACGGCGTCGTTTTCCCGAAAAGTCCACGTCGGCGTCAAAATTTATTAAAAAAAAGAAGAAAAATCATTAAAAAATTCCACGTATGCATTTTGGCCGGAAGTGGCACTTAACTGAATGATTTCACTCCGATGTGGCACTCAAGTGAGCGAAAAAAAAATTTTGGCACCAAAGTGAGCGCCGTACGAAAGTTATGGCACTCCTAGTGTCCTAACCCTCTATTTTGCATTACCCGGCGCTCCTTGTTTACTCTCATCAGCAAGAGTTTCAGCTACTAATTTTGCACCAAATCCTCTATCATGAGATTAGGGTTTGAGGAAGAAGCTAAAATTTTTCCCAAATCACTGATTTTGAGATAGGGTTTGAAGAGAGGCTGAATTTGGGGAAAATATGCGGCAGACGATGCCGTTTTGGTTAATAAATGCCGACTCACTACACTGGCAAGCCATGTCATTTGGAAAAAATATTATAACATTGCCATGTTGGATTTTTGACGACTTAGATTAGAGTATGCAGTTAAGTGATCTTTTTTTTTTTTAAAGTGATGGTTTAACGATTCAAAAAAACTTTTGACAGTAAAGCAAGTGACATTTACAACTTTTGACACTGCTAGCATTCTTTTCCCTATATGTATAAGCAAATAAGTAAACATATATTTATTATGTTGTCTAAACACAAAAATAAGGCTCATACTCTGTAATTATTAATTTTATCTCTATAGTATTAGTTTTTCTTACCAAATTAGTTTATTTAAGTAAACCAAGGTAAAGAAAGAATTAGTCTGATAAAGGAGTTGATAAAATAATTGGGTTACTTCAACAAATTAGTTCATTTTATTTCTTTTTAAAAATATCTTTCTATGATGAGCATCTTTTTAACTTAATTTTGTTTATATCGATTGATCTTTTTTCACAGTTCAATCAAAATATAGGTTTGTATTTCATTATCGCATCTAGTATGATAGGCAAGATAATATTCAATTTTTTATAGAAGTATTTCGATTCCATCATCAAGCGATTCGAAAAAAAGTTGAAATTTATCTTTTTTAATTGATGATTAAAAGTTTAGTGCGAGTGTGTGAGATATTGACTTACAATATTTGACAAAACGCATAATATAGGAGGACATTGAGTTACTTTTCGTACCCGACACATTCGATCTTAAAGTAAATAATGATAATGAGATAATCTTTTACGAGAAAAGTATCATATGGAAAATCTAATATTCTCTGCAATATGATACTTTTCTCGTAAAAGTTTATCTCATTATCATATATATAAAATTGAGGTCTTGCTCCAACTGCTATGGCATCGACTCGTTGTGCGTTCACTGCACACTAGGTCTTAATTCACTCTTCCAACACAGTTTAACGTTCACCTCAACATTTAAATGAATACACGTGTTCTTATGGGTTTTATACATTTTGTGATGTGTATGTTACCGTATATTTTATTTATCCCTATAATAATAATATAAGCGTGTGCAGCCGACACTTGCTGTATAAGAACATGAATAAGTAAACAAATACTAATAAAAAGCTTAATTTTAAATATTATTTACCAATATAAGGCAACAAATCTTAAAAAATTATAATTTGTCCATTGTTATACTAAAATGAATAGCAATAGGTGCATTGTGATGCAAAGTGCAAATACACCAAGACACTTGTACTCATTTATATAAGGATTAATACTACGATAAATTCCAAACTGTAACACTTATGATAAATTTACCAAAAACTAAACCACAAAAGGCCTCAAATTAGTACTGTTTGTAACAAATTTACCTTCCATTAATTTATATTAAATTTTATTTTCAAATTATTGAATTAGATGACACGCGGTAGTTGACGAATACATTAATTTGGGATTTTACACTTGATTTGTCACGGTTGTACTATTTTGTAATTTTTCGTGATATTAATCTAATTTAACGGAAACTAAATGAGTGAAAAGTTGTCACAAACGTATTAATTTGAATTTTTTGATGGTTTATCACATATATACCCATTAGGGTTTTTATGGTTAAAATATTAATTTTGAGTAAAATTATCACATATTGGTCGGTATGAGATTTTTCGTGATATTAACTGTTTATTCATTAGTGCAAGATGACAAACCACATTGAGGTGTGGTCTAGTGCCTGGAACTCATCTATATAACTCATGAGCTCACTATGACAAATTATATGGGATGTGATCTGGTCCTTAGGGTGCAATTATTTTCTAAAGAATGGATGATTTGGAAAATATATTTTTAAAAATAATCGCTTACAAAAATAAAAGAAAAATTTTTTTTTATCATTTACGAAAATGTTTATATATAAAGTACTGTCTATTATAAAAAAATTCATTCACTATTCAAATGATACAATCAATTATTTTTAAGAAAATACATTTTAAATAAACATAGCTAAGTCTTTGATAGCTCAAAATATTTTGATATTGATAAAAAATAAATCGTCCAAAAATTTGTAAAGTGTTTAATTTAATTTAATTTGTTTGCATAGGCGTGTTCTCCTAGACGATGCGTATACATATATGTCTTGAGCCCATTCTACGTAACACATGAACCGATTATAAATTTAAATTAATCACATTAAGATGCAATTTGTCTTTTAGCATCTCCAAGCTCAATGGTTTTATCGAGATCTATTGTGAAACATAAATAGCCCAATTTTTTTTTTTAGAAGAACAGACTTACAGTAAGTAGAAATTAGCTGCGCTAAGTTGTATGTGGACAATAATAAAGCCAATACAGATCAAATAATGTCATTTACACCTCTTGATATCTTATGCATGCATCATAAGCTCCGTTATAAATTTAGACAAAATTATATAAAAAAAACCACCCTTGTAAAACATGTATAAAAGCCGAATCATTATCTCATCCGAGACGATCCGTTTCTCAGATTTGCCGGGACAGGCGAGCAGATACTCTGCCCATCAATGTCTCGGGTCGGATCCAGAACCGAATAAAGACGCGGCGGAACCCGGGTCGGACCTTCTAGGGTTCTACGCCCGCGGGGAGAAACCTTCCTTCGACGGGTAGCCGAGGCGGTAGGGGTTTTCTTCAAATCCTACCGCTCTCTCCTCTCTCTCTCTCTCTCTCTCTCTCTACCTACGGAAGCAGCGAGTGGCAAGGGCAAGGCTTTAGGGTTTCTCGTCAATGCACGGCGTCTTCTCGGGTCGCTCCGAGGCCGAAGTGACGACCCTTCGCTTGCAGTAGCGCTGCAATGGCGGCGGGTGTTTCACTGAAGGTGGAGCCGGAGAACTTCTGTTGCAGAGCGGTATGGTTGATAGATTGCATTACATGCGCTTGTTGTTTGGCGTTTTTGGTTCCGTAGAGTGGAGGGTTTTTGTGGGTTTCGATAGTCCTTCGAGCTGACGACTTCTTGGGTGTTGTGTGCGCTTGCAGTGGAAGGTCAAGTACTCGAAGTTGGAAGAGAAGCGGAATGCTCTCAGGCAAGCCGTGAAGCTTCTCGAGCAGCAGCTTGATAAGGTTCAGACCGAAAGTCTCAATCTCAAGAAAGGTAATGTAAAAACTATTGCTTTGATCGTACTAGAAGGTCATGTTGAATACTATCTTGCTTTGGGTGATTTTGGGGGCTGAAAAATTTAAGTGGGTTTTGATGCTGAATACGAAATGTGTAGATTCAATACCTTGCTCGATGAAATTGTTTCATGAGGGGCTTTATGTTGTTATTCTGGTACTCGGTTCCTTAAGGAAGAAGAGATTTGGGGGTGCCACTGACGTGTAGTATGTATACTTATGTCTCTTTTTCTCTCTTTGCAGCATGTGATGCGGAACGGGCACGTGCAGACCTTGAGAAAGAGGAAAAGGAGAGCGCTTTATCTGTCAGAGTTTCGTTGGAGAATGAAGTTGCTACCTTGAAGTCTGAGATAGTGTCATTGAGGAGAAGTGTTGGTTCTGATGTTCAAGACGGGAAGGAGAAGATCAAGTTGCTAGAGGCCCAGGTCTCTAAGGGGGAAGCAGAAATCAAACGTCTTAAGGAACTTACAAAGAAGGAAAAAACTAGGGCAGATTCAGAAAGGAAGAATGCAGAGTCCGAGAAAAGAAGAGCTGAGGAAGCCTGGAAAATGTTGCAAACCGAGAAAAGTAAGGCTGATGAAGAGCAAAAGATTTATGCTATTGAGCGGAGAAAGGCTGAAGAATCTAGGCTTCAGTTGCAGAACTTGAGAAAAGAAATTGATGAAGCGAGATCAAAATTAGTCTCTGAGACTTTAAGGTGCGAAGAGACAAAGAAAGAACTTCAATTAGAGAAGCAAAGAACAATGAAAGAGAGACAGCGTGCTGATCTGGAGAAGGCTAAAGCAGTTGATCAAAGAAAGCTAGCTGAAGATAATTCCAGGAAGCTGATGGAAGAGAAAGATCATGCTAAAAAATTGTCTAGTGAAGTTGAGGGAGGCAAAAAACGCATTGAGAAATTGCAGGAAGAGCTTCACGGCATTATGACTTCTATCAGAATGAGTAACTGTCCTGCAGCAGGAGCTGACCAGAAAGTGGATTTTGAGATTGCAAAGCAGAATGATGAGCCTTGCAAAGCAGCTAGGCTGATTTTCACAGCTGAGAAAGCAGCCTTTGATGTTGAGAAACAGAGACAGTCAAGTAAGAAGAAACAGACAGCTTTGGAAATGTTGAAAGGAAATGGTCAAAATGAAGAGCATACTAAGGCTTTGGATGACAAAGATAATGATAAATCATCTAAATTGTCAGAGAAAAAGAGGCGAAGTAGTAGAAAATTTCAGTCAGATCATCAGATACATGGATCTGGGAAACTGTTGGAGGCTTCTCCTGCCTTGCCTATGAGGGATGCTGAATCTACCAAACTGAAGCTTTTGAAAGAAAGATTGAAGCTTGAAAAGACGAGAGCTAAACATGCCAAAGAAGTGGTGGAATTGGAGAAATGCCGAAACAATCTTCTAATGCAAGAAATCCTTCGTATGAAGATGGAGTTTGGGGAATTTTCACATCGCCTGGATTTACTAAGCAGCTGTTGCTCACCCAGCTGTGGAGATATGCCTGGTCTTGAAAAGGTGTGTTTCCTAATCAGCAAATTCTGATTCATTACTTATAGCTTCTTCATAAACATCATCTAAGGGTTGACTAGCATCTTTTTCTCATTTGCTTACCTGATTTGATGAACTCTGTAGACTGCGAGAACCACTGGTACAACTGGAAGGAGGCAAAATTTCCGTGTCCCGGAATCGTTTCATGCATGCTGTCAAAGCGACAATGCAATTTTCAAGCCTAGCTGTATATCCGTTGCCACATGTGATGATTTGAGGCAGCTTTCACACAAAGAAACTGGGCCGCCTACACCCAGAGGCAGTTCTACTGATATTGTATCAGGTACTGATTCTAAATTGGAGCTTCCGCCTAGAGGCTCTAACAGAAAAAAATTACAGCGTTCTGCCATAAATTCTGCTATGGCATCTTTTTCTGATAGAGAGTTGGTGGGATCACAGGACAGGGCATGCATTGTTGCTTCATCAGCAAAACTGAGGGAAGATAAATTGAATCCACAAAGAACCATTTCGAAACCATCCAATGGAGATACCAAAGTGAGGGCCAATGAAAAATTTCCTGAGGTTTGTGACGATAGTGTGAGAAGTCCTCATGGTCTTCATGGATCAAAAGTATGTGGACAGAAGAGGAAGGACCTTGATGTGATTGAATCGGTTGATCATAGGAGTGTAAGAAGTAGGAAGTTGCATGTCATTTTAAGTCAACAAACAAATGAATCCTTGAATGATGTGCTTGATAGTAAACAAGTGGGGCATGAGAGCAGGCGGAAGAAGAGAAAGGTTTTTCATGAAAAGGACATTGGAAAGGGACCACAATATGGCAATAGAATACTGCAGAACAAAAATAGCCATGGATCTGAAATTTGCACTGAAGTAAATATCAGTGGACAAGTTCCCGATGAATTAAATGGAGGAGCTTGCTTTGTAGAGAGGGAGGATGTTGATGGTTCTTTTGGCTGTAACAATGATAGAGTTGAAATCTTTGGTACTGTGGATGGCAGATATATGAAATTGCTGGAGTTGGACGATCCAACTGATGAGCAGCGCTACAGGACAGCGATTGGTGGGCTTGTTTCTCCAGCGCTTCCTGAGATGGACTTCGAGATCACTGAATCTTCAGATAAGGAAGAGAAAGACTTCATCCATGGAGTAGTTCGTGAAAAAGAGAATACAGCAACTTCCTGCTGTCTTGATTTGGTAGAAGGGAGAGTTGATTCAAACAGGCTGGGATTTATTGTTTCAGGAGATGGGAATAAAAATTCATTTGAGAGTCAACATGGATCTGCATATGATGCTCTTCCTAAATATTGTGTTATCTCTTCGGATGTTAAAGAATTTGAAAGCATATATAGGATAATTCTTGCAATCAACAGTTGTGTGGTTCGGAGTTCTTTGCTATCTCACCCAGGCTGGATGCTGCAAAAATTTCTGGTTGAACTGAGGAAGGAAGAAAATCTCCTGCAGAAGTGAGTTACTCTTCTGTTTCCATGTACTTATGTTGATCCTCTCTGGAAAGTGACAGTATCAGAAAAAGAGAAAAACAAATATGTTACATGTTATGTCTGTTAAAATGTTCTATCCTGGTTCCATGCGCTGACACTTCTAGTTTGCTTCTGCATTTTGCACTTGCTGTTATTATATTCACTTGAGAAAATTGATCTTAATTATTTAATTTCTTTTTTGTACTAATTTCAGGGAGAGGGTCTGTGTGTTGTTTTCATTATTGCTGGTCAACTACTCTGTAGTGGCATCAGGAACATCTGGGCACTCATTTGACAAAGACTTTTCAACTTGGTAGATTCATTTGCCGAGCATATAAAGTCTGGTAAGTTCTCTTCACGTGCTTATTAAATGTACTCCATGAAGTTAAATATGAAAACCATGGAAGTAAATTTTTATTAGTTACATTTGTTATGCTGAATGTAAATTTGATTTTGTTTGGTTTGTTTGTTTGTGGAAACAGTGATGTCAAACGTGGAGACAAGGCAACTATTTATGGAGTTATGTCAGGTTGATGGACTTCTTTGTCTCATTGAGGATTTCCTTGTTCACGGAAAGATTATTTTCTGTAATGGTGTACCTTCTAAATCTTCAATCTTAGCTGATAGAACAGTGGAAATGAATTTGAACAATGCTGATGGCCTCCTGTCATCAGGAACTGCCTCAAGGGATCTATTGGTGGCTGGCAGTATTGTTTTTGCATCAATGTGTGTGGTGGACAATAAGATTGGTTTTTCATGTGAAGCTTCCTACAATATATGTCTTGCAAATGGATCTGATCCTTTATTGGTCCTTAGCATTCTTCATGTGTTTGCTTATTTATGTGGAAGTGAATATCTTACATCAAGTAGATATAGTTTGCTGATGACCGTCTTGAAGTCAGTGGTTAAGCTTCTGGAGCAATCTAATTTGCCGGTGGGTTCTCAATGTCCCTTAGTGGGGGAGGTGGGGGTTGTAGTCCCTCCGTGCACCAGGTGCCCATTCAGTATCGGAGCAACTTCTGTGGATGCTGTCATATCGCAATTATTAGAGAGGCTTCAAAAGATTGGTCTTTATGGAAGACTGCAACCTGTTGCAGGGGAACCGATCAATTCAGGAAATACTCTAGATAATTTTAGCACTCAGCTTGATGCGTTTGAAATCCTGCCTGAGAAGGGAAACAATGGGGTTCCCCCTACTGTATCAGAAATCAGAAGTGCTGAGGATCTCTTTGATCTCAGTGAATTACTTTCTTTGTTGGAGTTAATTGCAATGAATGCAGTAAGTCTTCTGCTGAATCTACTGATTGTCCCTTATGACTAATGTATTGTAACTAACCGCCCTAGTTCTGTTTGATCTAAGCATCTTTCTGATGATGCAGGGCTGGGAGTCCACACAAAGTAAAATCATCTCACAGCTGTTAAAAGTATTTGAATCTCCCATGCTGGAAAGCGTTTCTGCAGCTGTTGTAGTTCTTGTTGGTCAACTTGGAAGGTAAGATGATACTGACTTGTTTTTATTTAACAAAAAGAAAATTGGATTTTCCCCCTTTTTAGAGGTATATTGTCTAATCCTGACAAAAATTGAGGTGGAAAGATCAGACTAGCTGTTTATGTTATATATTGGTGTTGAGCTATAATATGTTCATAGGTCGCATTTCTTTTGGGTCGATCGATATCTTTGTTCTGAAAATGTTGTCAATTGATAAATGTCACTTACGGAGATTCCACAGAAAAAGTCTTCCTGACAAAAACTTGGAGAAAAGATTTTGTCAGACTTGTTTATGTGAAGTTTGCTGAGTAGATCCATGTCAGGCACCTTTATTTGTTATTTGATCTTGTGCACAATCCTCGAATGTCTATGTGGAGGGAGTTCCATGTACCTCATTTGAAGCACGGTAGATTGATGTAAGGCCAGGCAGCAGAACCCACCTATACATCTGTTAGGGACTAGAAGAGGGAACTGCTTTTCTGTGTGCCATGTCATGGGCTTTTACTACACCTCTGCTGTCTTATGCTTCTTGGATTTAAATATCTATAGATTAGAAGGTATTAGGTGTGCATATGCAAATTGGTGCACAAGTTTAGTTTGTGAAGATCTCAGCCAGGCAGATGGTTAATTAAGAATGGTTTTATCAGTCAATGTTGATTGGGGATATATGAGAATGTAAAATTCCTCTAAAGAAGATTTGATTCAAATAGTGATGTGCTCTTGAGAGTATGAAGAGGTTGCTGGCAACTCATCTATTTCAAAACATCTTTAAAATTTGTTTTAGAAAACCAGACAAAGTAATATTATCTATCTCTATCTGTGAATTTGCTCAAAATGATGACTATGCAGTGTCCACTGGACTGAAAGTATTCTAAATATATCCATCTGATTTTACAAGTTGATTAAATCCTAGTTTTTCTTCATCTTTAGTGCTTAATGAGTTTGGCCAGTCCTCCACCGATGGTGCCCAAACAAATATTGGCAGAAAACAACTATGCTCAATTGAGACATAATGGTTACTTTTGGAAGGATTGATAATGGAAAACTTTGATTGCCTTAAATTATTGAAGTGGCATGGCAAAGTTCCATACTTCAAAGAGAGAGAAATTGTGAAAAATTGTCAAATGATGGGATGGACATCTGACTTGCAGGCTTATCAGTGTGTCAATTGATAGACGTAGATAGTAGTGATATAATTAAGAGAGATGTTTGTAGCTGATATATAGTCATATGGTGGTAAGTGTGCGAGAGCTGAATAGTAGGCTGCGCTGGTGTCATGGACATCTGGAATGAATAATTGCAAAACTAAGTGAAGGTTGCGGCTTGAACAGGATGATAATAAATGAAACAGTACTCCAGTTTACGTTAATTTGTGGGAAATTGGCTATGGCTTTTCCCTTGTTCATCTTTCCTGTCATGCTTTGTTTCATATGCACTAACTATGTTTTGTTCTAATTTCAGGCTTGGAGTTAAAGCCGGTGGCTTTGATGATGTTGGAGTCCAAAGTTTGAGGTGTTCCTTGTATAGCTTTCTCCAACAGGCCACCACCTTGAACATGGGCTTCTCTACTCAGACTGCTATTGCAACTGCTCTGCTTCAGCTTGTGCCCCTAGATTTTGAGAATATTGTACAGGGTAATGCGAGTGTGAGTCAGTCTGCCCCTGCCTGTGCTGTGAGAAAGTGGTTTTCTTCTTTAACAAGAGAACAGAAAACCTTGATTTGTAATCTTCTCCAATCAGAGACTGTAGATAGAATCTGAGCTTCATATGCCAACCCGCTTTTGTTGTACTTGAAGATCAGTCAATTCACAAGCTCTACGCAGAATTGTCAGGTTTAAGTTATTGAAGCGGAGTGGACATAGTGGCTACTTTTGCTTTTTGTAGATCATTGCAATTTGATCGGCGGCATGGCAATTTTGGATTGCTGGGAGAAGCTTTTTGTTGTCGATATTGCAATTTGGCTTGTCATACGGCAATTTGTATAACTGGAATGTTCCAGTAAGGATTTTTGCTGAAAGGATGAGAATGGATAGCCTTTTTGTCCAGTTTCTTGCTGTTTTGGCTAAATATATTTATTTAGTATTCTGGTCTGCACGTGCCATCTGCTAGCATATTTTGAGGTCTAGGGCATGGAAGCACATGCGTTGGACCTGAAAACATATCCTACTTTGGAGGAGGAAAGCTAACACTCTTAACATTTCATGGATGCTGAGGTCGTTGCTCATTCGCAGGTCAGTGGAATGCTCTGCCTTTGGAAATGTGCCCGTGCTCGTGAACTGTGATTATAGCTTATACTTGAATGCCTGGAAACTGTTGTGGAGCTGAAACAGTAATTCATTTTGCAGTCTTAGGATGTCCATTACTTCCTATATGAGGGAATTAAGCTCAGCACGAGTGAATTTACCAAAGGATGGTAGAATGAGCCTGCGGCAAAGCTTTTGTGCAATCAGTTATAGACCTATAGCATTGAAATCTATGACCCAAAACTACACTCAGACCTATTGAAAGAGATGAAGCCGAGATTCAATTTTTTGACCGAGATGATCGGGTTTGGTTACCTGTATAGGAGGTTGCTACAATTCTGAGAGAGCCGAATGAATGATTGATAGTCAGAAAAATTGAACATACCTGATAAGCCTGCCTGGGCTACGGGAACTTTTGAAAACGTTATGTTTGAAACTTCTTAGAAAAAGATCAGACCTAGATGTTCATATTGTAGACAGAGTGTAGTGATTTTTCTTAAGTGGGAAATTACATGTTGAGAGGTCATGTGTACGATTGAGGCAGGCAAGCGCTTGCATAAGAGTGACGCAGAAAGTGAAGACAGACCAATGATGCAGCAAATGATATCGGGGATGTAGAAGAGTTCGAATCAAATGCTCATGGGAAAGAAGTTCTAGCTGAAACAAATTTGAATATCGAGACATGATAAAGGAGATGTTGAAATTTAAATGTGGGAACAATTTTGATTACTCTTGCTTAGGATGCATATATAACAAATAGTTCAATCAAACTTTCGGATGAACCTGTTAGGCAAAAGGTCCTCGAGACAGACCTTCAAGTTGTGTGATGGCCGATCGGGAACCAGCTGACGAGGTCGTGCACTAAGGACATAACGTAAGCCTGGCCGAGGATTTGAAATGGAAAGGGGATCCTTTAGGGAGAAGGACCAAAAGACTAATTGTTTCTCTTGACTACAGATGTCCAGTGAGAGCTATCAGAATGAAGGTTCTTGGGTTTCTGAGATTAGACATTTCTTTTACCTGTGTACTATCATTTGATCGGAGTGAACTTTCTTCAGGTAGAATGTCCGTCTAGGCTTTTCAAACTCCGACCGTCGGCTGCCGGGACTTGGTACAATATTACATCGAAAATTCTCAGGGGGCAGTTTGTTTTGGCTAATTAGGGAAAGTTTAGACCGGTTTGCATAGGCAATTTGGCCTCTTTCAGGCATGGTTCATTATTTAGCTCCAGGGGAAAGTTATGAGCTTATAAACAACCATTGCAACGGCTATTTTGACCTATTTGAAGCTTCCAACGTGCTGAGAAAGTTTGGAGGGCTGTATATATGTGTCAAAGTGAGAGTTGAATGGTGGTTGATTGAGGTAATCGAATTGCTCTCAAAGTTTTGTTTTATTTATTGTGCTTGTTTTTCGAGAAAGCCGTGTGATTATGATTGTAATTTTCTGAGAGAATGTTGGTCCAATCATTGTAAAAATTATTTTGAGCGAATAGGAAATTGTGTTTACATGTAGAATGAGCTCGATCCCTAGTAGCTAAGCAACTTCATTTGTAAACGCTATCAAAGGCTTCAGATCATACAGCGGATTCTAGCCTCATCATTGGGAACTGTTAGAGCAGGGAGAGTGGAAAAGTCAAATGAAAATGTTGAGCTACTATCAATTGCTTTCCAATCCCTTCTATCCCTGGCTCTATTTTATATATTTGCAATGTATATTTACTCTGCAAGCATAATTCACATGAACTTATAAATCAAATTGGAGCTCCCACCAATCAATTTAGAAAAGCCTAAGTCGATTGAACACTTAATGGCTCAGGTGGCGTTTGAAATTAGTTGCACTTTCTAAGCAAATTCTAAATCAAAGGTTGACACGTAATCGCACCAAGTAGAAATCTCCTCCCAAATATTATTCTAAGTCGGAGGACAACATGTTGCTCGAGGGGAGGAATCCAATCCTAAGCAAAATTCTAAATACAAGCTGAACCTAGACACACTAGGAGGAATCCAACTCCCGAAAAGGCTAATACGCAGGTATGCAATCTAAAGCTTGACACACAACCACATACCGTCGTGGAGGGGAAAACTTATACATGGCCATGCAATTTGAGGTTGACACACAGTCATGCAATCTAAACTTGACATGAAGTCATGCAATCTGATGTTGATACTAAAGCTGGCGACCAGTCACCTCCTCTTCTTGAGTGCAGGATATGGCGGAATACTCTGCTCGTTCCGGAGAAAGTTCTCTGGATCAACCCGACCCTTCACGATGGCCAGCCTCTGGAAGTTGTCTTTGAAGTATTTCATGCCCCAAACGCTCGCTCGTGAGTAACTCTCTTCACCTTTCCCATTGATTCCCAAGTCGAGATCTCTGTAATTCAGATAGGCAGCTCTAGGTGATTTAGAAACGTACGGTGTCATGTAATTGTACAGCATGTTTGTCCAGTGCAAGTGCTTTTTGGACGCTTTGACCCCATTTTGAACCCACTTCACAAGGTACTGTACGTTGTACAAATTGCCCTTCCTGTGAGGAAATGGTAGTTCTGACTCTGATATCTCGTTCATTTTCCCACCATATGGGTCCATTATCATGAACGCTATCTCTTCTTCCAAAAACCTTTCCCATATTCCTCTCAATCCGACTTCTGGGATGGGTTCCTGCACGAAATCCGACTTCGCCTTGAAGTAGCTCTTGTATAGTGTGTTCCTGTCTAACAATACCTCCAGCGGGTCATCCTTCTTGTACCCGGCAAAATAGAGCACAGACTCGATCCAAGTCATTTCAGTGCAATTGCTGACCTTCAGTCCCAGCTCAGGAAAGCTTTGGTTCATCAGTGGGATAAGAGATTCCAATTTACCGAGGAACAAACTGTTAAACGCGGCTTGCACGGTTTTTGCACCCCCGTTATTTGGATCATCCGCATCCTGAATTATCACCCTAATGAAGAGATCCTCAGGTAGCTCATGCGCAATGTATTGCCACCTGTGCACGAGCTCGATTGCGCCCTGTTCAAGCGATCTCGATACTGTGAAGACCGTCACAGTCGGAGGGACCCTGACCAACTTGATTTTCCACGACAAAATGATCCCGAAGCTAGCTCCACCGTCACCTCTTATGGCCCAAAATAAGTCCTCACCCATTAATTCTCTGTTTAGGATTCTCCCATCGACATCAATCAAATACGCATCAATGACATTATCAGCTGCTAGGCCATGCTTTCTCAACATAGTACCAAACCCGCCTCCACTAAAATGCCCACCAATCCCAACACTAGGACATATACCAGCAGGGAACCCATGGACTTTGCTCTCCATGGCAATGCTATAATAGAGTTCCCCGAGCGTCGCACCGGATTGAAACCAAGCTGCTTCCTCTTCAAGGTCGATGTCTACTGAACGGAGATTGACCAGGTCGACAAGGACGAAATGGTTTTTGCAGCGATAGGACAGGCCTTCATAGTCGTGGCCTCCGCTGCGAACCCTGATCTGTAGGCCCTGTCTTCTGGTGCAAAGTATGCCTGCTTGGATTTCGGCTTCGTGGAAAGGCGTGACGATGAGGAGGGGCTTCAAAGTTGACCTGGAAGAGTTGACCCATCTGGGGTTCTGTTCAGAAGATTGCAAGAGGTGGGGATAGGAGGAGGAGTTCGAGGAGTATATGATTTCGAAGGTCTTCGTGTAGTCACTGAATTGAGTTTTCATGCATTGCACGAAGCTTTCTTGGGTCGTGGTTGAAGCCACAAGGGGAAAGAAGAGCAGAGCAAAAGCTAGAACAGGAGAATTCATCCAACTCTGTATGTCTACTGACAAATACGACGTTAATGTTGCAGAAAGGTCGGAGGCATCTTGGTAGAAGCTTGCATATGTATTTTCGAGTAGGTTTGGAGTTTATTGAGGCCGAATATTTCCAGCGAAGATCTGCGGAAGACGGCCAAATGATACTAAATCTGGCAGGGCAAGAACAATGGTACGATGACAATTCCAATGCTAGCAATTTCATTATATTATAATTTGGGCCTCCTGTCGCCGTTGGTTGGCAAATTTGAACCATCCTATGTCTTTGCTCAAAAGCCTTAGAGATTATATTTGGGTTAATATCATGAAAATTTTCAAATTAATATACATGTGATAAATATACCATAAATGACCACAAAAAACTCCAAATCGGTACACTTATAATAAATTTACCCCAAACTAATTTTTTAACCGCCAAAAATCCCAAATTGATACATTTGTCACAAATATACCTTCGGTTAAAATGGATTAATATCACAAAAAACCACTAAATTGGTATAATAGTGATAAACAAAGATTAAAATCCCAAAATGGTATACTATTCAACTGTTACGTGTCATCTAACTCAACAATTCGATAATAAAATCTAATAAAAATTAACATTGGATACATTTGTTAAAGGGATACCAATTTGGGATTTTTTATGGTAAAAAAATTAGTTTGGGATAAATTTATCGTAAATATGTCAATTTAGGGTTTTTCATAATATTATCCCATTATATTATAACTTGGCACAATAACTTGGTATCAAGTCACGATTAAAATTTTCCTTGCGAATTTTCTATTTGCCAGCGCAGATAACTTGCCTTTCGCAAGCGCAGATAACTTGCCTTTGATCGGACCTAAGAGGCCGGCTCGGCTAGGGGAAAACGGGTCTAGGATATCACTCAATCGGAAAAAAGGGGCCTCTGAAGGACTTGCGCCTCTCTAATGACCCTTTGCGCAAACGACAGACATAGCGTCCAGTCAATCTCCGGCTGCTAAGCCCCGCGAGGGTTTGCAACTGAGTTGTAAGGAGTCTTGGTCCTCTTCTAATGGCTTCCAAAGGATCTAATCCAACATCAAATAAAGATTTGTCAATTTAATTTTCAAGCTAAAGGATAGCCAGTATCACCTAAGTAACATCGACATCGACACCGACATGTGACATATGATACGACACGACACATTGACACGTTATTTCTCAATAATATCATTCATTGTTTTAATTTGATAAATTCAATTACATTCAATTCCAATAATTCATAAAATTTGGAGGAAAAAATAAACAAGCAATTTACATTTTGGACTCGTGTGTCAAAATAGAAGATTATAAAAGCAAACTTGGGGGGGAAATTGTTTATAACAGGAAGCAAAAGTCAAAAGTCAAGAGAAGATTAGGTTTTAATTCTTTCTCCATTTATTATTTTTATTATTTTTTACATATTTATCTTTTGACCCCTCATGTATTGAAATTTTTTAATATTGACTCTCTTTCGTGTCAGAATTTTCGTGTCATAATCATATGTCGAAATTCTGGACTTGCGTGTCAAGGTATGTCGAGAGAGTTAACCACTTGTCAGATTTTTTGATACCTATTGACCGCGTGTCGAAGGATCCAACACAACACAAGAGCTCTTAAAGAGTGTCGATGCTTCCTAGGGTATCACTTAGATGTCATCAATTTATAAAGGTTGCTTTAATTTCTTGGATGCCATATTATGAATTTAATGATTATAGAGGTCCTTCTACTATCCTTGTTAGGAGCAATTGGTTCCCGATTTAGTCCAATTGCCAAAATTTAGATTTGGGGACCGGACCATTTGGTCCTAAGACTGAGAACTAGACTGATGGTCCAGTCCAATCCGGTTTCAATTCGATCCAAAGGAACTAGTCATTTTTTTTTTCATTACTTTTTCCTCATTGCTTTTTCCCACTACTTGGAATTAGACCGACGTAGTGTTTAGTTCATATTCTACTAATTTTTTTTAAGAAATAACAAAATAAAAAAGCATATTTTGTTGGCCAATTCCAATTCCCAGGTTTCCCATTGGAACAGAGAATTGAATTGCCCGAACACCAATTCCACTTTTAGAAACCAGGAATCGGACCAACACTTTTGAGAATCAGACCAAATCAGTCGAACCAAACTAACCAATTGGTTCCTAGTTTGAGCGGTTCCCAGTTTGGGCGGTTTGTTTTATACATTCCTAGTCCGTGTAAGAGAACATAGGACTAGGTCAAGAATAAAATATCAAACTCCGATGGCAGGTTGTAAAACTTACAATTTCAGAGGTATTTTATGAACGGAAAAAAAAGAAGGAAAATTATGACCAATCTGATATTTTGATGTTGAAAAAGCTTACAAGATGAGAAATCTTATATACGACATTTAATGGGCCCATAAGAACTTACGTTCCACGAACAGGCGAGGTTTTCGACGAATCAAAACGGAATTTATGAACTCGAACTAGCATTTATGATAACAAAGAGATAACTAATATGAAATAGGAAATTGCGATACAAAAACAGTAGTGTTACAAACGACAAGGTAACTTACGCCGAACAAAAGTATAATACAAACAGAAAGGCATATAGTACGAACAAGAAATGTTTCTTTACAAGATTAGAGGTTACATAATATTTGAAAAGAGTTTATAAACTACATTTAGCAATTGGGATAAAAATTAAGAATAGGATAAAATTTGTCATATTATGTATTTGGTATCTACTCATAACAAGATAAAGTTATATATTCTTTACCAAAAAAAAAAGATAAAGTTATATATAAGGGGATATAAATCGGATAAATTTACTCTATGGGGAGGCGGGATAAAGATGAATAGGATTTCTAATATCCATAAGAGAAAAGTTATTTTTCTTGAATAACAAACTTTTGAATTAACAATATTATAATTATATTTCAATATAAATAATATTTGAATTCTAATATGAAAAATTCAAAATAACAAAAAAATTAGTTTTTAATTTAATCATATTTTTATTTATGTATTCAAATTTAATTTTATCTTAGATATAAATTTGATATGTAAATATATTGATAACTATTACATATTTTAGGTATATTAGTATAGGTAATTATTTAATAAATTTTTATTAGAAAATGATGGAAAGGGAAGAAAGAAATTAAAAAGAAATTTATAAAAAAAGAGGAAAACAAAATAAAAATATAGTAGATAAGAGTGTTGGAAAGATTTTTTTCATTTTGGTTTGTAAAATTTTTAGTACATTTCTATTGTTATGCTACTCATACCAAATAATATACATGATATAATGTGAATATATTCGACTTTATTATTGTAATCGCCAAACAGTGGATAGCATATAGTAAAATCCCTGGATTTTATATCATATCATATCCAGTCCTATCTAAATTAGAAATCCAGACAACTAACGTAGCCACAATTAGTATTTTTCGAATTGCAACTAGTGTTTGGTAATTTGTAGTTCATAACTGCATTAGGAAGCAATTTTGATTTAAATGGTGGTTGGAAAATGACATTTTGTAAAAGACTTTTGCTTCTCTTCTTTTTTTTTTCTACAAACAAAAACCTCAAACTCCTTACCAAAAAAAAACAAAAACCTCAAACTAGCGAAGGGCGAGCGACCAAGCTAGATTTGCCGGATCTGGCATCGATTTGGCCTCGCTGATGCCAAATCCGGTCTCACCAACTGCTCAAGCCCTTCGTCAGTGACATTGCACAAGATAAGGATATTTTCAAAATTGGAAGAGAAAAATATATTGGTATTCCAAAAAATTTCAAAGTAAGAACCTCTGGACCGGCCATGATTTAAAGCAGTTTGAAAATGTAATTACATCTTTCAAAGCTCTTCAAAAAATTAGGCAAATGATACTTCCATTTGTACAAGGGGTTTTAGATCCGGAACCCTTTAGGAAAGTGATCCCCAAACACATCAGTCTACTCTTCGTAACGTGTCATGTGATGATAGGTCATCGTCAATCTGTATGTAGCTTTCCTTATTTCATCAATTTGAGCGAAGTTTTCAATGTCAAGCACTTGTTTTTTGATTGCCTTTAGATTAAGCATTCGCATCTTTATATTTCCTTTATTGCCAGCCTTGGCAATTCAATTTATTTAAGATATTTTGCACTTCACTTTAGCTTAGTTTAGTTTCTTCGTTTCGGCCAAATTCTTATTTTTCGCACTTTAATTTTCAAGTACCTTAGTTTCCTTGTCATTAAAATTGTTCATTTTCTACGTCACTTTTGTTCTTAGCAAGTGGCACGCCTTTCTCGCGCATATTCATACCACATCCAACTTTGAAAATACCAGATTTGTGAAAGTTTGTCACTTAATGATTGAGCTAAAATCAGAAAACCAGTTTGAGTTTGTTATCTCGGTTGCCTAATTCTCATAATTGCCTTAGACCGATTTAGATCCAACGGCTAGATAGTGAAAATGCATGTCAATGGACCGAATTCGCCCTAAATATGCAAAGGAATATAAACTAGCACCTTCAATATTGTGGAATTGCAGTAATCACTCTAAATTGCCTCAGAATTTAAGGTAGTACTTCAACCAGATCCAAGCCAACAAATGGTTGAATTTTGCCAGAGGCCCATGAATATTCTACAAGTCCTGCAAACTGGTCAAGTTCATGTCTTTGGTTTGTGTAGGCGGCCCTAACCTAAAGGAATTTATACGTAATTAGTGAAATTTAACTAATAATCTCTGATTCCCGACTTGAAAATACTCAGGCGACCTTGTCCACCATCTCAATCCGGTAGTTTATATCTTTTTTCTTTTTTTTTTTCTTTTTCTTTTTGACTTCATGGTGTTCTGTTGTTTCTGATTTGATGTTTTACCTTGTGAAAAGTGCTAAAGCCGAATTCCAATGTATTTCCAAATGCCTCGTATGACCAAAGAGCCAAATGGAGGGTGTATGGCGGAAAATGGCAAATTAGAGATGACAAAAGGACGAAATACACGGGGGTTGCTCTTCTTCTTGTCATATTGGTAGGGGTCCTACCTTTAAGATCCCAATGGACGGCAATCCAGCGAGAGGGGCTCTCCCTCTCCCATGTAGCCGGCAAAAAACGGTTATTGTGACTTTCAAATGGGTGATATTGTTTTCATTCTTGATGGAAAGAAAGTTTCCTCCAACTATGAGTTTTGATTGATGGATTATAAATTATGACACCACTCGTATTGAAGCTTAACTTACATGAAATGTGGGTAATATCCATACCTATAAATCACGAATTGAAGGCGAGATTACCTCACTATTGCTATTCCTGCGGACATATAGGTCATTATGCAAACTATTGTCCTAGCTTTCCATATGAAGAATCGGGACTTACACAGGATAAACCAGGACGCTATGGCTCTTGGTTAAAAGTTGAGGTTAAAGAACTCAGTCCTTGCTGGAATACTTTTTATGGAGAGATCGACTTTACCTTAACAGCGGATGACATGATCCCTGAGCCTCCTAGTGCCCCTACTGAAGAAGTCTTAAGTTGCAATATGAACAATGCAATAAGTCAGGTTATTGTGATTTACAATCCAACGAAGCAGTAGGAACCAGAATCCTCACAACAAATGGTACAGACTACATCGAACAAGGGGAAAAGAGTCCAGCAATATCAAGACAAGCAAGGTGAGTATAAACCTCTTGAAATAGGGACGGGGACTCCTATGTCAGTAAAATCTGGATCAAAAAAACAAGTGGCTAAAAAATTGAAGCGTTTTGCTCCTTATGAAAAAAGGGGCTCGTCAGCGACTCTTGTTGATGTGGAACAACTCTTTGATACACCAATTCAAGTGTGGGAGGGCAACTTCGCAGGGGCCTTGGTGGCTGGCCCTAATAAGCCACCAAGGAAGACATGAAGATGTTAAGCTGGAACTGTCAAGGTCTAGGCTCTCCCTTGACAGTCCAGCATCTTTGGGCCTTGACGGCTCGTGAGAGACCTGATATGGTTTTTCTTATGGAAACCAAAAACCAAACTAGGGTGGTGGAGAATATCAAAAGGAGACTGAAATTTCCTTCTTTGTTTATCATAGATCCAGTTGGGATAGCGAGAGAGTTGGCCTTATTATGAGACGACACGGTGCGGGTTCCTGTAGAACACAGTAGCCAAGAGGTGGTTGAGACCTTATGTAGAGATACTGAGAGTGGCTTTCAAATGAAAATATCTTTCCTACATGTCTCCACTAACTTCCAAGAGAGAGTCTCCCTTTGGAATTCACTTCGCACGAGAAATGGAACTACTACTATTCCCTGGTTATGCATCAGGGACTTCAATGAAGTGTTATATCATTGGGAGAAGGTAGGTAGACGGGATGTTGAAAGATATCGGATTACGGCATTTCGGGAATTTATTGATACATGTTCACTTATTGATATTGAAAGTAAAGGATGCACTTTCATGTGGACAAACAACCGAGAAGGGGACGAGTTAGTGAAAAAACGTCTTGACAGAGCATTGTGTAACCTGGAATGGAGGCTTTTATTTCCTAATGCTGAAGTGTTTGCATACCCAGCTATTGGGTCTAACCATTGTCCTCTTCTGTTATGCCTAAATCCAGCTCCCTCTAAAAAGAAAAAAAACTATTCAGATTTGAGGCCTACTGGCTGGATCATCCAGAATGTGAAAAAGTGGTGGATAAGGCTTGGAAGGAAGATCCTGGGTATCCGCTGAGTTTGGTGAGGAAGACAAAGAAGGTGGCCCATGATTTGAGACAGTGGAGCCATAAGTCTTTCCAAAATGCATCAAAACAAATAGACCAACTCAGAGGTATATTAACAAAAATCATGAACAGGGCAGACACAACAATCATGTGGGAAGAATACAACACGACAATAGAGAAAATTGAAACACTTTGGCGCCAAGAGGAAATGTACTGGGGTATGCGATCCAGGATTAATTGGTTAAAGTGGGGTGATAGGAATACCAAGTTCTTCCACGCCACAACTATTCAGAGGAGGCAAAGAAACAAGATTTCCATGCTAAGGCTTGAGGAGAACACGTGGAGTCGCGACCCCCAAACCATAAAATAGCATATCACAGGTTATTATACCGATCTATATACCTCAGTTGGATCAAGGTTCTACCAACCAATTTTAGAGCAGTGCCCTCTGGTTGTTACTGAAGAAATGAACGAGGCCCAAACAAGACAAATCACTAGAGAGGAAGTTCAGTAAGCGGTCTTTCAAATGGGTGCATCTAAGGCTCCCGGACCAGATGGTTTGAGTGGCCTATTCTACCAAAGCCAGTGGTCGATTATTCAAGAGAACATGTTTAAACTAGTGGATTCATTTTTCAAAGACGAAATGTTTGACCCTGAATTGAATGAGACTCACATTTATTCCCAAGGTCGCGAACCCTGAAAGTATGATTGAATTCAGACCTATTAGCCTGTGTAACTTCAATTATAAAGTTATTACAAAGGTCATGGCGAATAGACTGAAACCTTGGCTCCCATATATTATCTCCCCGGAACAAAGTGCCTTTGTAGGAGGCCGGCAAATACAAGACAATATTTTTGTTGTCCAAGAAGTTCTCCATCAGCTAAGGGTCAAAAAGAGGAGGGGAAAATTTCAAGCTATGCTAAAATTGGATATGTAAAAGGCTTATGACAGAGTTGAATGGGACTTCATATGCGATTGTATGGAGAGGATGGGGTTTTGTGATAAATGGGTGTCTCTAGTTAGATTCTGCATCTCCTCAGTTAATTTTCGAGTTCTCGTAAACGAAGAATCTTGTGAAGCTTTCAAGCCTACAAGAGGACTTAAACAAGGTGATCCCCTCTCACCTTATCTTTTCATTATATTGGCCAATGCTCTATCCTACCTGATAAACAATGCTGTTAATGACGGAGACATTAAAGGAATCAAGCCGAATCCCCACTGTCCTACCCTATCCCACTTATTATTCGCGGATGATGCAATTTTCTTCTTGGATGGCATGATTAGGGAAGCTCAGAACCTCGCTAATTTACTGAACCGCTATTGTTTTGCCTCTGGTCAGTTAATTAATCTAAACAAGTCTGGTGTGTTTTTTGGGGGAAGCTGTCCACAGGAGTTAAGGAGAAATATTGCCTCAGAACTGAGAGTTCCTATATTGGAAAAAACTGGGAAATACTTAGGCATTCCATCTGATTGGGGTCAAACAAAAAAACAAATGTTTGCTTGGATTTTAGCAAGGGTAGACAGAAAACTGGAGGGATGGAAGGAGCAACTAATCTCGAAGGCGGTTAAGGAGGTGATGATTAAAATGGTTGTCCAAGCATTACCCCAATATGCCATGAACATCTTTAAAATTCCTATATCCGTATGCAGAACAATTGAAAAGAAAATTTCAGCCTTTTGGTGGAAACAACATGCGAAACAAAGAGGCATCCATTGGAAAAGCTGGGATTCCCTAAAGACAAGGAAAGAGAATGGAGGATTGGGTTTTAAAGACCTAGTGGACTTTAATAAGGCAATGTTGGGAAAACAAGCCTGGCGACTAAGTCAAAATCCATACGCCCTATGGAGCAAGATCTTTAAAGGACTCTACTTCCCTAATGGCACCCTATGGAATGCAACAAAGGGGACTAGACCATCTTGGGGTTGGCAAAGTCTCCTAATTGGTAGAGACGTTTTAGAACCGGATATGAAATGGGAGGTAGGAGATGGAAAAACTATTAACTTACGAGAAGATCGTTGGCTAATGTCAGGCAAGATTGGGGGTCCAGCAAACCATAACGACCCCAAGATGGTGGCTGATATCATTGAACCAAACGTGCGGGAATGGAACACTAACCTCCTAAACGACCTGTTTGACAGTACCATCATACAGGAAATCAGAGCAACCCCCCTAAGCATCCTTCCCAGACCCAATCGACTTATTTGGACAGGGCACAATTCAGGGACTTACAAAGTGAAGAATGGGTACCACAAATTAAGAGCAGCAACTACAACGACCACAGCTCCCCAGGCATCCCCTTCATACCAAGTTCCAAAACGCCTATGGACAGAAATCTGGAATCTACAGACTTACCCCAAAATCATACAGTTTATGTGGAGTCTATGCAATGAAGGTCTTCCTACAAAGACTAATTTACATCGGAGAAACATCATACCTGAGCCTACTTGTCCCATTTGCCTTCAATTTCCGGAATCCACTGAGCACCTTTTCATACTATGCAAGTGGACAAAAGGAATTTGGTCAGAGAACAGAGTGAATATTGATGCTTCCCCTACGTCTATCACGCGTATGGATAAATGGGTTTGCAACTACCTTTAATCTGGAATTTCAACGCAAAGGAAGGCAATCTTCGCGAATCTCCTCTGGCTAATATGGAAGGCCCGCAACTCACTGGTCTTTCAAGGGAGAAAACCAAATCGAACTCAGATTATTAGCGAAGCTTTTCTCTCGAACCAGCTATACGAAAAATGGCATCTTCGAAAGAATGAAAGAGAAGCGGATCTCACCTCCAGATCGAATGGTTGGTCGTCCCCAGCTCCCGGCTCCTTCAAGCTCAACATCGACTGCACATGGCAGGGAGAGGAATCCGAGAGTTCGATAGCTGGAATTTGCTAGAGGGGTTGATGGGGCTTGCGTCGGGGGTTTTGCAGAAAAAATCCATGCATCATCGGCTTGTGTGGGAGAAACCCTAGCTATTCGGCAAGTACAGCTCCAACTCCACGAACAGAACTGCAAGTGCACTTAGCCAGCGATTGTTTGGCTGCTGTTGACTTCATCCTGGGCCGGACTGAAGCTCCTTGGGCCTCTCTGCCCATCGTGCAGGACTGTAGGCAACTTCTGGCCCAATTGGGAGATACCCATTTGCTGTTTGAACCACGCCAAACGAATCGGGCGCGAGATTGGATTGCGAAGGCCCATAGTGCCGGGTCTCTTCCTAGTAATTGGGTTACCAAACCCCGCAAAACCTTGCTCTTATTTTATGTTTAGACTTTAGTAATATATGTAATCCACCATCTTAGCTACAATCAATGAAGAATTTTCGATCAAAAAAAAAAACCATGACTCTTTTAGAATAGTAAGAATAATTTATCTTCTGTCCTTTAATGTCATGATTATGAGGCAATGAAAAAAAAATTTAGATGTGTAATTTGGCCTTGTATAGGTGTGAAAAAGATATGTTATTCCATGTTATAGTTTATTAAATTCACTAACAAATGCTCCTGCTATGAATTTGTTGCGAGCATTCACCATGGAAAATTGCCTTATGGGATTAGTCAAAAAATCCTCGATGTTCCCTATTCGTTTGGGATGTCTGAGAGAGTTTTGAATTGATGCACTTAAAAGGGGACTAAATTCGAGTACGCCAATGTCCTTCTGAAAGGTGGCAATTTGTCTTTGGCCATTGTATACTTGACACGTGGCAGTTAATAATTGGGCCACTTACCTATGACATGTGATAGCAATTTTCCGCCAATTTCTCCACAACAGGATTGACTCAGAGAGTTTTGTCCAGGGTTGCATGACCCCGACAAGTGAATGGCTATACCTTTCTGTGCTTCCTTCAACGACATAAAGAAGTAAATAGCAGTACATTGCAAAATACGCATGCAAACATATCATTATCTGTCAGGAAAAGTAGATAAAAAAAAATCGAAAAAACTGCGGCATGCTTTAAAATGATGGTGTCTTGCCATTAATCTCAAGTATGCTTTGATAGACAACATGCATATTATGTTAAGAAGATACAAATGAAACAATCTGAGTACGTATCTAGCTAGTAAGGATCATAGAGTTTATACCCTGTTCGCTTTTACTAGTCTAAAAAGGTAAGTTGTTAATTTTTGGGTAAATCATAAGTGAAAATTGACATGCCACATTAATAGAGAATGGAGGTGAAATAGAGGACATATTCTAAATGGCAAATGGACATGTCATATGACTAGAGAATGGAGGTGAAATAAAAGACCATATTATCGCATGACTAGAGAATATAGTTGAATGGGTTTGATAGATTGTCATCCGGTGGGCATATTATAGTTAATCACCACGTAAAAAAAGATAAATAGAGTATGTAATCTGAAGAAAATTTTATGGAAGCAGCTTTATCCATCATTTATTTGAGGATTATAACTATTCATACTCTCAAATTCATAGTGCATTTCATGCAAAAGTTTTTCTACATTGACAGTGTATGTTATAATTATTAAAAGGGGCTGAATCCCCATGTGTTCTTAAAAGGATTAATGTGACTTAAAAGGGGTTTTGTATGGCTGAATTAATTGACTAGAAATGGCTAGAAGCAATTCATTCTCCGGTTATTTGAGAAAAACTTTATTCTACTGTGAGAATAATAATTTATTCTGAATTATAAAAAATCAAATAAAAATTAATTATAAATTCTTATGAAGCTCATTCTTTCAAGAATTTGAGGCTAATAACAAGCTGTTATTCTCTCAATAACTTAAAAACTATTTTGTCAGCAAAAGCCTATCTAAATGGCAGACCGATCAATAAAAATTGATCCTTTGTAGCTATCAGAATTTGCTCCAATGATCACCATTCCCAAGGAAGGTAGGAGGTCCAAGTCTCCACCTTCTCATAGGGCTGGAGAGTTTTATGTGTGAGGTTTTGACTTTCACAATGTGTAATGAGGTAGAACAAAAGTCTGAAAGTAAGAATTAGAGTAGAAATAGAGTATGAGAAACAAAAAAGAATTGATCCTTTGCAGCATAAAATGACGTCTACATTAGACAAAAACACTTCGGCCTTGAAACCCTCAACCATAAGACTTCCCCATGCCCAGAGCACACAATCTGAAGCAAAACACAGAACAAGAAAAAAGAATGACCTCCTTCTTCACCATCTATTCAGTTTTTCTGCTGGTCCTTTTCTCATTAGGCTCGCACACATCTTCAGCTTCAATTCCAATTCAACAATCCTTTTTGCGGTGCATGTCCTCCCTTAACACCACACTCTCCATTCCACTCTCCTCGTTCTACACCCCTGGCAACTCATCCTCCTTCAATTCTGTCCTGCAATCTTCAGCTCAGAACCTCAGGTACCTAGTCCCTTCCGTGCTCAAGCCTGAGTTCATCTTCACGCCGCTCACAGAGCCCCACGTGCAAGCTGACGTTGCCTGCTCGAAGAGACTCAGCGTGCACCTCAGAGTCCGTAGCAGGGGCCACAACTATGAGGGTGTATCCTACGTGTCGGAGATCGAGAGCCCGTTTGTTGTGATTGACTTGGCTCGGCTTAGAGCTGTCGATGTGAACATACAGGAGAACACGGCATGGGTGCAGGCAGGAGCCACCACAGGCGAATTATACTACCAGATCGCTGAGAAGAGCGGCGTCCACAGCTTCCCAGCCGACCTATGCTCGAGCCTGGGCATTGGCGGGCACAACACTGGGGGTGCGCATGGGTCGATGATGAGAAAATACGACCTGGCAGCGGACAACATGCTTGATGCCTGGATCATCAATGCAGAGGGGAATATACTAGACCGTGCTGCGATGGGGGAGGACCTCTTCTGGGCAATCCGGGGGGGCGGTGGTGGGAGCTTTGGGGTCATCCTTTCTTGGAAGATCAGGCTTGTCCCGGTCCCAGAAAAGGTGACAGTTTTTACCGTTACAAAAACAATGGAACAAGGAGCAACAAGAATCCTATACAAATGGCAGCAAGTGGCTGACAAGCTTGATGAGGACCTCTTCATCAGGGTGATAATTCAATCAGCCAGTGGAGGTCCAGAGGGTAAGAGGACGGTCACAACCTCATACAATACCCTGTTTCTAGGAGATGTGGACAGGCTCATCCAGGTCATGGACAAGAGCTTCCCTGAGCTGGGCCTGACTAGGAATGACTGCATCCATACAAGCTGGATTGGCTCGGTCCTCTACATCGCTGGCTTCCCGAATGGGACATCGACCCCGCCTGAGGTCCTCCTACAAGGCAAGTCCCTGTTCAAGAGCTACTTCAAGGCCAAGTCCGACTTTGTGAGAGAGCCCATTCCAGAGGCAGCACTCTTGGTCCTCTGGAAGAGATTCTTGCTGGATGAGAACCCATTCATGATTTTGAACCCCTATGGAGGAATGATGAGCAGACTCCCTTCCCTCACAGGAATGGCACAATCTTCAAGATTCAGCATGGGTCCTCTTGGCAAGATGGAGACAAGGACTCATCAAAGCATATGGATTGGATCAGGAGGCTCTACAATCACATGACACCATATGTGTCCAAGTTCCCCAGAGAGGCTTATGTGAATTACAGGGACCTTGACCTTGGGTTGAACAGGAGGAGAAACACCACCTTCATGGAGGCCAGCTCATGGGGCTACAAGTACTACAAGGGCAATTTCTACAAGCCATGATAAAGAGCAGAGTTGATCCTGACAACTTCTTCAGGCATGAGCAGAGCATCCCAGTGATTCCTGGTTGGAAGAAGAATGGTCAGTAGGAGTTGGGAGTTTCGAAGTTTAGAACTTAATAAGGTTCCGCTTGATTATGGCATTATGATCGTCATGCTTAGCCATTAGCATAAGTCATAATACTATGAATGAGTTGCTTGATTTTGAATGCCTCATAAATGGGGCTAAGTCGTGCTTAGCCATTAGAGTCTAGTGCGAGTCTTACTCTTTGACTTGGTGTAGTGGACTAGTCAAGGCAATGTTAGCTCAGAGTGTGTCGTCTCGTTTCTTTGCTAGGTACCAAGTCGTTTGTTGTAATATTACAGGATTAAAGTTGATCATGTTCAACGCATGGGCTAATTGGTTTATATAAAAGATACTCATGTGATTCAATCTACAAATGATCAAATTTACGAGCGGACTTAAGTTGCGCAGTGACAATTTGCAAACAACTTATAATATGCTTAGGGATGGGTTCACAAAACTACGTGGGCACCGTTATTGTAGGAATGCATACATTTAATTGATTAGTCCTACATATAAATAGTTGAAAGTCCGTGCGTTGCATATAAACATGATTTAAGATATGAGGAAACTACGATAAGAACATTATTTTTAAGTGTTGTGACAAATTTTTTTTTTGCATGCTACGGCTAATCATCCTTCTCCATCCTTCTCTTTCTTTGAAAGGACAATAGAGGGAGAAGGACATTACGAGTACTAAAAGTTATGTATGGTTCTTATTTTAGTACCAAAAATTATTTTTGGATTATTTACGTATTACTTTTTTTTTTAAAAATGATCACTGAAGTGTTGTTGAAACTTGATTTTTATCCAATGACGTCGTAAAAGGATAAAAACTTTTGATGAATTTTTCTAATCTCGACGGAATCCAATTTTTCAAACAAAAAGAGTCATTTCACATCTTTTCTTGCATTGGCATCTCATTTTCATTTCATTTCAATCTTAATCTTTTGAGTTTACTTTTCACTTAACTTTCAACCTTTGACCAAAAAGTGCCAGGGAGCTGCTAACAAAACCTTGGGAGCCACGCCTCGTGACTCCGGATACCCATGGGACGGACTAGCATCCTGTGACACTCTTTGAGCCTCAATGGGCATGAAACTTTTCAGTCATTTCAATTTCAGGGAAGTTTTTTTTCATTTTCGAACACTGGCCTTTTAATTCCTTTAGATTAAGTGTTTGTATCTTTATCTTTATCTTTTCCTTTCCTTTTTTTTGCGTTGAGATTTCGATTTTCCTTAGATCTCTCGCAATTCACTTTATTCTAGTTTAGTTCTTCGTTTTAGCCAAATCCATAGTTTTCGCACTCTATTTCCAATTACATTAGATACCTTGTCACTCATATCAGTTTCTCTTTCACTTTTGAGGAGGCGGCATGCCTTTTTCAGGCACATTCACAACTAGGGATGTCAAATGGGTGGGTCGAGTCGAAAATGGTCCGACCCATATCGACCCATTTAATCTATTTTGACCTATTTTCATACAATGTAAATTTGATGACCCATACCCGACCCGATCCATACCCGACCCATATTACCAATATATATTAATATTTAACTTAATATAAGAAAATCTACTCCCACTTATTTAGTCCATTTTAAACTTTTCACATATAAATTATTTGAATAAAAATTTCACATCAAATTTATAAAGTAAATTAAATAATAAAAAAATAGTAAATAAAAAATATGGATACCTCTAAATTGAAATATTTTTTTTTGGAAAATAATTTTTTTTTAAAAATAGATTTTTTAATTATTTAAAAAATGAATTTTGTATTTATTTTATTTTTTTTTTTCTTTCTTTTTCTTTTTATTTTCCCTTTCTTTTCTCTTTTCTTTCTTCTTCCTTCTTCTTCCCCCTTTTCCTCTACTAGTGCCACCCGACGGCGACTGGCCAAGATGCAGGCCAGCGAGCCCGAACTCGAGGCTCGATCGATCTAGGCTCCGCCGAGGTCGTTGGCAATGGTCAAGCTCGGGCTCACTCGGATCTGGCGAGCCGCAAACTCTATTGCGGACAGCAAGTTCGGGACTCACCTACCTAGATCCGGGTGAGCCGTAGCTCAATCAAGGCCGACGACCTCGCGACTTACCTATTTAGATCTAAGTCGAGCTTTGGCTAGCGAGCTTAGGGCTTGCCAGCCCAAGCTCTGTTGTGGCTTGCTTGCCCAGATCCAGGCTGAGCTCCAACCGATGACGGCAAGGTTGAGATGCACGATGGTGACGGTGGCGTGACAGCGGGATCGGCAACGAAGGTCGAGAACGCATAAAGGAGGGAGATGGAAGAAGAGAGATGATAGGTTTACCTAATAACTCACTCAACTCATATTTGACCAATATTTAATTTTCACTTGACCCATATTTGACCCATATTTAACTTTCATTTGACACATTTAACTAAAAGTAAGTCATAGTATGGGTTTATGACCCATATTGACACCTCTATTCACACCCCATCAATTTCTAAAAACAATTATCTTTGTAAAAGTTTAATCAATTTGTGGTCAAGCTAGAATTAGAGAACAAGCTTGGGTTTGTTTATCCAATCGCCTATTCTTTAGATTAGTCTTAGAAAGATTTAGATCTAACATATAGATTGCCAAAATGCCTACGTATGGGCCAAAGCCAAATGTGTGGAGAATTATGATTTGGCACCTTCAATATTGTAAAATTGCACTAATCACCCTAATATGTGAACTTGAAAGGAAAAATTCAATCATTTGTTGGTTTTAATTTGGTTCACAGGTGAAGTAGCTAGCTAGTATCACCTAGAAGGGGTGAATGAAAAGCTTGATAAATTAAAGTGAAATAAAATGAGTCAAGATTAAAGTCTAAACAAAGGTCAAATTCTAGAACAAGGTTCAGAATCAATTGTGTAGTAAAACAAACTTTGGAAGTACCTAGTGACTATGCAATAAGAATAGCAATAAATAGTAAGAATTTAAGGAAGAGAAATTGCATACATGATTATTAGTGATTCGGCTTAGATCAAGTTTGCGACCACTTTCCCACGCTGACAACTTACTGATTGAATTCCACTATACGATCAACAATAGATTATATTATTAAGTATAAATACTCAATAATAGACAACACTATCTTGCTTAGTCACTCTTTCTACAATTCTCTCACAATTACAAAAATTTAAGCTCACGAAAGACAAGTGTGTGAAAGTTCGCTCAAACTTTGGAATTCCATATTTTGTCTCATGTCTTACTTGCTTCTTAGCATCTTGGTCTCCTTATATACTCATCTACTTCCAAACTAGCCATTGGACAGTCTCTAGAGAATTGTCTCCCAATCTACCCAATGGATACATTTGTATCAAGAAGATTGAGTGGCCATTGAGTGATAAAAGCTGAGTCTCCACTTAATTCTGGTCGCCCATACAACCAAAGTCTTAATTTCCATAAGTAGAGCTTCTTCGTATAGAAAGAACTTGTCTCAAGATTGATTCAACCAAATAAGATTGAGTAAATCAAATCTTTTAATGTTAGAAATCAAACTAAATTGAGGGTGGTTAGCAAGAATCACCTAGAGGGGGTGAATAGGTAATACAATAAAATCTTATAAAAATAAAAATGCAGAATAAAACTATTTGAGATAGAAGTCTGAATGTCAGCAAACGCAACACGATTTAGAAGTCTGAATAATAATCATATTCTAGAACAAGGTTCTGAATCTACTATGCGAAAATTTAGACTTTAGAAGCACTTAGCACGTGTGCAATAAATTATAACAATAAACATTAAGAGATTAAGAGATAAGAGAAATTACATATGAATATTATAGTGGTTCGGCTTAGATCAAGCATATATCCACTCTCCCACACTGACAGCCTACTAGCTGGATTCCACTATATGATCAACAAGATATTACAATTTTGAGTGTAAACACTCAGCGATAAATTACATTATCTCACTAAGTCACTCTTGTATACTTCTCTTATGATCACGAATTTTTTTAAGCTTATGAAGGACAAGTGTATATGGTCGAAGTACGCCCAGACTTTGGAATTATAAATTCTACGCTTCATCTCTTATTTACTCTTCAATCCCTTCATCTCCTTATATACTCCTCCACTTCCAAACTAGTCGTTGGACAGTATCTAAAGGATCGTCTTCCAATCTACTTATTGGACAGAACTGTATCAAGAAGATTTGGTAGCCATTGAGTGACATAAACAGAATCTCCATCTTGATTCTGGTCGCCCATACAAGCAGAATTTAGGTTTCCATAAGTGGAGCTTCTCCATTAGGAAAGTTATTGTCTTCGGGATCCAATTGCCAATCAACTCATTTGAGTCAATCAAATTCTATTTTCATGTAGAATCCAAATCAGATTACTTGTTGCTACATGTTTGGGTTTGCGTTTTGTTATGTTAGATTGTCTTATTCTCGAACATGCTTTGTTCTGAACATTAAGTTCTGAACTTACTTCGGTCTAAACATATGTCTCATTCTGCTCTTGTGTTGTTATGGACTTATCACATTCTAGACTTATTCTGTTTGTATGTAAAATCTAAGTTTGTTCCGTTTGAAATAGACTTTTCAATCTGGACTTGAGTCTCTACGTCTGAGCAGATTTAACCATGAAGTTTGAACATGGTCCGAATATATTCAACTTCAACAATGAGTTTATTTTCTAGTTCTTCAAAGTATATTCCTTAATAATATCATTTACACAATTTATGATCTGTATAACGGCTTGTGCGTCTTTTACCTATTTGCTCAATCATCAAACACATTAGTAGTTTTTTATTTATTTTGTCATCTTTCAAACATTATAAGAGATTTTCCTAACACAAATCACTAGCCAATATATACGTTTTGGACTGGTCAAGTCCTGGACTTGTCAGGTTTAGAACTTGTGTTACATTTTGAACCTCCTTCACCTGAAGTAACATTCACAATTTGAACTTGAATTTGAACATATTCATCTTTAGAGTTTGTGTTTGAACATATTTAACCTTAAAATCTAGACTTTTTCATAACAATATGAATATTTAACCTTCAAGAATATTCTTCGCACGTTTTATCACAATATCATGTACATAACGGCTTGTGCTTCTTTCACCTGATTACTTAATCATTAAAAATATTAGTAACCTTTGATTATTTTGTCATTTTAAAACGTCATAATAATTTTTTCCTAACAACAGGTACTCAATTTCCCTTGAGTATGTAATTTATTTTATACCCCCATGAATACTCTATAAGTGACATGAATTAGTTAAATCTAAGTCCTTAGTTTTTGTCGGTTGCTCTAACCTTGAAGGGTTCGCACTCAATCAATTCGAATAAGTAATCTCCAATTTCCACACTGAAAATACTCCAATGTCCCAACCCACCATCTCAATCTAAGAGTTTACATTGATTTTGACTATACATTGGCTTCCTCTTGTTTCTGACGTGATGTTTACCTACTTAAAGTGCTAAAGCCGAATTGCATTATTTCGAAATGCCGTCTATAGCCATTCCCGTGATAAACATTCGAATCTCTTGGTACAACTAAGATGGTGAAACGAAGACGGGACCACTGCCAAAGCTCCCAATGCAAACGTCAATATGGTGAGTGACGCGCCCCATGAAGACAAATAAAATTTCTCCCTTTCCCATGGAGTCGGCAAAACAGGTTGAGGTGATTTTATAATTGGCTGCTATTTTCTTTGTTCGTATCGGAGAAAATTTACGAGTGGATTATATAACTTATGATATCACCAAAAATTTCGATTTAACTAAGATTAAATGTTAGTGATATTAGTACGTATAACCCACCACTAGGAAGCACGCCAACATGATTATTTTAGAATCACAAGAATGATTGTCCATTAGGATCATGATTTTGATGCAATGAAAAAATTCGTAGATGTGTAATTTAGCCTCTTGTATGTATAGGAATAATATATGTCGCTGTTTGTTATGATTTATCAAATTGACAAACAAATGCATTTGTTATGAATTGGTCTCGCTATCCATCATGGGATGGTGACTTATGGGATTGGCGGTAAAATCCTCGCTAATTGCTATCCCATTGGAATCCTCAAAAATGGACTAGATCCGTGTCACCCAATGCGCTAGAGTTCAGCTCGGTTTTCAGTTTCTTGTTTTTCTTGCCTTCCTCCAACTCACTCAACAAAATGAGCCACAAGGGTCACATAATCAGATCAACCAGTGGATATTTTCAGTTTTTTTTATTCAGTTTAGTTAACCAAATTTAAATTATCCAAACTTGAAAAAACCAATTATTTTTTTTTTTCATTATTCAAATTGAATAAAAAATGTACAAAATTTAGGTTCACTTTAATTTTCAATTCGGTTTTTATTACTTATCACCACCAATCTCTCTTTCTCAATGTGAATGCAAATTTGGACGGTGCAAGGGCAGATGTGGAAAAGGCTTAGCTCATATGGGCAGAGCGGGGAAAAAGACACTTTTTTAAGGGGCAGATTTCGTTTCGAAAATGCTACCTTGCAAAAGTAAGATATCATTGCTTTGAATTTTCGGCATTTTCAAAGCAAGTTTGGGTCCGAATTTTTCTAAAAAAATCTTTACCAAGTATCAAAATTTTTGTTCAAGTAACTTTAGAGACTCAAGCTGTTTTCCAAAGCTCTGCCAAAGGCACTTCGATGAGGTAACAAGGTGTCTGGTGCAGCTAAAACATTCAGGATTAATAAGATACCGGATGAGGAAAATGGGGAGTAAATCATGCATTACACGATGCTTTAAAAAAAATCTGGAACTGAATTAGAAATAGCTATAAAATAATGGTGTCTTGCAGTTGATCTCAATTATGTTTTATAAAGGAAGCATCAATATTAAGTTCGGAAAATAATTCTTCTGAGCACACGACTAGCTAGAAAGAATCCGAGACTGCATATCATATTTCCTTTTACTAGTATAAAAAGGTATATCAGTAAAAATTCTATAAGTATTGAAATAAAATTGACATTTCACATGAGTAGAGAACGGAGGTGAAACGAAAGATATTCTATACATGTAATCTGTAAGTGTCATGACTAGAGAATGAGGTAAATGTGTATGAAAGGTTGTTACGTGGTGGGCAAATTTATTCACCACATGAAAAAAAGATAATTAAGTACATTATGAAGAAAATGTTACGCAAGTAGATTACCCATCATTAATTTGAGGATTATAATTATCCGTGCTTTCAAGTCCATTATGTATAAGGTCGCTGTATAGATTTCTTTTTTAACACTAGCGGTATGTGTTATAATTACTGTGAAAAGCGGCGAATTTCATGTTTTCTGAAAGGACTAATGTGAAAATAAATTGATTTTGTATTGTAGCTAACTTGATTGACATAAAATGGCTAGAAGCAATTCTCTCACTAATTACTTGAAGAACAACGGCAGACCAAAACAACAAAAATCGAACCCTATAGCAGCGTAGGATGACGTCTGCATTAGACAAAACATACGTTGGCCTTGAGCCCCATCATCTATAAGACTTCGTTCTTGCCCGGAGCACTCATACAGAAGCAAATCACAGAACAAAAAGAGAAAAATAACAAGAAGAATGGCCTCCTCATTCTTCAACATCTTTTCAGTTTTTCTTCTGGTCCTTTTCTCAATAGATTCGCACGCATCTTCCCCTCCGATTCCGATTCAACAATCGTTTTTGCAGTGCATGTCGTCTCTTAACACCACGCTCTCCATTCTACCCTCCTTGTTCTACACCCCCGACAACTCATCTTCCTTTAATTCTGTCCTTCAATCTTCAGCTCAGAACCTCAGGTACCTAGTCCCTTCCATGCCGAAGCCTGAGTTCATCTTCACGCCACTCATCGAGCCCCACGTGCAAGTCGCCGTTGCTTGCTCGAACAGACTCGGCATCCACATCAGGGTCCGGAGCGGGGGCCACGACTACGAGGGTGCATCGTACGTGTCAGAGATTCAGAGCCCATTCATTGTGATCGACATGGCACAGCTCAGAGCCGTCGATGTGAACGTACAGGAGAGCACGGCATGGGTGCAGGCGGGAGCCACCACGGGAGAATTGAACTACTGGATTGCCGAGAAGAGCAGCATCCACGGCTTCCCAGCCGGCGTATGCTCGAGCCTGGGCATTGGTGGGCACATCACTGGGGGTGCGTACGGGTCGATGATGAGGAAATACGGCCTGGGAGCAGACAACGTGCTCGACGCTCGGATCGTGGATGCGCAGGGGAGAATACTTGACCGTGCCGCGATGGGGGAAGACCTCTTCTGGGCGATCCGCGGGGCCGGTGGTGGGAGCTTTGGGGTCATCCTTGCTTGGAAGCTCAAGCTTGTCCCAGTCCCACAAGAGGTGACAGTTTTTACTGTTACAAAAACATTGGAACAAGGTGCAACAAGAATCCTATACAAGTGGCAGCAAGTGGTCGACAAGCTTGATGAGGACCTCTTCATCAGGGTGATAATTCAATCAGCCGGAGGAGGTCCAAAGGGGAAGAGGACGGTCACAACCTCGTACAATGCCCTGTTCCTAGGAGATGTGGACAGGCTCATCCAGGTCATGGGCAAGTGCTTCCCTGAGCTGGGCCTGACTAGGAATGACTGTACCCAGACAAGCTGGATCGGCTCGGTCCTCTACATAGCCGGCTTCCCAAACGGGACATCGACCCCGCCCGAGGTCCTCCTCCAAGGCAAGTCCCTGTTCAAGAGCTACTTCAAGGCCAAGTCAGACTTCGTGAGACAGCCCATCCCGGAGGCAGCACTCGTGGGTCTCTGGAGCAGGTTCTTGCTGGATGACAACCCGTACATGATTTGGACCCCTTACGGAGGGATGATGAGCAGAGTGCCCGAGTCACAGACCCCCTTCCCTCACAGGAAGGGCACGATCTTCAAGATTCAGTACGTGGCCTCTTGGCAAGATGGAGACAAAGACCCATCAAAGCATATGGATTGGGTCAGGAAGCTCTACAGTTACATGACTCCGTATGTGTCCAAGTTCCCCAGAGAGGCTTATGCGAATTACAGGGACCTTGACCTTGGGATGAACAGGAGGAGGAACACCACTTTCATGGAGGCCAGCTCGTGGGGCTACAAGTACTACAAGGCCAATAATTTCTACAGGTTGGCCAAGATAAAAAGCAGAGTTGATCCTTACAACTTCTTCTGGCATGAGCAGAGCATCCCAGTGATTCCTGGGAGGACGAAGACTGGTTAGTAGGAAGCATCGAAGTTGAGGGACTTGATTGAATTCCACTTGATTATATGGCACTGGGATCGCCATGCCTAGCCATTAGCAGTAATGATTAATGGGCCTAAGTCAAAATACTATGGATGAGTTGCTCGTATTTTGAACGTGCCATGATGGGACGGTGCTCCTACAGTGGCATTTTTATAATGTAGTTCCACCACATATGTCGCTATCCAAAGTGGTTGAAGCTTGTGATGGGTGGATAGAAATAATTACATCTTACAAACGGCATAGGGACTTGTTCCTATAGAATCTATTATTGAGTCCTGTTTGACGTGGTCTAGTAGTCTTAAGTCAAGGCAATGTCAGCTTAAAGTGTGTTGTCTTGTTTTTTGGCTAGGCACAATGTCGTTTGTTTTTAGAAGTAATGTTGATTATGTGCATCACATGGGCGGCTAAAAGACACTCATGAGACTGAATCTACAAAATGATCGAATGCATGAGCGGACTTGAGTTATGTAGTTAAAGTCAAGGCTTTGTGCGGAAGAGAATTTCAATAATTTAAGATATTATAAAACTATGATAAGAGCATTTTTAATAACTGTAATGATAAAAAGAAAATTTTCTTCTCAAACTACTGCTACTCATCCTTCTCCTTCCCTCAAAGCATCAAAAATACGTGAAATTTCTCATGTTTTTCAATAAATAAATATCTTTAAGATCAATTTTCGCTCAACTCATTAAATGGAATAGAATAATTTTAAAAATATACAAAATACAATTAAAAAAATAGGAAAATTTAAGGAGTAGACCAAAAAATATATAATAATACTAAGCTACGAGTCTACCGTCGAATCCCCATGCTAACATATAGACGGTTTTCTAATATCGACAACTTCCCCCGTTAGACGTCATAATCTTCACAGCCTCAGTACATAGAAATTACCGGCACATTGAATTAAAGTATTATTTTTCTTGGTAACCTCGACGTGGACATAAGAAAGATTTAATCGCGTTAGTCGAACTTATTGACCAGGATCCATCTTGCACCAATGGAAGCAAATAGGTCGGAGATCCGGTACCAGTTAGCAGACTTGGGAAAAGAATTTTGCGAGAAAAAGATTACAGGAGCTATGGATTAAGAAAGGGAGATGGACATGCTTCATGAGGCACCTTTTTCAGACTCTTCGTTCTCTGGACACATGAAGGCTGTGTCCGTTCATTTTTCAGTACCCTTTCTCTCGTTCGGTATATTTTTCGACTAGCATATGACAAGGCATGCAATCTTCAATGACTCATGTAGAACAGTTGGTAAATACTTATATAGAAACCTTCGAGCGTCAACCACGCCACCCTTCTCATATAAAAAGAGGGAGGTAAGGGGTTTGAATCCCCACTTTTTCAAAGAGGTTAGAATAGAAACAATTTAGTTTTAGGCATGAGTTTCAACTTTCATGTTCTATAAGAAGGCAAGGCAAAAATTCTAAAAGTGAGTGTTAGCATAGGGTAGAACAGGACCGACCAAAAAAAAAAAAAAAAGCAAACCTTCCCACTCACATCATAAGAGTGGCCTTTCCACTCACGTCATAAATGATGGGTGAACTTCGAACGATCAGAACTTTTGATTGGAAAATAGCTATGGCACACATCAAATCAAAGACTACCAGTGGGCTATTTCGATTTGGGCATTATTTGATCCCAAATTCACATATTTCCTTGATTTATGGGCCCTTAAAGATTTTGGACATGTTTTGTAAATTTTTGGGACACATTTTGATGATTTTCCCCTTTATCAATATTTTGAGAGGGCAAAGAACATTTAAAATTCATTTGTTTCACGAGAAATAAATGATTTGAAAAATATTTTCTAAAAAATATCCCTTGTATCGCAATAAATTATTAATCAGTGAAAAATGTTTTTTTCTTATCGACAGTAGTTTAGTTTAAATATTTTCATTGAAGATTAATAAAATTTTGTGGGTTCATTTTTGTAACGGATATGAGCATCCATTTCTATAAAAAAAATTTCAAATTATTCATTTTTTATAAATTAAACGGACTGCATTAGAATTAGAATGGCACAAAAAAAGACAAAATGGTGACCGATCTTCTTCTTCTTCTTTTTTGGTTTGAAATGTAAGTATCATTAAGATGACGTACAAGAGCTTAGGAGCATTCCACATCATTACAAAGATAACTAAGAACTCAAAAAAATGGAGTGAGGGATTCTCCATATAGTAGCCAAAATTACATTTATCTGGGAAGGTTTAAAATTTTTGTAAAATGATGCTCGGCCTCTGACAATGATGGAAACATCATTTGACTTGTTTTGGAAACGTCTACAGTTACGTTCCATCCAAATGCAATATATAGTTGCTAAAAAAGTTACTTTGAGAAGCATTGCCGCCACATCCTTGCCTTTGGTAGCCCTGATCATCCATTGGATTTCATCATTCCATCCTCCTAAGTTACGGCGAATTCCGTATTGTGGTGACCGATCTTATGGCAATGCAATTGCCCTTTCCATAGTTTCACTTTGTCATCATATGCCCTTATAAGCTTCCCATCCCAAAATTTGCCAAGCTAACTACACATACTTGTCTGACCAAAAAAAAAAAAAAAAAAAAAAAAAAACTACGCATACTTGCAAATTCTTCTTTAGTATGGCTGCTGTAAATACGCATCTGGTATTCAATGCTTTCTTTTCTTTTTAAACTCCATGCCTTTTTTTATATAAAAAAAAAAATCCATGCCTTTGTTAATGACCTGCATAAAGTTTGACCGGTGTCGTCCAGTAAAATAATGATAATATTAAGAACTCTACAACAATTCTCTATATGAAGAAAGATGCAAAATGCTGATGGTGGCAAAGGCTTAAGAATTTCTCGACTCTTTAAGTGGAACTTTTACAAAGATACTTGTCTCGAAAGAGGCTCGGAAGCTGGCAAATGCATCTGCTTTATCCTGAGTTAGCTCTATGGATCGTGGGGATTGCCATACTTCATTCATTGCCCAAAGACTTCACATCGCAGCCATGTTGGTGCCAACGTAGCACTAAGGTCCTATTAGGCAACCGGCCAAAGAGTATCTAATTTTATTCTTTTATTTTCCGGAATAAAAAAAAAAGGGAATAGCAATCCGTTTGATAAATTTTTTATTCCCAGAAAAATTTATTCTTGAAAATAGATTTGAAACATAATCAAGAAAAAAAAAGTTGCTTATTTATTCTTGAGAACAACTCCAAAATCAAACCCATTTTCTTTTTTTCTTTTCTTTTTTTCTTTTTCTCTTCCTCTTCTTCTTCCCCTACCTAGTCACCAACCGTTGCGAGCGTCCGCCTCGCCAAGGGTTGGCAAGGGTTCAACAAGGCCACCAGCAGTTGTGTGGCCGATTGACACGGCCATCGCCGAGATCGGCGACCGACTTAAGAAAAAAAAAAAAGAAGAAAAGGAAAAATAGAAGGAAAAAAAAAAAAAAAAAAAGAAAAAGAAAAGGAAAGAACAGAGAAAAATATAATAAAAATTTTAAAATTAAAAGAAATTCTAAGTTACAAAAGAATTTGAGGATTGTATCAAACACATTTCTATTCTAAGAATAGAAATTTTGTATAGTTACTAAATACCTTCAAATGCTTAAAAACTCGTCTTGGAAACTGAATACAAAAATCATTTTTGAGAGAAAATTGTTTACAGAAACAGAATGGTTACCAAATATACCCTAAAAGGCTATTTCGTCATTTTCATTGGAGTTTGACAAAGAAAAAACCACCACAATAAACAAATAACAAATATGATGGATTGTACGAAAGAAAAAAGGCCCTAGAATGGCACAAAATGAAAATGTCCAGAGAGTCCCGTGCCATTGTCCGTAAAATCTTCGCCCCACCACCTTCTCATACTTAAATATTTAATGTATATTGAAATTGTTGGGTTACTTTCTTTTTTTTTATCAGTCCTACGCTACTCTTACTTTTACTCTTACTCTAACTTTTACTTTTAAGCTTTTGTCTTACCTCTTTGTAGGACATGGGAATCGAAATCCACAATTGAAACTAAATCGTCATCACCTTAACTTTTCTGAGAAAGTGAATCCCCACCTCCCATTTCCTATGTGGGATAGGTCATTGGAACAAACCCCGATAATTGTTTGATTACCTTTAGTATCCATATATTAATACTACTTTGTTGACTTTATTTGTATTATATTGGAAGATTTTATGTGATTCAAATTTGGTGATGATGTTGCCGCGAAAATAAGCACGTGAGTTCACGTGCAAGTCGAAAGGCAAATATTTGACTGTCTAGTGAGTTTGGATCCTTATTTGAGATTGAATTGATACTTCAATATCTTATTTGAGACAAAAAAAAAAAGTTCACTCTAAGCTCTCTTTCAAGAAAACGGCCTTACTTCATTCTTTTGTTTGAGATTAAGTTGGCCGCATCATACCTTTATTTAAGACAAAGTCCACTCTACATCTTCTTCTTCTTCTTCTTTTAAAGAAAATAATCACACTTGAAATCCTTATTAGGAATTAAATTAGCCATTTCAAGACTTTATTTGATACTAAGCCGAGACAAAGCCCACTCTAGCTTATCTTTTAAGAAAACAACCTCACTTTATGTCATTATTTGAAATTTTTTCCTTAAGCCTTTTGCTCTTTATTCATTTAAGTATGTAAGCCCCTTTTTTCTTCAATTAAGTGTCTCGATTCCTCAAATTGAGGCTCAATAACAGGCTTTCATGGATGAAAGTGTGCTGATGCAATATTAAGTTCTTTAAGATTTCGTTTAGGCTTTATCTGGGAAAGAAGGAAGAGGGAGAAAGTTAGAAGTAGGTGTGCAAAATCTAAACTTAAGACCACAGCCTGTGATCTGAGGACATGTTAAGCGACAACAATCTGCTGGTGGCCACGAACTGCGTTGGAGGTTGAGAGAGAGAGAGAGAGCCTAAGGTGATCATGAATTCGACATAGGTTAGTGACACCAATAGTGAATGCGGCAAGGCATGATGTATTCGCGCACGATGGTGATGGTCGCCCATTGATGATGGAAGAAGAAAGAAGCATAAAACATCAGGAAAAAATAAATGGAAAAAGTCAAATTTTTTTTGGTTGAGCTAAAAAACTAAAATGACATGACAGTCCACGTCACAAGTTTTGTTTAGTCACAATCGTCGGCACCTCATATTTTGCCTCGTTCTTCTAAAAATCAAGCAGTGGACCAAGCGTTTGGCCAAAAGTTGACCAAGTTTTGATAGAGGAGTGAATGGAGCTACAGACGTCCAAAAATTGCAAGTAATAAGTCGTTGGAAAACTCTTTCAATGCTCCTTCTAACCACACCAATTTTCAAACCAGAGAAGATCCACATAAAATTTGATAAATTATCAAAGTTTCGGCCTCCGAAGTTAGGGTTTGCAATTACTCACCATTGGCACATCCAGATTACACCAAAATTCGTTTGGCTTATTCATGGGCATCGCATCTACCAGGCATATGAATTTCGAGTATCAAAACAATGGTGTACTAATGAAGTCGTTTTAGATCAAAATTACACAAAAACCAATATTATAATTAGATAACTAAAAATATGGTGAGATAACATAACAAAAAGCCTTGGAAATAAACCTATTGGCTTTGGTACCAACAACAGAAGCGCATATACAAATTCACATTTATATAATAACTAGCTCATCATGTGCCTACCTCAACATCTAGTGAATTTCACCGGTGGGTTTGGCACAAATCGCACGGAGTCATGAATGTGTTTGATTGACAATTCACTTTTACTTTGGCCCCGTTTGATTCGGCTTTGCAAAGTGGCTTTGGGCTCTTGATGGACCTTCATCAAATGCAAACCCATTTGGTTCGATTTTTTGGAGGATTTTGGCCAAACACAATTGCATCTCCAAAGGATTTTAAAGACCTTTAGTCCAAGGCAAGTCCAGAGCTCATTTGGAAAGTTGCACCTTTGAAATACAAATTGGTACTATTCACATGGTGGTACTGCTCATCTTCTCTAATAAGCGAATGAGATCGACGACCGCTGGCCAAGGAGTCCCGACGCCGGTGCCGGCAACCACTGCCTAAAGGGTTGCCTGACCTTAGTGACCGCCGCCTGAGGTCTGGCAACCTCAAGCAGTGGTCGCCTAGGTCACGAATCTAAGCGACGAAGGTGATGGTTACGTCGCCTGGGTTCACGACCCAAGCGACGGAACTAGGTCCCGACTCAAGGTGCGTTTGGTTCGGGTTTGGAGAAATGCACTTAGGAAAATGCAAATATCTTTGGGCTAAAGGGGTTTCCCGAAATGCAAATAGTGTTTGGTAAATTTTGCATTGTGAAACAACTTTGACCTAAATGCCGTTTGGTAAATACCACACTTTGTAAAGGACTTTTGCTAAAAAAAAAATTTCGAATCCACCCTCTGGCAGCCAGATCTGGCCGCCGAACAGCTTTGCCTGAGGTCGCACGACCGTTCACTAGGTCACCAACCCAACGCCCCCAAGCGACAGCCGTCGCCTGGGTTTGCGTGGCCCCAATGGATGGTCGCCTAGGTTGCGCAAACCCAAAAGACAGAGGCGTTCGCCTAGGTCGATCACCTAGGTTGCAACGGTCACCTCCGTCACCGGGTTCGCGACCCAGGCGTGCGACCCCCTAAGGTCGCACGAACCCAGGTGACAGAGGCGTCCGCTTGGGTCGGTCGCTTGGGTTGCGATGGTTGCCTCCGTCACTAGGTTCACGACCCAAGCATGCGACCCCCTAAGGTCACGCGACCAAGGGCGGCGGTCGCCCTCCTTGGCCGACGGTCGCCCTTCTTAGCTGGCGGTCACTAGGATCGGGTAACCCCTTAAGCAGCAGTCACTGACGTTGAGGGCCCCTTGGCCGGTGGTCATCGGCTTCATTGGCCCACGGAGAAGATGAATAATACAACTTACATTCCGAAAATGCAACTTCCCAAGGCACCTTCCACCCTGCATTCAGCCAAAGTCCTTTGAGAAGCCTTGGAAATACAATTACATTTTTCCAAAGTGAGTCAAAAAGTTGAACCAAACGCATTTGCATTTGGCTGAGGGACTTTAGAGCCTCAAAGCCCATTTCAAATGCTGAACCAAACAGGGCCTCAGCGGGCAATCTTCTGGGTCGCGCGACATAGGCGACCACCACCTGAGGTCGCTCGACCTTAGGCCACCTTGCTTGAGGTCGCATGACCTTAGGCGAGGCTATCCAACAACCAAATCTGACCGCCGGAGATTGATCGGTGGCCAGATCTAGCCACCAGAGGATGGCCGATGGCCAATTTTAGCAGCTAGTACTTTACAAATTTTTTTAATAAAAAATTTCGTAAAAGTCATTTACAAAATGTAGCATTTATCAAATAGAATTTAGGTCAAAGTTATTTCGCAATGCAATATAAAATTACAATTTACCAAACACTATTTACATTTCGAGAAACTCCTTTGGCCCAAAGGTATTTGCATTTTTCTAAGAGCATTTGCCCAAAGTCGAACCAAATAGGGCCTCCATCTAGCATGCACAGATGGAGTATAATCATAAAAAGGCACTACATACACGTTAGGAATTTTTGTTAGAATATGATTGGATAGGATAAAATATAAAATCCAAAGATTTTGCTATATTCTATTATCTATTCGATGAATCATAGTATTAAAGCTAGATATTTTCATATTCTATTATGTCCATCGTTTGGTATTTGCATCATATCAATGTAAATAAATCTAAAAATGCACAAACAAAGATTGTAACAATCTCACACAATCTACTACCAAATCTAGGAAGAGAGAAAAAATATGATGATTCCTTTTGCAATTACAAAAAGTATAGTTTCTTTGACTCTCGCATTACTTTTGTGAAACTTCAATATGAACCAGATATGTAGAAAAGAAGGACATGGAGAAGGCAACTTTTCTTCAAAAATTTCATTACCCATCATCTTTGAAAATTAGAAAGGTCCTTTTTTGGGTTTGAATTTATGCATTTAAAATCTGAGTTCTTCTGTTTCGTTTTTATTTACTTATTTTTTATTTATTTTCCATATCTTTTTTTATCTTTTATTTCCTTCTACCATTCCTTTATAAAAATGTTATCAAATATTAAACTATACTATTATACCTATAATAATAATAACAATAATAATAATAATAATAATAATAATATAGATACTATATATATATATATTCAAAATGTATATTATAGATAGAAAGAAATGCAAATATATACATAAAAATGGGAATGAATAAAAACAAAAGTGATCTTTTTTGTTGTTTTGAATTTTTTTTAACATTAGAGTTCAATTATTATTATTATTATTATTATTATTATTATTATTATTATTATTATTATTATATTTTTTAAGAAGTTTTTTGTTGGAGAAAAATAACTTTTACATCATAAATATAAGAAATCATCTATACCTTTATCTCACCTCTCCTTGAGATAATTTTATCCGAGGCTATATTTCCTTCATATCTAACTTTATCTTTTCTAGGGTAGGAACCAAATATAAAATGGGATAATTTTATTATATCTCAATCTTTATCTTGACTACTAAACGTAACTTTGTGTTTTCTCATAAAAATCACGGAAACAACACTCTTGGCTTTTCTCTCACACCCTCGCATGGGCACCAATTTAGATGCAAATATACATATTCAGATATGAATCCCTAACAACCACGTTGTCAAGCTAAAGATAAGGGTTTTAGGAATGTTGTGACAAATTCAGGTACGAGGTAGAGTTCTATTGTCTCCCCCAAATTCTACCCACTGAATAACTTCAAAACCATACAACAATCATCTTATCTGATGAATTATTAAATCTTTGAATTGGATCGGGTCGACTCAAAATGAACGCCCCCCAAATATTATCCAAACTCCATCATTAGTTAGAGATAATGTCATGCTCATTCCCTCAACTTTCTTTCTGCTCATGATTGATATCGAAACTCCTCCGAGCCACAAATCCTCAGTTGATTCCTTAATTCAAAATGATCAGACAGAGGCATGAAATGGGGTCATGTCCAATGGACAATCTCCCAAGTGCTGCATCTGCGGCTAAGTCGACCACTTCGAACTACCCTCAAAACTTGTATATTATTTGTCGAATTTCCTTTGCGTCTCATTTAAAGTCAAATCCTTTAACCCACCATTCCTGATCACGAAGGGTGAATGTGGTAATATTTCCATCCCGGGAATAATTTCCTTTCAAAAATTATTTTTCTATTCCTACTCCTGGAACAATTTCTTAATAAAATAACGTATTTAATAACAACACAAAATTTCAATTCCCAGAATAAAAAGAATAGCAATGCATTTAGTATGACTTACAAATTTTTTTGACATAAAATTTCTTTTAATTTTTTAATATTTTTCGAATATTTTTCTTTTTTTTTATCTTCTCTTTTTTTTTTTTCCTTTCTTCTTCTTCTAGCAGTGGCAATGGCTGGTGACTAGTGATCGATGGCGGTAGCCGGCGGCAACCAGTTGTCGCAACCTAATTTTTTTCTCTCGTCCTGAGGGGGAACGAAAAAAAATGTCTAAATAGGTTTAGGGGTATTGTTAATTTCGGATCGACGGCTCTTCATTAACTCGTGCTCTCCCAAATCCATACATAAAAGTTTTCAAATAAAGAGTCACCACTAGTCTATTGGGGTCAACTAGGAACCAAGCAAGGCATGGAAGTGTGCCTCACTTTCTACGTAATCAGAGAGTTTAAGGTCGGGGACTTGATTACGCTAATTATACCACTAACGCCCTTTCAGTATCTAACTTAATTGTGTATTAATAAGACCATGGCAACCTATTCGAAAAATCTAAAGTTTATCCTAACCATTCTAAAGTAAGGAAATAACATTCAAAATATCATCACAAAATTAGGGCACAGGAATACCTAATATTGTCCCTAAAAAAAAGAAAAAGAAAAATATAGCATAAACCAAGAAAAACCAATTGTAGAGCTCTAAAGGCTTATTCAATTTTGGATGTTTTCTTTTTTAGAAATTTTTGCAATTTTCGGATTTTTCTGAATTTTTTATAATTTTGATTTTCTGAATTTTTGGTTTTTTTTAATGATTTCTTTTATATTAAAAAAGATTCGGGCCGGGTCAGGAAACCCGGCCCCGCTGACCCGATTCAAACCCTGCTGGTCCGGGTTGGGCTAAAGGACCCGGGCCGGCGTTAAGCCCACTAAAAGAACAAAAGGGCCCACACGAATTTCTTAAGAAAAAGCCCAATTTTGATTTCGAATTTTCCTAGCCCAGCTAAAAAAACCGGTCCGTGACCAATTCAGCCCAACGGAAGCAGGCCCGCGGCGAAGCCCATCCTCTTCCCCTATTTTTATTTTTTGCCTTTTTTTTTTTTTTTTTTTTCTTTAATCCGTTTTTATTTCTGGTCTTCTTTTCTGGGCTTCTTCTTCACATGTTCATGCAGCCCGACGCCTTCATGCACGAGGATCTCCAAACCCAAAGCTTACCCGCTCTCTCACCAAAGCTCGCCCGTTTTCCGATGAGCAACCATCGGTGCTGGGGCCGCCACCAGGCAACCAACGCTCGCCGGACATCTCCTTCGACTGGCGTCGGCTATCGCCGGCCACTTACCGGCGACCGCGAATCTATTTTCCGGCGCAAAGGAAACCCCCATCAACTCGACAATGAACAACGATTCCACGCAAAACATACGAAAATATGACATGATTCGAATGAAAATAGGTGCAAACACGTACAGATCCCGAGCTAGAACGTGAGCAGACTTCGTTTTTCTCTAGAGCATTTTATTGAACACTTGGCATGCGCTACTGAATACTAAAATTTCCAGCTCAACCGAGCCTCGAACGTGCCTTGGGGGTCTCGAAAACGGTGTACAAAGGACATGAGCACGAGATGTAATGGCGGCGAGGGCCGGAGCTTGCGCGAGCCGGACGGCCGATCTTCTGCTGCCCTCTCCGAATGGTCCCCCCTCTTTTCTGTTTTTTTCTTCTTCTCTTCCGCCAGCCAGAAAACTAGAACCCCAGCCTCTCAAACCTGCCCCTTCCTTCTCCATTATTTTTCTTTCGTTTCTTTCAAAACCCAGAAACCAAGTTCCTGTTTTCCTCCCTCATCTTTCCTTTTCTCTCAGTCTGTCTAGCTCTCCCTCTCCAACCTCCTCCTTCGGCGATACTCCATCATTTTTCCTTCTAGCCAGAACCTTCCCTTTTTTTTTCAAACTCCCCCTCGTCGATTCTCCCCTCTCGGGCCCTGGTTTTCTGCGTTTTTCTCTCCTTCTCTTCTCTCTCCAGCTCCCCCCGTCTAGCCAGCCGCGGAGGAATCTTTTCTGTTAGCGTTGCGGCCACTCTCCACTCGACAGCGCAACAGGAGGCACGCCCTCTGCTGGCGTCACCTTGCCCACGTCACTTGCGCTGGAGTGGCTTCATTACGCGTCGTTGCTGTGTGTCTAAGTGCCTGTACGTGTGAGGCGTGTGTGAGGGGATAAGGAGATGGGCTGGGATAAAATTTGGACTTAAATAAAAGGGAAGAAAGAAAGGCAAGGCTGGGTTGATATTAAAAGAGTGGGCTGAGCTACGCCAGCCCAGCCAGCCGACCGAATCCCCTTCTTTTTTTTTTTTAAATTTTTTTAAATTTTGATTTTTTTTCGAATTTTTTTTTTATCTTTTCTATAAATTTCTATATATTTATATATATGTATATTGGCAAAATGAATGGGTATTTAAAAGGAGTCGACAAAAATCCAGGTGTCAACACCAGTTAGAAGAGGAATAAGAAGAAAAGAAAATAAAGAAAATAAGGGAGCGTTTGGTAACGTTAATTGGTGTTTTTATTCTTCGAATAGAAAATTGTTTTGTGAAATAGATTTGGAACAAAAATAAAAAGTAGAAAAAGTAACTTCTTGTTCCCGTAAACAATTTCGGAACAAGTCATTTTCTTTCTTTTTATTTTTCCTTTTTCTTCTTCCTCTTCTAATTAGTCACCGCCGCCGGCCGTCTGGCCACGGCCACCGATCATCGCCACCAGCCACCAATCACCAATTGCCGCCACCATGAAAATAAGAAGAGAGGAAAAAAGTTTAAAGAAATTTTACGTTACAAAAAAATTTATGGGTCATATCAAATGTATTTTTATTCTTTTTCTATTTCGAGAATGTAACATTTGTGCAGTTACCAAACATATTTTTTTATTAAACAGATTTCTATTTTTTTTATTTCAGGGAACAAAAAAAAAGAAATCGAGAGAAATAGAAACATTTATCCCCGAAACATAAAAAGAACAAAAATCCGTTTGATAACATCAACTAATTTTTCTATTCCCCGCAATAGAAAAGCAACTAAGGAATATATTTGGAACAAAAATAAGAACTAGAAAAAAATTGCTTCTTGTTTCCGAGAACAGTTTTTGAAGTAAACATTTTTTTCTTTTCTTCTTCTTCCTCTTCTAACTAATCACTGCCGCCCACTACCACTTACTAGAGAAGGAAGAAGAAGAGAGGAAAAAAAAAGAAAAGAAAAAAATCTAAAAAAATATTAAAAATATTAAAAATTAAAAGAAATTCTATGTAAAAAATTGTGAGTCGTACTAAATGCATTCCCGTTCTTTTTCAATTTTGGGAATAAAAATTTTGTGCAGTGACCAAATACATTCTTTTACTCAAAAATTGTTCCAGTGAATAAAAATAGAAAAAAATATTTCTGAAAAGAAATTATTCCTAATAATAAAAATACTACGAAACTCACCCTAAGCTCCCATGCAATGTGCTTGGGACGATAGCATTGTGGTAGTAAAGTAACTCCATTGTCCTGTTATGCTTATCTCTCAACTCTATGTAATACAAAGAAAAGGCAGCCAAATCAAAATTTTAAGCAATCTCCTCATCATTATCTTGAACGATAATATATAAGGACGTAAGAAAAGGAATGTAGATTGAAAGATGGAATATAATTAGAAAGAATAGTATTTTCAAAATACACCATAAGGAAATCAATTTGACTATTGGGCTTCGCTTGTTTTGTGAAAAATAAATAATTTGAAAATCAGTTTCTTAAAAATAATCGCTTGTATTACTTTAAGTTATTATCCAATAAAATATGGTTTTAGTATCAATAATAATTTGTGTGCAAACGTTTTCATAAACAATAAAGATATTTTTCATTTGTTCATTTTTTTAAGCTATATAAACGATCATATTTAAGAAAAAAAAAAAAATTTCAAATCATTTATTTTTTGTAAAATAAATGGGGTCTTAATCTCGCAAGTATAGGCTTCTAACATCCATTGCAACACTGGAAAAAACACCAAAAGGCCTCCTTCTTAAGCTCCATTTGTTTCGCAAAAAATGAAAGTTTGATAATATATTTTTCAAAAATGATTGCTTGTACTACTTATAAAGATAATTGCGCGGAAAATATTTTCTTTATCCACGAAAATGTTTAAAAATAAATTTTTATTCATAATTAAAACATTTTTATTGAAAAATTATTTAAGTGTACAAATGATTATTTTTTGAAAAGTATTTTCCAAAAATTCATTTCCACGATGGTTTTAATGGAAAAGAAGTGATTTGGAAAACATTTTCCAAAAAATAATAACTTGTATTACTTAAAATAATTAGTCAATGAAAAGTTTTCATAATTGACAATAATGTATGTCTAAACATTCTGGTAAAGGAAAAACAAAATTAATCAGGAGAAAGTTCACATCAAACATTAGGGACATTAGTCTTAGTTGATGGAGACGGTGATAATCCTGTGAACTTTGACACTGTAAAGAAATTTTCCCATGAAATGATAGTTTCAATGAAGTTTGAGCATGCTCCGAGGTTCTCAAGTTCATTTAAAGAAATGGAAAAATGTTGTCCCATTTACTTAAAAGTTCAAACAAAGCTGTCCGTACATAACATCACCCTGCGTTCCTTTGTTCGAATTCCCGTGCCTTCCAACGAGAAACGCAATCTTCGAATCGGACTAAACTTGGTATTGAATATAGAAAGACAACCAACCCATCGCTCAAATATGAGATACCTAGATCGAACGCGAAGTACTTTGAGCCAATTTTTGGGTTGAGAGGAAAGTATGACTGTTCTTATTAGTTTATCAACTCAGGAGTTGTATTAATATTTTGAAAAACTTTCTAACGATAAGTGTGAAATTACTTTATTTGCTTGAAATTTTTGTTGATGATTTGTCGTGTTTAATTTGAACGGGTGATTACCTAGGACATAATTAATTCATAATAATTGAGCAGAAAGGGCTTAACACTTTGAAACCCTGATCGGTCCTGAAAATTAGTGCGGACACGTTTTGGTTCATTAAATCTAAATTGCTTTACCATGGTAAAATAAAAAGCATCACGTCTCGGAAATTATTCAAAAATGAAAATTTAAAAATGACTAGGGGCAATTCATTTGTTTAACCCTAAACACGTGAAATCCATTGCGAAAATATTTCGAGCCGATATAAGCTTCAAAGTGAAGCCCCAGAAAGGATTTATCCCACACGGGGATGTCGTACTCTATGGACCCTGATGTGGCAGTCATTTAGTTTAAGAGATGAGGAGTAAAGTTCGTTTCTTATCCATTTGATAAAGGAAATTGAGCCCCTATGCAAGGCATGGTTTTCTTTCTCAGAAAACACAGCCATGGTCATCATCCCACACTAGGGCACAGCAAAAATGGCGCTGACATCGCTTGGATCCAGCCAACTTCAAAATCAGGTGGAATACCGTTAAAGTGAAGATAGGTATCTTGTTCCTCTAGTGCAAACACCGTGAATATCCCTTGTTTAAAGCCCAATTGGGCCTGCGAATGTCGATCGAGTGAACCAGTCAGTGATCATCACTAATACTGGGTCAAGGCATATCATAACAAGCAAAGGAAATAAAGACACTCTTGGTAAAAGGAGGAATGCCAGGTAAAAGTAAAAGGCACGTGTAGAGCGGATCAGCACTCGTTTAGGGCCTTGATCCCAGACAAGGAACCTTGAACCTGTCTTACTTTCGTCCATGGAAAAAGCCGGAAGGTCTTTCTGATTCGCTGAATCCGATATGGAGGAAGCATAAACAAATGAAGATGACAGGAACAGTTTCATTGAATCATGGTTTCAACCCTGTGCGCGTGAGTTTCGAGCCTTTGGATCCTTGACAAGGATCACCCTCTCTAGAACCCAGAGCCAAGCATACGTTACATCTCTCAGAAAAGTCCCTTCTGATCAGGGACCATTAGTTAATATGATAGATCATCACCCATCTTAACTCGGGTATTGAGTCTTTTGAGTCTATTTTGATCTTCTGAGGCAGATCCCCGCTTCAAAAGAACCAAGTTTAGCCAACATCAGAATTTTTGGCAAGACCAGTTTTATCTAGAATGATCTGAGCGTGGTCCACGAAAGAAAGTGTGACCCTTGACTATGCGCGAGTGTTGAGCTTGCTTAATCCCGACGGTGAGCCCGTTCACCACTCTCCTAGACTAACCCGACATTACAAACTTGAGACGAAGACCCCTCCAAAGAATTTTTCCTAATTTGAGTAATTTTTGTAAAACGAGTGATTCTTGATTCGCGCGAATTTAAGGAATTTGAGGGGGTTTTCTCAGAGAAGAAATCTGTTTGAGCCCAACCAAGCTCGTGATGACATATTTCGTCGGCGATTTGAGGCCTCTCTGGTTGGTCTCCGAACATGGGTGCTCTTCACTTTGGTGCTCTCAATTAGGTTGTGAATCTTGATGGGGAGGCAAGCGATGGGAATGAAGTAAGCCAAAGAGCAAGATTGGCTTGATGAAATGGGCCTTTGCCATAGGGAAAGAGGATGAGCTTGAAGCTGCAAGGCCACGCGATGAAGAATGAAGTGAGGCCTGCAAGAGAGAGGTGGTGAGGCTTAGAGGGAGGATGGAGAAGGGGCCAGTGACCCGTGAAATGGCCAAGAGCCTCTTGGTTCCACTAGAGATGGTTTGAGGGATGGTGTGGCAATAGGCGAGTGATGTCACCACCAAGGAACATACTATTATGAAGCTGCTGATCTCTTCTCCCATGTTTGGTCACTACATGCACACAATTGAAGCAGTGAAGCATTTATATGTAGTTAGCGTTGTAAAAGTGAAGTTCTTGTCATGAAATTAAGGTCTGCTCTCTCTAGCCTAAGAGATTGGTCTTAAGGGTGTTGTTGGGAGGACTTATGGGGAGCTTGTCCTGAAGAACGGTGAACTAAATTTCATGAACATATTACTTACCAAAAGAAAATCTTGTACACATTGGCAGTCCAGCTATGCTTTTTTCTTAGTCAACAACGGTTATAATGAGGAAGAAAGAGCTTGGGGGACTGAGATTGACCGATTCTTATTGCTAATGTGGAGCGTGGTGAAAGAAGCTACTGCATTTGCATAACTATTTTCTTTCTGAAAAAAGGACGTTCGCAAGTTTTCCAAGACAAAAAGTCCACATTTTCCATTCAAAAATCACTGCGCCCCTTTATTCATTTCTCTATTAGTCATTTCAAGATCAGCCCTTAGGCAACGAAATTTTATCTCTGTCACCGTAGGTTTGAAATTATCCCTCCCCAAAAGCGATGAAGTTTGAATTCTGTCACTTAGGCCTGAACGTAAGATGAGGGAACCATAATTTTTGAGGCCTGAACGTAAGATGAGGGAACCATAATTTTTGTCAATTTAGGTGAGACCTAAAGTGATGAAATTTCATATTTATTATTGTAGGTTTGAATTTTAAGTTGACGAAACTTTGATTGTCGCCTTAGAGTATGACCTAAGCCAACAAAGTAAAGAATTTTCGCCTTTGGACGACAAAAAGTATTTTGTCGCAGAAGATTTTGTCGCCCTGGGATGCTTCTCTAGTACTTATATTCATGAGATTTTTGCCTTACTAATGAGATACCTGGTAGTGGAATTTGTGTCAAGTTGGCGTTCCACTTCACCACGTTTGGACTAAAGTAGGTCAATACCCCTATGGCCTGTGTGGAGATCTAGCTCTTAATTACTCAAGCAACTGTGATTTGGTCATGTACGTGTGCTTCTTAGATTTGATGTAAAGTAAATAGGAGGAAGTAGTAGATACTGCTTGGTTAGTGAACATATCACCGTCATCAACAGGTAATTGGAAAAATCCCAAGAAAACGCGGCCAAGTATATTTGCTTACCATACTGGACTCAAAAGTGTTTGGTTGCCCTATTTATGCTTGTGTGAGTGATGTTGTACTAGAGCTTAGGGTAAAAAAATGTATATTTCTAGGTTATACACATGGGGTGAAGGCTACGGGCTGTGGTATCCTAAGGAAGATTCGCCGGAGTTTATGTTCAGTAAGGAGGTCACCCTTAACATATCTACTCTATTTGAGAAGGGTAGTGAGGGATCAATTGCAAAGAAAGATCTAGATAACGTTCAGAAACAAGTTGAGCTTTATGGAGAGCCTAGTTACATTCAAAGTGTAGTAGATGTGACAATGTCTAGGGTTGTTAGATTACATAGTTGATGACAGTTGTTTCGAGGTCACGATTGATAAAACATCGAGATGGTCAATGGAGATGGATGAGATGGAGCAACAATTGTATACATATATTGAAAAAAATAATTTGATTATAGTAGAGACAACTTCGATTTTAAAGATATCGAAAGTGAAGATTCTTATCACTAGTGACTAGAAAGAATTACATTGGGAAAGTGTCAAGGTGCTTCAATATACAATTGAGATATTCTATAAATACCCAACTTATTGCAATTGTAAATCATCTAGACTATCAAAGTATACTTGGATGAAGGTGAAACATTTGTCCCATGCTTCACATAATGCTCCACATGCTAGTTCTATTGGTTGTGTTAAGGTTGATTGTAAACTTGCAATTAGGAGAATGCATATAGGCCCCGTTTGGTTCGGCTTTGAGGGAATGCATTTGGGAAAATGCAAATACCTTTGGATTAAAGGGATTTCGAAATGCAAATACTATTTGGTAAATTTTGCATTGTGAAAAACTTTGACCTAAATACCGTTTGGTTAATACCCCATTTTGCTAAGGGGCTTTTGCAAAATTTTTTTATTAAAAAAACAATTGTTTTTTTTTTCAAATTCACTTTCCTTTGGCCGCCAGCCACCCTCCGACAACCAAAATTGGCCGTCGGCCACCCTCTGGCGGCCAATCTAGCCGACGAAAGGCCTCACCTAAGGTCGCCCGACCTTGGGCGGGGTGGCCTGAGGTCGAGCGACCTCAGGCGGCGGTCGCCTAGGTCGTGAACCCAGGGGACTGCAGTGGTCGCGCGACCACCTAGGTCGCGAACCTAGGCGATGGTGATGGTTGCATGACCACCTGGGTCGCCTGACCCAGGCGCGTGACCGCCTGAGGTCGTGCGACCAAGGGCAGCGGTTGCCCCCCTTGGCCGGCGGTCGCCCCCTTGGCCGGCAGTTGTCGGTGGTCGCCGGCGGTCGTCGGCGGTCGTCGGCTTCCTTGGCCACGTGGAGAAGATGAACAATACACCATGTTGCATTCCGAAAATGCAAGTTCCAAATGCACCTCTGGAGCAACATTGGACTAAGGGACTTTGAGGCAGATTTGGAAATGCATTGCATCTTCCCAAAGTCCTCCCAAAGTTGAACCAAACGGGTTCGCATTTGGCCAAGGGGCTTTCAGGGCTGAAAGCCCCTTGGCAAAGCTGAACCAAATGGGGCTATAGTTAATCCAGGTAAACATAGTGATGTTGTGAAGTGGATTCTCCCGATTTTGTAGACAGTTGGGTATGTTTCACAAGATGTAGTTCAAGTATTGTGGGCAATAATTGGATTTGCGAACCCAGATCACGTAGCGAGCTTGAAGGATGGTAGAAATTTGAGCAGCTATGCCTCTATTTTTGTTAATTGTGTTGATGTAGTGTCTAGTGGAAGTTAGGGGTATTGCTAAAGAATCGAGTTCATCTATGATCAAAATTTTTGCGTCAATATAGCTATTAAGAGAGGCTGTGACCCTAAAAAAGCTTCTTGCGGCAGACAATCTTTTGGACATGTAGACCGAATTCATTCCTCTCGATAGGTCCAAGCACAACTTGGGCTTGTTAGATATCCGTGACAATTGAGCGCCCATCAAGACATTAGGAAATGTTAAAGCCCAAATATAATTTTAACCTATCTAGAGCCAAGGAACTTCAAAGGATTTTGAAAATATAATAGCAAAAGAATTTGCTAAACGTCTTCACTTTTGCCCAAAATCCTTTAGAGGTCTAAAAGCATTTGTGGTTGCATCTAGGCATTAGAGGAGCAAAGTAGGAGGTCAAAGTTAGCGGGAGTTTCCACGAACCATTCTTTTTTGCCTTACTTTTGTCGGCCATTTAGCCTGATACAGAGGAGAAAGAATTGGATGAGGGCTACACATTCCAAGTTGCATCAGTCAACTTTACTTTTTTGCCATACCTTTGTTGGCCATTTAAGGTTTACATGCCAACGTTTTCGTTTCGGGGAGCAATTTCGCTAGAATTTTTTTTTTTTTTTTTTCGTTCGGGAAAGTTTTTTAAGATTGAAGGTGTTTGACAACCGAAAAAAATTTGTTTCTAACGTAAATGCGTTTGGTAAAAATTTCCAATTTTTTGATTCTTTTAATTTTCTTTTTTTCTTTTTCCTTTTTCTTTTTTTTTCCTTCCCGTTGGCCGCCGCTGGTGAGGCTCCAATGAGCTCGCTGGAGCCTCGCCCGGCTAGGCGCCGCTCGACCTCGCCCAGATCTGCGAGGCTCCGGCGAGCTCGCCGAACCTTGCCCTGGCCTGGCGAGGCACCGGTGAGCTCGTTGGACCTCACCCGGCGGCTCGTCGGCGGCGGTGATGGGGCGGCGATGGAGCGGCTAAGGGGTGGGAGAAGGAAGAGGAAGAGGAAGAAGAAGAAGAAAAGGGAAAAAAAAAAAAAAAAGGAAAAAAAAGTGTTTCTTGAAATTGTTCCTCGAAAACAAGAAACAACTTTTCTTGTTTCGATTTCTACTCTAAATCGTTCTAACAAAAATTTACCAAACGTGTTTTCGTTCCCTGAACAAAAGAACGTAAAACAAAAGTATTAGGGAGCGTTACACGCAGACCCTTAGCTTGGGATTCTTCTCATTGCCTTTTGATCTAAAGGAGCAAGTATAGAGCGAGTTTTACGCAAACCTAACTATATCAGGGCGGCCATTTAGAGCCTATTTGTTAATTGATTAAATATTTGATTACGTTCTTTTATTTCTAGGAATAAATTTGGCACAGGATTTTATTTGATAAAATTTTTCTTTTCAGGAATAGTTTTGGAACATAATAAAAAATAAATAAAAAGTTGATTTTTGTTCTCGAGAACAATTTTAAGAATTAAATATGAATTTTCTTCTCTTTCATTTTCTTCTTCTTCCTCCTCCCAACCCATCACTCAGCCATTGCCACCCCATTGCTACTCGTTGGCCACCACTGGCAGCAGCGGTGGCGGCAAACAAGCAGTTGGGCGAGGTTCGGCGAGCTGGCCAGAGCCTCACCTTGCCCCCGGTGAGACTCGACCTCGCCCAGTCAACGTGAGGTCGACCTCATCTTGGCTTGGCAAGGACCAACCTCATCAATGGCTAGGCGAGGAGGAGGTCGGGCCTCGTTGGGCTAGGCGAGGCTCTGACAAGGTTGCCAAACCTCACCAAGCTACTTGCTGACCACCAGCGACGATGGCAACCGCCATAAAAGTAGGAACAATAAGAGAAAAGAAAAATATAAGAAAAATATAATAAAAGTATTAAAACATTAGAAGAAATAAAAAAATTAAGAGTTTTACCATAAACATTTCTATTCGAGAATAAAAATTTTGAATAATTACTAAATACCTTCAAATGCTTAGAAATTGTTTATAAAAATAAAATAAAAAGAATCATTTCGATTACAGAATAATTATTATTTGCACTCTTAACCTGATAAATTATACATATATATATATATATATATATATATATGTATACATATAGTTCTTGGTGAGTGGGAAGGGAATATGATCAATTTCTAACTTTATGAAAGGTGGCGGGTTGGTTCTTCAACTGGAGATCATATAATCTCACTAACATGGACGGTGGCCTGTTCAAACGGGAGAGAAAATGTGCAAAAGTGGGGCCAACTTATTATTCCTCAGGACTTATGTCCTTTCATTTTGATGCACAGGATGAATGGGTGACTGTCCACGTAGTCCCCCTTTTTTTTTATAAAAAAAACATAGTAATTGAAATATTGATTTTCCCTCCAACTCCTTAATTTTCATTCGTATTTTCTCTTACTTTTTTTCCCTTCAATTCATTTACGATTCATACCAACCAAAGTACTAAAATCATGTATACATTGGCAGTCCAGCTTGCCTATTTCTTTTACGGTTATAATGAGGAAGAAAGAGATCGTGGGACTGCAATATTGACCGTTTCTTATTGCAAATGTGGTGCGTTGGTGAAAGGGAGTCATCAAATTTTGAATAAATCCTATTTTTAAGAGTCAATTGCAATAATACTAAGTATTATTATACTTGGTAGGAAAAAATAGAGATATAGAGATAAATGTACTTGAAATCCTAAAAGTGAAATCCTTATACAGGGCTATGAGGATTTAGTTTGTGTTTTTTAACGCAGTTTGCTGTTTTTTTTTTTTCAACTTTTAGCTCTTTAATTTTTTTAGTCTAATTTAGTTTGGGCTTCTTTTGAATTTTTGAATTTTTTAAGGTGGCGTTTGGCAAGTGCTGCATTAGCGCTGTGTGTCTTAGAAAAGTAATAAAATAAGATATATCGACATTTTCGATTAACTAATTAGATGGAATTAACCAAATAAATTGATTAAATAAATTTGATAAGTTTTAAGATTTAAATATGTTTTTGAATATTTTAGGATCCAATCACGCAACAAGTTCAAAAAATTTCAATCCATTCATTTTTAAAAACTAAGCTATAGTGTAATGACGCAATAAAAGGAAGTTGAATAGTTATGGCACAAATGATAACATTTTATGTCGAAATTGATTTTGAAAGATAAATAGATTTTTTATTTCTATTTATGGATGAATTTTGAGAAAATAAACGATTGAAACGACACAAAATTTCTATTCTTTGAATATAAATTCATTTAATAATGAAAAGAATTTCACTTTCCCGAGTGGTGGTAGCAAGGGGAGGGGGTGGCAGTCAGTAGTGATCGGCAAGTAGAGATGGTGGTGACCGGTTGATGAGAAGTAAAAAAAAGAGAAACAATTTCGATTTATATTCAGAAATATAAAAGTAAAATTTTTTTGTTTCAATTTTTATTCCAAATCTATTTCGCAATGTAAATTTATTTCATAAAAAAGAATAATATTATTTTACCAAATGGATTTTTATTTTAGAAATAGGCCTGGAATAGAAAAATAGTTGTAAAATATAAATAAAATGATTATCATATGTAATTTTAAAAACCTAGAAAGAAGTAGCAAAGGTCCCGTTACCATAGCGAGGTGTGTGATTAACATGTAATGGTAAAAATCAGAGCCCCTTTTTTCCTTCGGCTCACCCAGAAAAACGAAGAATGCTTTTTATCTTTACATTTGAATTGTCTATGCTTCTCGAAATTCGCATCTCATAATCGAATCGGACCGCCGAACCGTGCGAATTGAACAGGGAAAAATTTGGCCGAAACCCAGGAATTGACGTACAATTCGACCGGTCGAATCACCGCTAGCTGAATGGTGGGTCCCACGTGTCCCACGTGTCATGACTAGACGTCTCTGTTTTCTTTTTCCTCGTGACGTGCAGTGACTAGACTCGCGGTGGGCCCCACCATGCTTTGCCTAATTAACGGAAGGCGACGAAACTTCGGCGTATGTTCGGGATTGCCCCATATCTTCTTTCGACATGTTCCCTGAGTCCCCGATCGATGGACTCTATTAATGATTATTTATTCGTTATTTCTAAGGGCAATGATGTAGTGGGGAATTTAAAGGGTCAACATTTCCAACTTGAATCTCATTTATCAATTGAATCAAGTGATCGATCCTAGGCGAAAAAGTCATGGAAACACCCTCACGAGCTAAATTAAAATAATTACTACGTCAGAAGAAGAATCACTCAAAATGCAATTTAAACGTTAGTTCTTGGAAGCCTCATCAATGTTATTCATTCCATGTAAAAAAAAAAGGGATTTCGTCCAACCATAAAAGGTTATTGAACTAACACTTATTTGGTAGTTTGTCAAGGCATTGAAATAAGCATAATTTACCATCAAAATCTATCTTACAATATCTTTTATCTCTTTAACTTATATATTATCTGTTTGATAGAAGCTGCTACATTTACATGACTGTTTTTCTTTTACAAAAGCACATTTGCATGTCAGAAAAAGTTTTGATTTTCTTACAACTACGAAGTCCCCTTCTTCTTACTAGCTGTGTCAGTAATTTCAAGGTTCGAAAATTTTCCTCCCCAATAGCAATGGAGTTTGAATTTTGTCACTTTGGGTTTGAACCTAAGGTGATAAATTTTTTATGTTGTCACTTTAGGTTGCACCTAAGGTGACAGAAGTTTAATGTTTGTCGCCATAGGTTCAAAACTTAAGTGATGAAACTATGTCACCTCAGAGTATGAATTTGTTGCCTTTCGTCAACAAAGAAAATTATATTCTATCGTTTCTGGGCAAACTGAGCTACAAAAAATTATTTTGTCGCAAAATCTTTTGGGTGTTTTTCTAGAAGTGATATTAATGAGATTTATGCTCTCAACGTTAGGTACTTGATATTGGAATCTGTGTCACGTTTGGGTTCCACTTCACCATGTTTGGTTTAAAGTAGGCTAATCACTACAAAAATTATTCTGCGCCTTTTAAAAATCATATGATATTCGGAGAAAAAATGCTTTAAAAAGACCACATTTTGTTTATTTTCATTTTCATCAACAAAATAACTGAAACACGATAAAATAAAATAATGACCTCAACAATAGAATATTCTCTAATAATTGTCTGATAATATCTGTTATCGGAAGAGGCAAGCTCCTAAATGATATACCTTTACATACAACTTTCATAAAAGACAACTTTACATGAAATTCAAAATATATCTATGAGATCAACCACCTAAATGATATACTTGTAAATATGATTTTTTATAGTTTTAAAGAAATTAAAAATATTTCAACTTTGATGAGCTTGAAAATAGTCACATACTTTTGCTTCGAAAATGTATAATGAAAATGCTCTTTGGCAGAATGGGGATGGCCATGGATGGCTCATTGGGGTAAATTTGAATTTAATGTGAGTTGCAATATTATGAATGTGCAGTTTCTTTCCAAATTCATATAATTAATTAAGCAAAAACTATAATAAAGGAGCAAATTCATGTCCTTCAATGTAGCAACTAAAACATAAGAAAAGTATCCAGCACCTTTTCAATTGAACTGATATCTGAAGCTTTGAGGGAGTGTCTGATACGACTAGGTGGTCTCTTCTTATCGTCTTCCTTTCATACAAAGCAAGGCATCAAGGGAGTAAAGGAAATTAAAGTTAGTGGGAGTTTCCAACAACTTTACTTTTTTTGCCTTACTTTTCGTGGGCTATTTAGTTTGAGAATTTTCGTGATAATCCCTCCAACGATGGTGCTTAGTCAGGTTTCATTGCTTATTTTAACATATTGAAACTCGCATGTTTCGTACTCTTTATTGATAAAAGAATATTTTTCTTCCCTTCTAATTTTACATTTTAGAGTTCAGATAAAATAGTTTAAAAACTTACTTAGGTCTATATTGCCTTTTGATCTAGAGGAGCGAAGTATTGGGTGTAAGCTCCATTAGGACGGCCATTTAGCCATAGATATCATTGTATGAATTAATTTGCTAAGTTAATGCTAAATGTGCATTTCAATAAATAAATTAAAATGAGCTAAAAATTCCATTCCAGGCAGAATATTGCTCATTTTTTCAGAGCAACTAGGAGAAGGTCGTGACTTTATCACTTCAAAATTATTCTGCACCATCTGAAAATCTTACGATATCTTGAGAGAAAGTGCTTCAAGATGATCATTTTTCGTTCATTTCCTTCTTTTATCAACGAAGCAACCGTAAGCGAAACACAAAAACAAAATGAAATAAAACGTCGCACTCGAAGAAAGCGAGGATCGGAGCACTCAGTCCATTCTCCCATCCCATTTTTATCCACACGGGATAGAATTTTCTTTTCGCGTCCAATGGGAGGATAGGACGATGGCCTAGGACGTAATTTCCGCTCCACCCCTGGGGGCATTATCGGTAGGAGGAAATGATGCCGTAGCCAACGATCTGCAGCAACTTGCTCGCTGTACCGTAATGACACGGCAAAAGCCTGGAAAGGAGGAGGAGCAAAGTGTCTTCGTCATGGTCAAAAGCAGAACGCCTTTTTGACTTTGGCTCGCCGAGAAAAAAGCGAAAGGTGCCTTTTTTATCTTTAGATTTGAATTCTTTGTGCTTCTCGGAAATCGCATCCGATATAAATCAAATCGGAGCAACTTGCTCGCTGTACTGTATTGACACGGCAAAAGCCTGGAAAGGAGGAGCAAATGTCATGTCTTGGTCAAAAAACAGACCGCCTTTTTTTCCTTTGGCTCAGCGTAGAAAAACGAGAGGTGCTTTTTTATCTTTACATTTGAATCCTTCGTGCTTCTCGAAAATCGCATCCCATAATCGAACGGTGTGAATTGAACCAGGGAAAAGTTTGGCCGAAACTTTGAATTTAGGGGACACAAAACCCGATACGCACGAAAAGACTGGCCACTAGCTGAATGGTGGGTCCCACGTGTCCCACTTGTCCTGATTAGACTTCTTTACTTTCCTTCCCTCTTGACACGTCGTGACTAGACTCGCGGTGGTCCCCACCATGCTTTTCCTAATCAACGGAGGGCGACGAAACTTCAGCGCAAGTTCGAGATTGCCGCGTATCTTCTTTCAACATGCTTTGCCTAATCAAACTCTTCATGCCACAAGTGAATGCCAATGTTCTTTATCGAAAAAAGAAATTGAGTTTCCGTGTCGCACCACCAGGTAAAATAGCCTATTTAATTAGACACGTTAGAGAATATATGCAATCTCTAGTCGTTATTTACTATCAAGGCAAATGCTTGAATTGTGATAAAATAGCAATCAGCTAAACTTGATCTATGAGTCCTCTTTTGTTAATTTATTTCCCATCAGTGGAAAACTTGAGCTGTTGATGGGTCTAACGAAGAGAGCACAAAATATAGAGGCGATGGATTCCAACTGATGTATAATTTCTAAGCAGGGAAAGTACAACTCGATAGCTATTGAAATAGGTGTCCTGCTTGTCCTCTGGTCTTCGATGGTGTCGTCTTTCCCTGGCCTTTTCCCTTTCCCATGGACTTGCTTCGGGGCATTTTCGCCATTGAGAGTCGTCTCCTGTGACCGTACGATCCCTGCAATGGGCTCCAAATTTCACAAGCATGTATTTAGATTTTGCTTTCTTCAGCTGGATGGCTTTCTAAATCCATTTTTGGATTAAATATTCATTTTAAAAATAAATAAATAATAAAATTATATTATCAAACGTATTTATGTTGTAAATCTATTCTCGAAAAAAAATAATTTTAACAAAAAATAAAATAATTATCATACGTGATTTTCTTATCATCTTCTTGCATACAAAGCAAGGTATCATCGGAGCAAAGAAGGACACATTAGTGAGAGTTTCAACCAAACTTTACTTTTCTGCCCTACTTTTTGTCAACCATTTTTAGCCGGAGATTTTTCTTATTGCCTTGTGATCTAGAGGACCAATGTATTGGATGCAAGCTGTATCGAGACGGCCATTTAGGGCGTAGATAAAAATTTTCTGGTCAAAAATTATATTTTTATTATTAAATAAGTTTCGAAAGAAACATACGCATTTGATAACCAAGACAAAATTTTTATTTCCTAATGAAATTCGTTTAATAACACATAAAATTTCTCCCTTTCGAGTGGCGGTGGTGGCCGGTGGTAGCAGCTACCGGCGGTTAGGTGTTAGGGAGAGACTCCTTCGGATGAAAAAAAAAAAAAAAGAGAAATAATTTCTATAAATTGAAAAATAAATTTTTTTAATTCTGATCTCTATTCAAAATATATTTGTGGAATTTCTGGAATAGAAATTTTTCTAGAAAGAGAAAAATGAAAGTGTTTTATCGAACATATTTTTATTGCAAAGATAAATCTGAAATAAAAAAATACTTTTGAAACAGAAATAAAATAGCTCTCGTGGGCGCCTTTGGCCTAAGATATATATATCTATATATTTTTGCTTTTATACCATCGTTTGAATAAGTTTGCTAAGTTAATGCCAAATGTGCATTTAAATAATTAAATTAAGATAAGCTAAAAACTTCCACTCCCAGAGAAATATTGCTTATTTTTTCAGAGCAACTAGACAAACGTCATGATTTCATCACTTCAAAATTATTCTGCACCATCTGAAAATCTTATGAAGAAGAGAAAGTGCTTCAAGATGACCATTAATTTTGTTAATTTCCTTTTTTAATCAACAAAGCAACCGTAAATGAAACACAAAAAAATAAAATAAAGTAATGATCTTAAAAATCGTGCTTCAATGCTTGTTTCGTCGCACTCGAAGAAAGCGAGGATCGGAATGCTCATTCCATTCCCCATCCCATTTTTTTATCTCTACGAGATAGAATTTTCCGTTCGAGTCCAATGGGAGGTTGGGACGATGGCCTAGGACGTAATTTCAGGTCCACCCCTAGGGGCATTATCGGTAGGAGGAAATGATGGCGTAACCTAAAATCTGGAGCAACTCGCTCGCTGTACTGTACCGACACGGCAAAAGCCTGGAAAGGAGGAGCAAATGTCATGTCTTGGTCAAAAAACAGAACGCCTTTTTTCCTTTGGCTCACCGAAGAAAAACGAAAGGGGCTTCTCGAAAATCGCATCCATAATCGAACGGTGTGAATTGAACCGGGAAAAGTTTGGCCGAAACACAGGTAAATGATGTACGATGTAATTTGAATATTGGGGACACAAAACCTGATACGCATGAAAAGACAGAGGCCAGGACCTTAGCTGAATGGTGGGTCCCAGGTGTCCCACTTGTCCTGATTAGACTTCTTTACTTTCTTCCCTCTTGACACGTCGTGACTAGACTCGCGGTGGTCCCCACCATGCTTTGCCTAATCAACGGAAGGCGACGAAACTTCAGCGCAAGTTCCAGATTGCCGCGTCTCTTCTTTCAACGTGCTTTGCCTAAATCAAACTCTTCACGACAGGTGAATGTCAATGTTCTTTATCGAAAAAAGAAATTGAATGTCTGTGTCGCACCAAGTTTGGGCTTTTTCTTAAAATAGAATTCTCTTGAGTCACGTTTGCTTCATCATTAAAAATTTAAATAGAATTCTCTTGAGTCACGTTTGCTTCATCATTAAAAATTTAACATTCATTTTGGAGCGAAAATTTGATAGAAAATACTTTTGGATTAGCTGATACATGTTTGGATTTTCGATTACACAAAAAAAAATTAAATAATTAGTGTCATAGTTAATATAATTTAGAATTTTTACAGAATCGCCACTCATCATTGCCCACCCATTACCCTCGCCTTCGTGTGTGTGTGTGTGTGATCACTGGAGACGTCAACTTTTCATCGGTTTGACTTGCCCGCTATTCCTTGGTCTCTTTTTCTCTGCACAGAGCTCGCAACCTATGTCCAATGGAAGTCGCGACGAGCGGAGGTTGCTAGCCTTGCACGGCTGCAGATCTATGGATGCATATGGCCGCATTGTCGAGCTCGACTTAATTAATTCGCTCGATTTTTTGAGTAATGGAGAGAGGCCCTCTGCCCTGTTTTATCATTAAAATCAGTACCAAAAAAGAGAAATGAAAGAGGAAATCCCTTCGCCAGGAGGGGCATTTGGGTATTTTGGCAGTAGCAAAAAGACGGAATGCAATTGACAAGGGAGAGAGAGGAAAAGGAGGATATCGTGTGTCGTGGAGCAGGAGCCAAGGAATAAGAAAACGATTCTAAGTTGACTTGGCTCGCGTGTTGGACGGCTCGCGGTCTCAAGTTCGTGGTCCCTTCCCCATCGAAAACGTAGGATCAGTCTCGGGAATGGCAAAGGGCTAACGAAGGATCACATCCCTTCTTCAGGCTTACTCCAGACACACCCGCACACACGGCGAGGGAGAGAGAGATACGTGAGATACACGAGATACGCTAAGCGGAGCAAAGTATTGCTATGGCAAGCTCAGACGAAGACGAAGGAACTTCGTCGGAAAGCGAGTATTAAGTGTTTCTGAGTTTCAGAGGACCCAATACTTGCGTAGGATTCATGGACTTCTCTTATAATTGTCTGATAATATCTGTTATCAGAAGATGCGAGCTCTTAAAGGATATACCCTTATGTACAACTTTCATAGAAGATAACTTTAGATGAAATTCAAAATGTATCTATGAGATCGACCACCTAAATAATATACTTGTAAACATGATTTTTTTATAATTTTAAAGAAATTAAAAACATTTTAACTTTATGAGCTTGAAAATAGTTACGTACTTTTGCTTCAAAAATGTATAATAAAAATGCTTTTTGGCAAAATGGGGATGGCCATGGATGGCTCACCAGGGTAAATTTGAATTTAATGTGAGTTGCAATATTATGAATGTGCAGTTTCTTTCCAAATTCATATAATTAATTAAGCAAAAACTATAATAAAGGAGCAAATTCATGTTCTTCAATGTAGCAACTAAAACATAAGAAAAGTATCCAGCACCTTTTTCAATTGAACTGATATCTGAAGCTTTGAGGGAGTGTCTGATACGACTAGGTGGTCTCTTCTTATCGTCTTCCTTTCATACAAAGCAAGGCATCAAGGGAGTAAAGGACATTAAAGCTAATGGGAGTTTCCAACAACTTTACTTTTTGGCCTTACTTTTTTTCGGCCATTTAGTTTGAGATTTTTCATAATAGTCCATCCAGCAATGGTACGGTACTCAGTTAGGCTTTGTTGTTTATTTTAACATGTCTATATCTATATGCCTTCACCCTTCGTTGGTAAAAGAATATTTTTCTTCTATTTTAATATGGGAATACCTTCGAATTTTACATTTCAGAGTTCAAATGAAGTAGTTTAAAGACTTGGTCTATATTGCCTTTTGATCTAGAGGAGCGAAGTATTGGGTGCAAGCTCTCCATCGGGACGGCCATTTAGCCGGAGATGCTTTTTTTTCTTTTTTTTGCTTTTATATCATCATATGAATTAATTTGCTAAGTTAATGCTAAATGTGCATTTCAATAAATAAATTAAAAATGAGCTAAAAAATTCCATTCCGGGCAGAATATTGCTCATTTTTTCAGAGCAACTAGGAGAAGGTCGTGATTTCATCCCTTCAAAATTATTCTGCACCATCTGAAAGTCTTACGATATCTTGAGAGAAAGTGCTTTAAGATGACCATTTTTCGTACATTTCCTTCTTTTATCAACGAAGCAACCGTAAGCGAAACACAAAAACAAAATGAAATAAAACAATGATGTTAAAAATGGTGCTTCAATGTTTGTTTCGTCGCACTCGAAGAAAGCGAGGATCGGAGCACTCAGTCCATTCTCCCATCCCATTTTTATCCACACGGGATAGAATTTCCCTTTCGCGTCCAATGGGAGGACAGGACGATGGCCTAGGACGTAATTTCTGGTCCACCCCTGGCGGCATTGGGGGCATTATCGGTAGGAGAAAATGATGGCGTAGCCAAGGATCTGCAGCAACTTGCTCGCTGTACCGTAATGACACGGCAAAAGCGTGGAAAGGAGGAGCAAAACGTCTTCGTCATGGTCAAAAGCAGAACGCCTTTTTTGACTTTGGCTCGCCGAGAAAAAGCGAAAGGTGCCTTTTTTATGTTTAGATTTGAATTCTTTGTGCTCCTCGGAAATCGCATCCGATATAATCAAATCGGACCGCCGGCCGGACGGGCGAATTGAACCGGGAAAAGTTTGGCCGAAATCCTGATACTGACATAGGATTCGACCAGCCAGATCAGAATTTTGGGGACACTAAACCCGATACGACGCTGTATCACGAAAAGACAGAGGCCAGCACCAGTAGCTGAGTTGTGGGTCCCATTTATCCACGCGAACGGGCACATTAAATTTTTATCAACCATTTTGGACGAAATTTTGACGGGAAGTAATTTTGGATTTGCTGGTACAAATTTGGATTTTCGATTACATAAAAATAAATTTGAATAATCAATGCCATAATTAATATAATTTAGGATTTTTACAGAATTATCACTTGCCGTTGTCCATTCATTGCTATCATGAGCCCTCATCTGTGTATGAATCCACTGACAACGTTAGCTCTTCACCGATTTAACTTGTCCGCTATCCCTTGGTCTCTTTTTATCTCTGTGCGGGCCTTGCGACCTATGTCCAATGGAAGTTGCGACAGGCAAAGATCACTAGCCTCGCACGGCGAAAGGCAGAGGTTACTCCTCATTGAGCGCACAAATAAAAATGCCTATTTAATTAGACACATTAGAAAATGTATACACCTAGGGGCATTATCGGTAGGAGGAAATGATGGCGTAACCAAGGATCTGGGGCAACTTGCTCGCTGTACTGTACTGACGGCAAAAGCCTGGAAAGTACGAGCAAATGTCATGTCTTGGTCAAAAAAACAGAACGCCTTTTTTTCCTTTGGCTCACCGAAGAAAAACGAGAGGTGCTTTTTTATCTTAACATTTGAATCCTTCGTGCTTCTCGAAAATCGCATCCCATAATCAAACGGTGTGAATTGAACCGGGAAAAGTCTGGCCGAAACACGGGTGATGACGTCCGATGTAATTTGAACATTGGGGACACAAAAACCGATACGCACGAAAAGACAGAGGCCAGCACCACATAGCTGAATGGTGGGTCCCCACGTGTCCCACTTGTCCTGATTAGACTTCTTTATTTTCTTCCCTCTCGACACGTCGTGACTAGACTCGCGGTGGTCCCCACCATGCTTTGCCTAATCAACGGAAGGCTACGAAACTTCAGCGCAAGTTCGAGATTGCCGCCTATCTTCTTTCAACGTGCTTTGCCTAATCAAACTCTTCACGCCACAGGTGAATATCAATGTTCTTTATCGAAAAAGAAATTGAGTTTCTGTGTCGCACCATGTAAAATTTGGGCTTATTTTAGATGGAATTTTCTTGAGTCACGTTTGCTTCATTTGTCTACTGCCGTCTATGTCTATGCAAACGGGCTCATTAAAAATTTAACGATCACTTTGGGCGAAATTTTGATGGAAAATCTTTTGGATTTGCCGATATAAATTTAGATTTTTGACAATACAAAAAAAGTTTAAATAATCAGTGTCTTTTGGGGCAAAAATTTGACTTGTCCGCTATCTCTTGGTCTCTTTTTTTTTCTACACGGAGCTCACGACCTATGTCCAACGGAAGTCGCAACGGGCGGAGGTCGCTAGCCTCGCACGGCTACAGATCCATGGTTACATATGGTCACGGTGTCGGGGCTTAACTCAGTTAATTCGCTCGATTTTTTTAGCAATGGAGAGAGGCCCTCATCCATGTTTTATCATTAAAATCAGTTCCATAAAATGGAAATAAAAAAGGAAATCCCTTCGCCAGGAGGGGCATTTGGGTATTTTGGCAGCAGCAAAAGGACAGAATGCGATTGACAGGGGAGAGAGAAAAGCAGAGCTCGCGTGTTGGACGGTTCGGGGTCCCTTCTCCATTGAAAACATCGGGTCAGTCTCCCTAATGGCATTGGGCTAACGAAGGATCACATCCCTTCTTCAGGCGCACTCCAGACACCCGCACACACGGCGAGAGAGAGACAGAGAGAGATACGCTGAGCAGAGCAAACTAATGCTATGGCGAGCTCAGATGAAGGAACATCGTCGGGAAACGAGTATCAAGTGTTTCTAAGTTTCAGAGGACCCGACACTCGTGTCGGATTCACCAACTTCTTGTTCCATAGCTTGACCGACGTTGGAATATGCGTCTTCCTAGACGATGAAGAGGTTCGTGTCGGTGAGCGGATCGATGGATCGCTTCGGCGAGGGATTGACAACTCCAAGATCTACATTCCCATCTTCTCTCGGACCTACGCTTCCAGCCAATGGTGCCTCCGCGAGCTCGTGCAGATCGTGGCCAACACTTCCGAATCGGAAGGTGAAAAAAAGATCCTACCTATTTTCTTTGACGTGGAGCCTGACGATGTTAAGTTGAAAACTCCGTTGTATCGAGATGCCCTACTCAATTTGGGGCGCGAGAAGAATTTGAGCACTGAGCAGGTAGATGCGTGGAGAAAGGCTCTCATTGAGGTTGCTGCGATAAAAGGGCGGGAAGTGAAGGACAAAGGGTAAGCCAGTTGCTTCAACATGTTTGTTTTCCCAATTTTCCTTGACACTGGACCATAGATGTAAAGAATTCCAATATGATTGAGGTGGGACTTCCACTATAGTGTTACTAAATAAACAAACCTGTGCTACGTTAGTCAAAAATATGTGAAACGGCTTAACAAGGTCATCTTGTATGGTGGGCGAATTATGATATAATTGCTAGGTGGCTAAACTAATATTTGATTGTTGGTGGTGGGAGGAAAAAGAATGGGATAATGAAATGCGTGCACAAGCCTATCTAATTGTTTAATCTTTCAATATAGTAAACATTTCTCCTCTTGAATACAACTGGTCCAACTTCTATAGTTGTCGCTCGAACATAAATCATAAAATATCGATTTCAACAGCCTAAACGTTTATACATCTGTTTTTTGCAAATGTTATTAATATGATTCCAAGATTGCTAATCTCGAGTTGGAATCAAGTCATATTTCGGGTCATGACAAGATGCATGCATTGCATAGTGTATTGAACGTACGTTTTGGTGGGACGTTAATGTCCAATATGGACTCTTGGAAGATCACTTCTAGATTAAAGGTCCCATTAGTTGTCCGAATATTTTGTAGCTTATCTGGTGCTTGAATAACATCATTTCTAACCAGAAAATCGTGATTTTGCATTTCCCCCTCACTAAAATGTTTTTCCATTGTAGCAGCTATGGCGATGTGATTAAATTGGTAGTTAAGGAGGTTGTGGAAAAGCTGAATACAAAACATAGATCGGTGACTGAACATTTAGTTGGAATTGATGATCGAGTGACGGCAGTAATTGAATTGTTAGACGTCGACTCTGGTGGTGTGCGGCTCATTGGAATTCATGGCATGGGGGGTATCGGTAAAACGACTCTTGCCAAGATCGTCTTCAACCGACTCTCTTCTCATTTTGGAAAGTGTTGTTGTTTCCTTAAAGATGTTCGAGAGAAGTCGTCAAGTACTAGTGGCTTAGTTGGGTTGCAAAAAAAATTATTATCCGAAATTGGTCATCCTGCAGGGATACAAAGCATTGACGAAATTGATTATGGAACAAAGAGGACTGGAGAAGTACTTAGGGATAAGAAAATTTTCATTGTACTTGATGATGTTGCTGACAGCAATCAAGTGAAGAATTTAGTTGGAAGAAGTGCATTGTATTCAGGATCTAGAATATTGATTACAACTAGAAATAAAGACGTTTTGCGAATCAGTAGACCAAACTATCAGATCTTAGAATATGAAATGAAGGTGATGAGTCGTGATTGTGCGCTCGAGCTTTTTAGTTGGCATGCATTTAATGGAGACTCTCCATCGGATGATTACAAGGATCTTTCAAGGGAAATGGTATCTGCTATTGGGAGACTTCCGTTAGCAATTGAAGTAATTGGTTCATTCCTCTTTGACAGAGGACAACAAACATGGAAAGAGACATTGCATAAGTTAGGCAAAGCACTTCACAAGGATGTTTTTGGAAAGTTGAAGATTAGTTATGATGCCTTAAGTGAAGAGGAAAGACAAATTTTTCTCGATATTGCATGCTTTTTCATTGGTGAGCATAAGACATATCCAATTTACATGTGGGAAGATCTTGATCTTTTCCCATATACTGGAGTTGAAAACCTGATCAGTATGTCATTGGTAAAGGTCAAGAAAAATAAGTTTTGGATGCATGGTCAAGTCAGAGATCTAGGAAGGGAAATTGTTCGTCAACAAAATCTAATGAATCCTGGAAAGCGAAGTAGGATATGGACCACAGAGGACGTCCTTAATGCAATGAAAACAAAGGAGGTAATATACCTTGAAAAATACTAGTAGTTTCTCTACTTGAAAATCCTCTACATTGCACTAGGATGCTCTTTTTCTCTTTCTTCTTTTCCTACTGTAATCCTTTTCCTCTAAAATAAAATCTTGAATATCCCTCATTTCTTGCTCTCTTTTGCAGATTAAGGAGAACGTTCAAGCATTGAATCTTGATCTAGACAGTGAACATAAGGTCTTTATTCGAAGTGAAGATATTGGAAGGTTTCCAAAACTAAGGTACTTGAAATTAAATTCAGGAACATTCAAAGGTGAGTTAGCCAATAGTCTTCCCAACTTAAGGTGGATTGTCTGGAGTAATCCTCCTCACTCATTTTTTAAGCCAACCTTTACGGGCTTGGAAAATGTAGTCGTACTTGAATTTTCAGAGAATTCCTCCATAGATGATTCGAAACTACAAAGCTTAATCAAGGTGTGTAATGTGCTTATTTCTGTTTTATTTTCTTCGAAAGTGATATTTGATTGTTCATCAAATAAATATTGCATTCATTTTGACAGGTAGCAAGAAGATTGAAAGTTCTTTCTCTTGAAAGATGTCGTAGTATAAAGAGATTACTAGATTTCTCTGGATGCCCGAATTTAGAAAGGCTTAATCTCAACTTCTGTTCCAATTTGAGGAAAATTGGTGGCTCTATTGGGAAGTTGGAGTCTCTGATTGACTTGGAGATTCAGCATTGCGGTCTTAAAGATTTGCCTGAAGAAATCGGGAACTTAGTCAATCTAAAGCTTTTCTCTATTTGGCAGTGTCCACTGAAGAAACTCCCAGATTCCATATGGAAGTTGAAGTCATTACGTAAGTTGAGCTTTGAAAACATGTGTTCTGGACTAAATTCAAAAAAATCATGGGAGTTACCTAGTGCTATAATGCCTCAAAATCTGGAAAAGCTTACAATCAATAGTCTCGGTTTAAAAGGTCGACTTCCTTTGGCCATTGGAAGATTACCCTTTTTAAGATTTCTAAGCTTGTCATTCACTGGCATCAGTGAAGTGCCAGAGACAATTAGTATGCTTCCTTGCCTGGAAACGCTTTGGTTAAGATGTTGTGATGCGATTAAAGAACTACCAACGCTTCCCACAAGTTTAAACGATCTGAGAGTGTCATCGATATCGTTGCGGGTAATCCCAGACCTCTCGAATCTGACAAACTTGGTTACGCTGGACCTATCTAATGGCTATAGTCAGAGACAAGAAGGTAACCTTCCCAGTATCCCTACTCCTTCTGAGTTGGCTTCCCTTTCTCAGTTAAAGGAACTTCGTTTGACTGGTTTGGACCTACGGACACTTGATCAACTTCCAGCCTCTCTGTTAGATTTAGGACTTCATAAGTTCAATTCAGCTGTGTCGCTGTCATTTAAATCAGAAAATTTGTCAAGGTTAAGCCTCTCATCGTGTCAAATGCAAGAAATTCAACTCAACGGGCTTCAACTTCAAAATCTAACAGGGTTGCAATTGATGCGTAGTGAAACCCTCTTGAGATTCGGGCTATCAGACATGAGGAAGCTCAAAACCGTCGAGGTAATAGAATGCCAAAAGTTAGTTGAGATCCAATTTGCCGGGGTGTTTGAATCGTTGGAGCAATTGACTCTCGAGAAGTGCTTGTCATTGGGAAGGTTAGAGTCTGCCAATGAGTTGATTATCGAGGAAGGGAGATTAATTCTTCTTCCAAGAGTATTAAATAAGCTGAGAGAATTCCATATTTTTGAATGCCCAAGGATACTCCAAATTCAAGTACTCGGTACATTGGAATTGTTGGAAAATATTCGAGTACTGTATTGTCCTCATTTGCGAAGTGTTTGTGGTTTGTCAAACTTAAAGAAGCTCGAGGTTATAGACTTCTGGCACTGCGATGAGCTGCGGGTTGTAGAGGGCCTTGACGAGTTAGAATTTTTGAAGCGGTTAAGCATTTGGGACTGCCCATCATTGGAAGGGTTTATTAATGTATCAACCACCAAATTGCCAAATGATTGCTCCATGCGCGTCTACTACAGCGGGAAATTTGCTGGGGCTAAGACAACGTTCTCTGGCTCCGTCCAATCTTACAAGAATAATATGGTGAGTTTGAACCTTCTCCTTTCTTTGTTTCTTTTCTTTTCTTTTCTTTCTCTTCTTTTTCATTGATGGATGGCAATACTCACCCATTTCTCCTCCTGTTTGCTTACTCCCATCTCTATATCAATTATTACGTAGTAAACATTTGATGTGGTTAATATAATCCGATATCGCTTGTCTGCAAAGTTCAAATAGGCCCCATATACATATAGACTCTCTTCGTCTAACAACTTATTCTAACTAGATTAACTTGAAAGGGAGATTTTGATATCTTATTGGACCTAAATGAAATGATTCGAAAGGCCATTGACAAAAATGAACTCAATTTCTGAGGTAGATTATATATCGAAAATTGCAGAAAGTGGAAAGCAAACGTGTGTGGGTCTCCGCTGTTGGTAGAAAAGAGACTTGGCGAATTTTAATTTTTAAGAAAGTTGTTGGTATCTTACCAGTACTTTTATAAGATTACTAATTTTTTATAGAATGTAAATTAACAATTTTTATTTGCATAATTTATCAATATTTCAAATATATCAACGTTTATAAGAAATTATCAACCTAAATTAAAGTGAAGGGAAAGGGGTTTGTTTTTGGGAAAATTGAGGCTCTTGACACAAAGGTCTACCTTTCTATGTAGATAAGTCGGAAGGCTAAATTGCGACGCATAGACGAAAGGGGCAATACGGAAATGGGGTTCCTTCCAGCATGCCACTCTGGTTGCTATGTCATGAATAAATTCTAAAACTTCATTATGTAGAAGAAATGTCATCGTTCAGCTTCTTTAATTTCATTTTTTATTGGTTTTTTAATCCATTTTAATGTCGGGTTCTTACTTAAGTGAAGATATTTGTGAATTTTGAAGTGAAGATACATTAAATAAATCGATGACTTACTACAGATGGCGTATTTTTAACAAAATTTATTTATAGTGGTAAGTGAGTTAAAATCTTTTGCTAAATTTATTTCTACGGTAAGTTTCACTCAAGTGAAATTATAGAATATATGACTTAAGGAAAGAGACATCAAATATTATTCGTCAGTTGGAGATGTATATATTAAAGTTCCATTTAACTCCATAAGAAACTTCTTGGCTTGCAGCTTATTTTCTGGAAATTTATCTATTTTAACGACATCTCCACAGCTTTTATTTATTGTCTTTGTGGAAAAATTGCACTTTTATTTTTAATTTTCCTGCAAAAGATGTGTCCTGATGAGTCAGATATCGATCTTGCATCTTCTTTATTTCTTAGAGAATGGATCTGATTGGTGCTTAACTAGGCTCTGTGGAGTTCATACATTACCTAAGATGATATTGTTTCTCTTCTCTGATGTAAATTCTTTTTCGTACTTTATCTCCACTATCATTCGTGTATCTTTTTCAAGGAATAGAATATCTTTCTGTTTCCCTATTATAGAGTAACATTGGTTAACATTAACGGTCCAAAACGGGAATCGAATATCTTTCTTATTGATTAACTTTACTGTCTTCTGTGAGGCGCGTGAGGAAGAGGCCGAGCGAAATGAATCAGTTACGTGGGAGGCACATGGATTGGGCTGCATCAGTAAAATATTTTTCTTTCTCTGTGGCAATTCACATAGAGCAGAGTAAAATTTCGTCTCAATCACAAATTCCAGAGTAAAATGTCGATGCCGGAATCGAACATCTCCGATCATGAGCATTGACCGTCACTTGCTTTTGGTCACTGGCCCTCCGGAGTTACAGATTCACAGAACCGAGAACCATTCACAGAGAACGCACACTAGAAGCTAGAAAAATCCTCTCTCCCGAATTCCTTTATATTCATATCTCTCTTCCACGCCAGTCACAAAGAAGCACCGTTGCCATCTTCAGTTGGCCGCTTCGAAGTCACGTTGCCAATACTCTACTTCACTCTTTTTTTTAGCTGAGAAGTCCGAAGCACTCAGGTTCCGTTTGAAGCTCCTTTGCCAGCGTCATTACTGGTGACACTTCCAGGACTTCCTATGTTTACTTCAATCACAGTTTGTGACCGGTAATCGCCCCTTGCCTTCAAATGCTCTGCTCTCAGCTATTCTTGGAGGAAAATAAAAAGGCAGAGAACACTAATTGAGATTTGTGAAATCGCCCCTGTTTAATAATTTATTAATGATCCGAACTCATTTTGATGCTGTTGCGATATCTTGGATTGGAACAGATGCTTTGATTTTGCAGTTAGATCTCTCGTCTGAACCGATTGCCACCTGTTTAATGAAATGCCGGAATTGCATTAGTATGAATTTAGCTTCGAATCTGACTGAGTTCATCTTGTCTACTTGAATGATTCGCTGTACTGGTTGTGTAGGTGGCATAGATCTAATTGATATTAACCTTTGAGTCATTTCCCATGTCCTTGACCTTCATACGTTTTCAATGCTTTATGTAATAATCTCGATTATGCAAAATTAGCTGAAAGTGTTGATGTACGATATTAAAAGTGCATGTTGATTGCTGCTGATGCGTTCTATTAGGAGTAGATTGAGGTGAGGAATTATGTCTTTTGTGTGAGAATGAATTCTTGCCATTGCCGAGAATGATGGTGCACGCCAAAGTACTGGGTTCTGTTACTTTTTGCATATCTACGCTAGTACGAAAGTGGTCTCCGAAAGGAAAAAGAAAAACTAGATTTGCCAGGGTTGACACTCTTGGCCAACTGGAGATTTTGCTTGTGAAATCAGTGAAAACAAAGATGGAATGGTGGCAGATTGATGATGGAGGAAGTGAATCCTATATTCCGGATTAATGGACCGAGAAAGGATAAGTAAAAATAGCAAATGAAAATTTAGAAAATTCAAAAATACGAAAATAAAAGAAAGATTGATGAAAACGTTCGGAAATGCCGGGCTCAATTAGGTGGTTAGATCTTAGGATTACATTTAGCTGAGTTTCATTTTAGTTGGCGTTCATATATTTTAGGAAATTTCGTTTAATGATTTTTAGAGAAATTTGAATTTTCCTAGATGAAATGTGTAACAAGATTAAACGAAAAGGAAATGTTAAAAAAATAAAAATAAGTAAATGAAAAGAAAAGGATTAAAATATCTCGTTGGCTTTTATATTAGGATTTACTTCTAGGGTTACTTCGATTAGTCATTTTTGTTCTTGTATCATTAATTGATTTTTGGTTTAGTAAATAAGACTTTTTAGTTGAAATTAGACTTCGGCTTTGGTTTTGAGAAATTAGGTCACTTTGTTCATGTCCCGAGGCTCAACGATAAGGTGTTGTGCTTAGTGCGACTCGTATGTGTTGCTTTTCTGCTCTTTACTTTTAGCCATTCTATCGTTGCTTTTGAGAGACATGAGGTTTCATTTTTTACTCAAGGGGATATGTTTGGGGCTCAATAACAAGACCATGCAATTTTCTTTGCCCAACTCTTATTGAATTATTTTTCCATACTTGCCTTTATGTTTTTTTCTATTAATTATTGTAACTTCATTTCTTTTCGTGACGTGATTGATCTCTTTACATGCATTTGATGCTTTTGATTTCCTTTGGTTTGGTTGATGATTAGGTCACACACTTAAGAAATAATATCAATCAATCCAAACTTATCGTGCATGACCACTGAGTGAAAGAACATTAGGATTCCATGACTTGATAAGGCCGCCTGAATCATTCTGTATGCAAACAAATGGACTCTAAGTATCAAAAGGACACTAATTAGGAAATTGGTGTAATTAAGTTCTCGACCCTCAATCTTTGGTTTGTAAGAACTAAAGCTTCCTACCAATGCTCCACTTGGCTCCTAATCGGCTCCAATAGATTAGTGGTGACTCTATAATGAAGTAGGATTCCTCATCTTTAAATCATTATGAATGAATTCCTTAGCGTTGTGCTCAGTAAGGTTTTGAGATAACTCGTGCCAAAAAAGATCAAGCAAACCTCAAAAAGAGGTGACCCGCTTGGCAGAAGTTTTTTGTGCAAGTCTCCAAATCATCGGTGAACACATGAATGAATTGGCCTATTCAATTAGACATGTTAACTAATGGGTGCAATCTCTAGTTGTTATATACCACTAAGGTAAATGTTGAAATTGTGATAAAGTAGCAATGAGCCAAACGTGATTTGTGAGTCCTCTTTGATTAATTTGTTTCCCGTCAGTGGATACTTGAGCTGTTCATGTAATGAAGAGAGCACAAAATTTATAATGGTGATGGATTCCAACTGATGTACAATTTCTAAGTAGGGAAAAAAAAAAGGAGTACAACTCCGACAGCTGCTGAAATAGGTGATCCTCTGCTTATCCTCTGAATGGTTTTCCATGGCGTAGTCTTTCACTCGCTTTTTCCCTTTCCATGGGCCTTTGCGCCACTTCTTGCAGTCAGATTGAGTGGTATCTTCTCCGATCGTACAATCCCTGCAAAGGGCTCCAAATTCCACAAGCATATATCTAGATTAGCTTTGTTCAGCTGGATGGTTTTCCACATCTCTGTTCAAGCTACCCATGGATAAGCTTTGTCACAAAAAAGAAAAGGACAAGCTAAGGATGCATGAAAAGGCATGCTTTAATTTAGGTGAAAAAGGAATGAGATGAGAGAAGAGTCCCCCCCCCAAAAAAAAAAAAAAAGAGAGTAAGGGATGGTACATGGACGGAATACATAAATTTGCCCCCATGTGAACCCAAGCAGATCTGACCCCAGTCTCTCCCCCCCCCCCGCCCCCGCGAGGGACCCCGAAAAAAAACACAGGTAGAATGCATACATTCACTCACGTGCGACTGAATTTTTACGTAAAATAATATGACAAATTACGACGTTAGCATATATCATCCCTAAATAATTTTTCTTTTCTCCAGTTATGTACAGTCTCAAATACGAGAAAATATTCAGTAGTTTGCAAGTGCCACGTCAATGGCTGACGTGGCGTGCATGTATTTACTGTTATCCAATTAGATTTCGACACATGGATATTGATATGAAAATTAAAAAAATTAATTTTTTTTCTCCTTTGCTCCTCCATCTTCAACCTCGGCTCCGCTGGGCCTGGTTATGTGAAATGCCCAAGGCGCCGGCGGCGGCGGCGGTGCCACCATCCTTGAGCTACCGCCCCACTGTGGCCACCATGGTCCGCGGCAAAGCTGTTGAGCTCGTCGCCGGCCGCCATGGACGAGCCAAGACTCGAGCTCAAAGCTGTTGAGTAGCAAAACCAGATCTGGCTGTTGAGTGAATGTCAATCGTCAAGTTCGGGCCGACCTCTCCGTCGTCCGGGTGGCTAAGCCTTGGCCGCGAGTGCTCGTCCTCAGATATGGAGATGCAGAGCAGTGATCGGCCATGGACGGCCTCTCGTCCACAGATTTGAGTGCCGACCTCCGCGTCCGCCCCCTCAGTCTCGTGACCAAGACTCCAAATCTAGCCGAACTTCCAGATCTGGAGCCATGGCCGGGAGCCACGACGGTTCCAGATCTGGACTTCACCTCCGCGTCCGCCCCCTCAGTCTCGCGGCCAAGACTCCAAATCTAGCCGAACTTCCAGATCTGGAGCCATGGCCGGGAGCCACGACGGTTCCGGATCGGACTTCACCAACCTTGGCCGACGACGGTTCCAGATCCGGACTTCACCGACCTTCACGTCACCCCTCTATCGTCTTGTGTGAACGAGCCATTATCGCTCGTGGCCAAGGCTCCAGATCTGGCGCAAATGGCTAGTTCTACACAATCGTTTTCTGTTTTGGTTGTCTCGCGACGAACAAATGCACACTTTCGAGTCCATGGATTTTGTGTTGAGTGGTGGAAGGAGAGACCAGCTTTAGCCATGGATTCTCTTCCGACCAAATTCAGACCCCTACCGCCAGAATTGGAAGTGAGGCACCCGGCGGAGGAGCTCCGGCGGTGGCAATGGCGGAAGGAGGCACGGAGGTTGGGTTCGTGGCTGCAGATGGAAGAGGAGGAAGAGAGAAGTCCAACTGGATTTGGGGATTTTTTATTAATTTCTCTATTTCCATGTCACCACATGTGTCAAATTTTGATTGGTTAACAGGAAATAAACGCACGCCACGTCAGCCATTGACGTGGCGATTGCAAACCACTGAATATTTTCTCAATACCTCAAATAGATAGGGAGAACAAGTCTTCACCAAATTTTCTTTTTACGTGTTAGCAGGCAAAGACTTGTATCAGCAAAGAAGGAAGGATATGTGCATCTTGACAATAATCTCACGTGGGTTAGTTACTAAATGGATTGTTTTGAGTTTGAGCACTAAAGTCCAATAAAATGTGGACTTCTACCGGATCTAGAGCCCAACCCACTCATAGTCCCTCTTCACTTGGCTTTAATAAATTCAGGTTGGGGGTTTTCAAGCGGGGCAACTTATTCTTTAGTTTTATCTTCTACTTATGATCTTCTTCTTCTTTTTCAAAATTGAAAAAACAGTAAAAGAATTATGATCTTTCATGCTTTAAAAAATCATTTAAATTAATATATGATTGTACATATCAATATTTATTAACTTATCAATTTTAAGAAATGTTAGATACTTCATTGTAGAACTTGAAAGTTTTCAATAAAAAAAAAGTAGCAGACTTATTTGAAACCTTATAAAACTACTAAAATTTATCTTTTACACACTATGGCTAAAAGGTCTTGTTTTTAAAATATCTGTGTGTTTTAGTAATGTTGGTTGGGTTGAATACAAGTTGGGTAGGGGTCAAGTCGGGTATGGGTAATTGAATTTGAATCGCATATAATTGGATCAAAATGTGTTATAATAAATCGATTTGGGTTGACCCATTTTTTACTCGATATATCCATTTGATAGCCCTACTGATAGGCATAAATGAAGGAAGAGAGAGAAGAAAGAAAAGGGTTAGAGAGGCCTTAAAACAATCTATCAACCTTATTCACACTTCTAGTGGAATTTCAACAATAATTGACTAGCTCTACATAGGTTATTTTATCAATTATCCACGCCATCAATACCCACACCATTAAATGCTTGTTATATGATCATTCGGACAAAGAATTTCTTTCACTTATTCGCATTTTAGGATGACAGATGTCTAAGTCTTTGGCATCATAATGTTGGAGCTGTTGATGAGAGTACTGGTTGATAAAACTGAGCTTTTCTATCTCCTCTATTTCTCATTAATTGGGTATTAGCATCATAAGGAGTACTCAGAGGTATATCATCAAATGCCCATATTATTTCAAGTAGCCTCTTTATTACATAATGCTCTTGAGTAAGCATTGATCACCATCACTTCTAATGATTTAAACACCCAAAATAACATTAACTTCTCCCAAGTCCCTTGATATCAAATTAAGAAGTCAAAAAACATTTTGTTTCATTTACAACATCAATGCATGTACCAAATTACATTTACTATTCTTCTCACAAGAAAGAAAAATCAGTTTTTTACACAGCTAAAAAAAAATTCCTTTCCATGATGCTAACAAAACAACAATTAATTCCATGGCTACCCAACAAGAGAACACATTGAGATTGAAATGGACTATCATATCCTAGGCTTTAAAATCAACAAAGCTTTGGACGCTCACTTCAGCCTCAGAGGTTTCGCTAACAAAGAAACAAATGTGGATTTCGTGAACATTAACCGCAAGATCAAAAGAAAATAGAAAAGAAATGACTTCAGCAACCAGCATTAGTTCAAGCTCAAACCCTCTATCTAACTTTATGTTTCCATATACAATATGAGAACCCAAAACATTCAGTAGAATATGCAGGATACTTCAAGATACCATCTACTATAGAGATTTAAAGAACTGACATGGAAATGATTTTTCCCTTTGAAATGTCGACAGCAATGGCACGACTCAGTTTAATGGCAAAAGACTACAATTAATTACCAACTATGGGGACGATGTACGGTGCTTCAGAGAAGACCAATGCCTCTGCGAATGGAACATGTCCTGTAGGTGTAAACCAGAAATGTCCACATGCAATGTTACTGAATATCAACAGAACGAAATGTTGGACTTGGCTTATTTGTGGGAGGCGGAATTCTCTAAACGAGATGAGCGCATTCTTACAATACCCACCTAAGCATCATCGAATTTCACAAGACAACGTCACTGGTTGTTCTCTCAGACATTTCATTGAACATACTGTTCGGGGACCTTCATATTGCGTGGTGTATTGAAGTGGCCGCCTCGAACTCTATTCAACAAGCCCTCGGAATTTGTTACCCACATGCCATTGCTCAGCCTCACCTCCAGCTCACACAAAATGCATGCCCAGCCTTGCCGCATCATAAGAGATGCCAGAAATTTTATTCTCAAGATTGTTGTAAAAATAAGTTCGAGAGGATGAAGATAAAATCAATTGTCTAAAGCGTGCAAGCACTGTGCTTAAGGATAATTCTACTCTTGAAAGTATCAATACAACAACCATTTCTCTTTACTCTGCACAGAATGATAAAGGGAATAGGAACAACAAAGAAGTTACATATAAAACCCAGCAGAGAAATCGAAGATGAAGAGAGAATTTTCTTGTTTATGTACGTCTTTTGTGGTATGAAGGCTCTATTTATAGGCAAATAAAAGAGAGGGTCGGCGAGGAACAAATTAAGTTGTGGTGATATTTAAAAATCGAGCTGTTACAAGACTGTTTTTCAGTGCTATTAAAACTGTTACAAAATCATTATAAAAAAAATAGCCTTCAATTATGCTATTAAAGTTGTTACAAAATAATGACTTTTAATTTTCTTAGAACTAATGAAATATTCAACAACTCTCTAATCACATTTGGAAGATGCAAACAAGTGTTGCCATCTATGATTCTGTTGGCAGATAAATGATAATTGAAACACAGAGCGACAGCATAGAGGCGAGGGACCGCGAAGAGATTGCATAACCTCTGAACCGCTGAAGAGCAATTAACAGTATCTCTCAATTATGGGCACTCAGCTAATCCTTTGAAAAGCAAAGACCAAAACCTTTGTATTGCATCAGCTATTTGGCTACAACTATATCCAATGGTAGTTTCTCTACAAGACTGCACCGCGCACGCCACTTCCTAGTGTGCGGCTACATGAACTAGCAAACCGGAACTTGGACCAGATTCGAGCGTTATACCATGCCGAAAATGTAAAAGAAAACGACCTTCGATTGTAGATTAGGACAAGAAGCGATTTGTTTATACCCGCAAAACCTCATTGATGTTGGTGAAGGCCATGACGCTTTGAAAAAGGCAGATCCAGAGCTCATGGTTTGGGATAGCAACAGATCTGAGGACCAGAGGTTCGTCAGCCTCTGCTCAGTATTATGTCGAGAGACTAGGACCGGGAGAGAGAGAGAACCGAGTTCGATGGAGAGAGGACAAAAAGCAGAACCCACATGGGTTGTACATTGAAAAAATCTCACCGAAAATCTTAATTCTTTCGTCGTGATAGACCAAACTTGTTTTTTATTGTCTAGTCAGTGATTCCCAACAGGTACCATCCAGAAGTACCTTTCATTAGACTCCATCTTCCGCTGACATTGGCCATCAAAATTCGGGCTTGTCAGCATTCGTGTATAAAATCGGGCAAACCAATTTGACATAACATCTGTCATGCTATTGCTAGGAAAGTATGTAGCCACATCGGATCTATTAGCCTAACAATGTTCATGGTTTAACGTTGTCTATGTGCGTTGTCACATGATTTTTAACAGGTACATTGATGGAAGTCTAATGAAAGGTATTTTTGGGTTATTGATATAAATTTGAAATTTTGATGAAATGAAAGAAGCTTTGGATACAGTGTCTTACAAGAAAGATTTTGAACGATCATCCCTCGTAGATAAAGTAGCTTGGTACCGAGAGGTTCGCAGAAAAAATAAAAAAGATAGCTGAAGGGAAAGTCTTCCACTTCAGAGTTCCAAGTCTTTGATTTTTACCGTTTTACGAGTATAGGCAACGGCCCTTCTAATTATTCCTAAAATCGTAAAATTGACCCAACAATGTGTATATGCTAATGAGAAATACATATACAAATCCTTATTTTGGAAAAAAAAGGACGGCATTTGTGTCTAATGTACCACACTTTGTCATTAAAACTTTTCAAATAATTTTTTGAGTGTCACAACTTTTATGAAGTGATCATTTAAGTAATTCCAATTACTTAATTTGCCAAAAAAATCTAACATGGCTCACCAGAGTTAATTGAATGGACCCTTTTAAAAAATTTTGAAACTAAATAATCGTTTGTAAAGTTTTGACACTAATTGATCAATTATGAAATTGTCTCCGTTAAATTTTACAAAATTAGAAGATGGACAGAAATATGCCGTCAAACAAAAGCAAAAATTACAAAGCAAATATCATAGGTTTACCAATATATATATATTTTTGATAGACTTAAAAGAAAAATCATGGATCAAATATTCTCTTAAAATAATATTGTTTAAATCCCAAAGATCTATATGCTCCTACCCTCCAAAAATGTAATTGTTGACACTGAAATTTTAACTCCTCATTTAGTAATTATTGCAAAGAAAAATTAGGGACTAAAATTTTAACTCCTCATGTGTTATACGTCCCGTTGGTAACACAATTGGCATAAGCCTTGTGTATATGAAAGTTCTTCGTTCTACACACTCAAATACATATTGATAGCCTTTAATTATGTGGTCATTTTGAAAACACCATAGAGGATTTTCTCAATAAATAGGTATCGCAAGACACTAAGAATAGTGCACAAAGAGTTTCTAAGAAAGATGAACCCATACTAAAAGCTTTTGTTTCTTCCAAAATATGCTCAACGCTAACTCCAAAATAATCGATGATATTATTTTGTGATTTGTCTCGACCTTTGGATTAATTGACATTGTTTTGTGTCTTTATATTTTGGGACTAGTAGATTCATCTTTTTGTGCCTATATTTTTTTTTTAACTGTTACATCAAAGTAATAATTTTACTCATTATTAATGTACGTGTCTCTCATTTCCAAAGGATTGTCTATTTAAAATTGAACATAGAAGAACGAAATAATGGCCAAAGCTCGTGCTAATGTTTCCATTCATAAATGAAAATTTTCCATTAAAATAGCATTATAACCAACCCACATGCAACCCACCTATTTCAAAACTAGTATAATATGTCTTATTCTATATTCATATGAAAATAAATAATATGTGTACATAATTACTACAAGAGGTGGAGATTTACCTACATAATCAATCCAATAGAGATTTCATTCAATGTCTTGTGAACATACGACTTCTCATAATTCCCATGCATAGATCGTAAGAAGTCTCCAAAGCTTTTTACTTATTCATATGGCCTCTAAAGTTACAATTCCTCAATATCCTTTGAGCCTGTTTGATTCAATTTTTTTTATTAAGAAAAGCAAAAAGAATTTTTTTGCCTCCACCGAAACTTTAAAATATTATTCAAATAATAGATTACTACCAAAAATTATGGCTTGCATTATTTCCATCCCTTATTGGCTGTTGACACTCCATTATCATATTGAAGTAACCATATCATCTCTTGTGGGTCCCACTCTTGATTTAAAATGATTTCTTACTTTTTTCTTATTATTTTTATTTTGTTTCAATTTCACCTAAACTATCCATGATCCTCTCAAACAATGCTTATTAAGGTTAAATGTTGTGTCCACTCTTGATTTAAGATTTTTGGCCTTCTTCTGTTTTTCTTTTTTATGGATTTTTCCTTTTCTTTCTCCATTTGGAACAAAATTTGTGTCCCTCTTTTCGAAAGGGAGTTTATTTAGAATATACCTAACTAATTATTTGTGTTAATGAGTTGTATATTCTGTTTTTTTCTAGGAAACTATTATTTTAAAAATCACCTAAGCACAAATAAGAGTAAAAAGAACCATCTATCAATTCTAGTTTGCATTTCATTTAATTATAACTTCAATATTTGTCATTACATTATAGTACGTATAATTCAACTGCTTGACTTTTATTTTATTAATTGAATCTAATAGTCCAATTTTTAACTATTATTCATGCCATCATTGCATGATGTTTTAAAAGATAATTTCAAAAAAAATTATGACAAATTTAAGTACATAAAAAATTATAAACATCCATTACTATCATGCAAATAAAAAAGAAAAATGCTCCCTATAACACTATTACATATAATTAGCCGTTTGACACTATCTTTGTCTTAATTTCATGTTACAATTAACTATTGACAAGAAATTATGGCAATTGTGATGGCATTATAAGACAACCCATTCAAATCATTCGAAAACACATTTTTGTCAATTTTAAATGCATCAAAAATTTTCATAGAATCATCGATGAAAAGAAAGTTATCCTCAAACTACAAATTTAAACAAGATGCATATGCAACTCAACAAAAGATGTTTGTTTAGCTACTTGGTTCCCTAAAAAAGGTTGCTCTCTCAAAAAAAAATTTATACCTAAATCAGACAAATAAAGATTTCAATTACATCAATAAGAGAGACATTGTTCTCTTAAAACAATATTTATCAAGAACAATTTTCAATGTTTAGTGCGAGAAGCTTCAAATGAACTTGTTGACTTGATTGATTGATATTCTCTATTTGCAATTTGGGTCATCTTCAATATTGTCTTCCATGGTGACCACACTACAAAAACAATACAATGAAAGATGGATAAATAGTGTAAAATACATTCATCAATTGCAATTTTCAATCTTTTAGTAAATTCTTGTAAATTTGTATTGATTATTGAAGTCAAAAAATTCACGAGCATGAGGATTTTCTAGGGAAATAAAGTAACTATTGGTGGAATAAGTTAAGAAGGAGACAAACTTGAATAAAATGTTAAATTCTAATGGGTGTGGGAGAAGTAGTTAGGGTGAAAAAGTGGTTTGAAAGGGATGTGGGTAGTTTTATCTTTTTATAAATTTGAAACGGAAGAAGAAGAAAAAAAGTAAGAAATAATTTTAAATCGAAAGTAGGATCCACAAGAGATGATGTAGTCAATTTGATGTGATAAGGGATTGTCAAGAGCTAATAAGGTGTGGAAATAGCACGACCCAAAATTATTTGTGAATTTATGTGCCGATATTTTTTATTTTGTGAATGTTTTAAGTGTTTTAAATTTAGAAAATGTCAAAGTGTTTAAGCCACAAGATTTTGATTTGGTTAGCTGTAAAAAGTAATATTCCATATGGAAAGACATTTCTTCAAGTGTCTCACTTTCTATACTATCAACACCTAGATCTATAGTTTCATGTATCGATTTATAAGAAAAATTCCAGTTTTGTACCAAAGCTTCCTTTTATACTGTGGAAAGCACGAATGAAATTCCATTACATAATTTTCTCATCAGCCTTTATTGCTGTTCTTGCCAATTCTACCTTAACATATTTCATCAATAAAAATGTTTTACAATAGTACCATTTGCAATAAAATTGTTCCAGGGGCACTGGGCTTTTAAATCCACAATGCTTGGCCGTTTACCGATGGGAATTGAGATTTGGACCCTCTCAAGCGGATTCAATTGTAGCATCTCCTGGTTCCATACTTTCCATAGAATGTACTGATCGTGCACTTTTTGATCGCATAGAGTGGTTCGCGCTCCTGAAATGTCAATCAGCGTTCCTAATTTTTCACGCATTGGTGGTTTCCGAGATCCTTCTGACGATCAGTTTCATGTGTTGATGACATATTTATATGATTACAGCAAACACAAAACAAGGCAGCCATGGTACCATCCGTGTCTGCATTGCTCTTCGGTGATGCTGAATCCAGAAGTCGATGATTCCTTCCAACAAATGAATTCAAAAAGACATTTGTCGTGCTTCCTATGCATCAAAACAAGGCATAATTGATATACATGCCCTCAATGATCCGTGGGATCCTTAAAACTCAAATGCCTTGAGACCACACCAAGCTTCGTACATACTTGTCTGGACTTGAGTCCATTGTGAACGGGTCTATTATGGCCATCAATCGTACAGACGGCACATGTGATTCTCACATGATCAACAATCACAATACGTTTGGATCCGTGCAAAACTTATCTATAGGAAACTAAATTCTTCAGATGGCCTAGACCGACGCAAGTCGTGTCTTGGATCGGTACACACAAAGTTCATTAAGAACGTCTAACTAAATCAGTCGACGAGAAAAGCAAAAGATGGCCTTTTTATTTTGGCAGAGGAGGGATGCTCTGCTCGTTCCTGAAGAAGTTGTTGGGATCAACAGCAGTTTTCACTTTGACCAACCTCTCAAAATTGTCTTTAAAGTACTTGACCCCGTAGACTCGCCCTTCTTCGTAGCTGTTCTTGCCATTGGTGCTAGTCCCAATGTCCAGGTCTCTGTAGTTCAAGTACGCACTCCTTGGGTTCTTTGACAAGAATGGAGTCGTGTAACTGTCCAGGCTCCTGATTTGCGCCAAGTAATTCTTCTCCAGTTCTGGGTCATCATCGCTCCAATTGATGAAGTACTGAATCTTGAACAGATTCCCAGCTCGGTGTGGGAATGGTGTTGCCGACGCTGGGATCTCGCTCATCCGCCCCCCATATGGATTGAACATGAGCCCCACATTCCCCAGTTCGATCATCTTCTTCCAGAGCCAATCGAGATTGGCCTTTGAGATTGGACTTTGGACATAGTCTGATTTCCTCTTGCGGAAGTTGGTGGAATGGTCTCGGCTCAGCAATGTCTCCGGTGCCGGGATGGTGCCTTCATCAAAGCCGTCCCACCAGAGAACTGACTCGATCCAACTCATCTCCGCGCACTTCTCTTTCTTTAACCCCATTTCGGGTAACTCCTTGTCAGTAATTGCCAGGAGCTAATCTGAATTTCCTAGGAACAATGCAACCACAGAGGCCCCCAACGTTTTCTGTCCCTTTTGGGTCTTGGAAGTGACTGGCTGCAATACAAGCCTCATGAATAGGCCGTGGTCAGTGCTAGTGGCGGCAAAAATGCCCAGCCTAGCCCAGCCTGAACCGAACAGACTCAACCCAACCCTACCAAAAAATTATGGGTATTTTGAGGTCGGGGCTCAGTTTTATTTGGGTAGGGTTTTTTTTGTTTGGGTATTATTAGGGTTGGGTAGGGTTAGAGAATAACCCTACCCATTACACATTACCCAAATCAAAACGACATTTTTTTCCCCTCTCTATTGGTAAGTGCCGATCTCCCCCTTCTCTCTCGCCGGTGAGGCCCTCACCACTGTCGCCGGCAAATCCCAGCCACCATCATTGCCGTCGAAGCGTAGCAACCACTGTCGCCACTAGATCTGGCCAGAACCATCGGGCTAGAACCGTAATCCCTCAGCTTACGAGGAACAGGAATCGGCAATCGCGAGATCAGCCGACGATGCTCAAGCTCTCTCTCTGTGTTTGAGGAGGAATCAGCTGACGTGATTGTGTTTTTCTCTCTTTTGCACTCCTGAACATTAATCTGTATGTGGCCTTTGCCGTCTTCAAAGCACTGATTTAGGTACGCTGCAATCGATCCGCCCGCTTCAACTATGACATTTTCCCTTGCGCGTCGAGTTGAGTTTCTTCGAGACTTGGTTCGTTGAATCCCATAGTTGGTCGAGCAGAGTTGTGCGTTCGGTTCTGATTTCTTTCATGAGGAGCCACTCGTTGTGGGCTGTTTTGGTTGAGATGTCAGTCGGGGCTTTGTTTGCTTATTGTGGGAAAGCGATGAGAGCAGATGGCTCGATTTCGAGTTTTGTCTAATTTTTTGCTTAATTTCTTGAAGCTATGCTTGACTAGTTGCTTTGGGCACTCTATAATTAGACTTGGTTTGCTTGATTTTGACTTTTGTCTAATTTTTTGCTTAATTTCTTGAAGTTATGCTTGATTGGATGCTCTAATTATCCATTTTTTTAAGGATGTTTAACTCATCAAATTAGTTTCAGTCGAGTGACATCATTGCTAATGCAAATTAAGAATATGGATGGGTTGGTGGATTTTAAGCAAAATGCTTGTGTGACTAGTGGTAATTTTTGGCCCCATTATGATAGTTGACAGAGGTGCAATTGGTGCATGTCACGCCTGAACCTCGGGCACACAATGATCAATTGAAAACGACATCTTAGGACTCGTCAACAACCATTTATTTTAATCTTTCATTATGCATAAGCGGAAGACGAACCATCCCCAATCCAAACAAACAATCAAACAATCAAACAATCAAATAGGGATAAAGGGATGAACAGCAAGATAACATCAACTACTCATTTATATATTCTTACTAGATTAACCAACGGATGATCATTTTTTGATTTACAAGCCCAATTAAGGGGGCCAATCCATCCACTAAGCTAGACCAAAAAGAAACTAGGCTTGGATAATCCTTTTATACAAAAAGAACCCTCGGGTTCTGAACTACCATCACTCTGACCTGTTGGACTCAGACTCCGTCGGGTCGTAGTCGGAGGCATTCGGGTCGATCACTAGAGGAGCGGAGGCAGGATTCTCCACTACATCGTCAGAAGGGTCCATCTCCATGAGATCCCAGTCGGCGTCCTCAAGGCCCCTACCGGGTGGTCCATCAAAATCTCGCAGAGGACCGATCAGCAAATCGTCCTGCCGGGTGTACCACGCCAGGAACCAATGGGGTATCCATTGCCCCGGTCCCTCATCCACCCAGATAGTGGTGATGTACTTCTCGTACAAGTGCACTCGACCTGGGAACCAATGGTGCGTCACTATGGTCTCTCAATCCTGAGAGTTCTCGAATCGCATTGGCGGGTGCGCTATTCTAAGGGCCTGAAAGTTATTATACAATAACCAGTGAGATAAAATCTCAATGAGTTCTCCACCTAAACCCTGGTTAGAACACCAACTCAACCCGGAGTATCTCTCCAGAACCACCCTTCACACAACCCAACAACAAATAACTAGCAATCAGCAACCAAACAATAAACAGGGTCAACCAACCATCAAAAGTCGGTTCGCATGTAACCTTACCCGGTATGCCATACCTTGCACGTTAAATCTCAGCACAATACACGCAATGCACATGGCCGTTAGATGATGCAGTTCATCAATCACATACGAGTCGCATCACAAGCGATCTCACCTTGCCATTGCCATACCTTGCACATTATCAATTCATGCATGCGTGCCATAAATAATGTGATCAGCTCATGCATAATCGGAACCAATGATGCCATGTTTCTCATATGCTATTGTATTCACACATGTTCCGATTATTACTGCCCACAAGGCTACAACTGGGGCCAAGGTGCTTCGGCGCTACAGCGCCCTTCCTCTGCAGAGGCGCAACCATGCCTTTCCTGAGGCGCTACGACGCCCTTTCTCCACAGAGGCGCAACCATACCCTTCCTTCCGATAAATCGGACTATAAAAGCGGTCCATTTCCGGTGTCCCTCGGACAATTCATTTTTCCCCATTTCTTTTATGAAAACCATACGATTCAAGCAGATGTTCATGCAATACCACATCCAATTCACTTCATATGATCAAGACACATGAAATTATGCACAATTTCACTTTCGAATAAAAAGTGCCGTGAACAGTGTAATTTCAGAATTTAATAATTAAAACATTAAATTCAGAAATTAAACAAATCATTAATTAAAACAATTAATCAAGCAATTAAAGCAAATCATGCTTAATTAGCACATAACACACAATTAAGCATAATCAAGCACAATTAAGCATAATTAAGCAAGATTAAGCTAAGCTAATCTTAACCATCTATCTAACCACCTATCTTAGGGCTAATACAACTTAATTAAACTTCCTAGACCAACATTAACACTAATTAAACCAACCCTAAGCAAGTAAGGCACTAACAAAGGGATTAGGGGCTAAACTCACCGTTAAGCGGGCCGGCGACACGGACGCGGTGGCAGCGACAAGGGTGACACCGAGGGACCTCAACCACGACACTCCAAGGCGATCCCGGGGCTGAAACAACAGCAACTACCATTGCTCACTCACTAAACTTCTGAAAACAACACTGCCGGAGGAGGACAGTAGCTGATCAGAGCAAAACGACATGGCCGGAGCTCTAGCGAGCGGCTGGCCGATGACCAGCGGCACTTGGGGGGTTGAGGGGGAATGGCCAATAGCTGGGATAGGCGGAGATCTAGCCGGAACAGAAGGAAAACAGCAGAAACAGGCGGTACTGAGCAGGGTCAGGCGGGTTGGGGAGCAGGATCTTCTGGCCGGCCGGCAAGTCAGCCGACGGCTCCATCCGGCAATTGGTCAATGTGGGGCATACGGTTTTGGCCTTCTAAGCATGATGGTGGGTGGCATGGGTGGTGATTCTCATAAGAAGGCAACGAACAACTCGATTTTCGGTGGAAGGTCAGAAGCAGAAGCAACAGGAAGGAAGAGAAACAAGGGAGAGAGAGGGTGTGCGATTTTGAGAGGCTGAAGGGGAGAGAGGGAGTGAAGTGAGGGTTGCTAGATAAGCCTCATTAATGCCATTAAATGTTGCTTCAACTCCCCATGCAACATGACATCATCTTCTCTCTCTTCTTTTGTCTTTTTCAAATAATATCTAGGGGCAAAATGGTCATTTCCACCTTGCACAATTCCCAAACTGCCCTTGGGCTGAAAATGAAGGGCGAGCCTAAGAAACGAGCTAGAAAATGAATAGGAACGGACTCGGGAATTTGTTGGGCTCAAATCGACCCAAGTTTAAACAATGGGCTCGGAAGGGTAAATGGGTTGGTTGAACCCAACGGGCTCACTTGCTTGTCTTGGGCCTACCTTGGTGGCTATCCCACCTTGGGCGTGAGGCCCACACTGACCTTGCCCGGCCCACGTCCTCATAAGCTCATTTCCTCGGTTCGTAAATCCCTTTTTTTTCCAAAAACTCGGCTTATCTGACATTGTCGACTGTCGAAGAAGCATTGTCCAAAAAGTCCGTCCCGGACATTCCCGAAAATTCGAAGTCCATTCTTGAATTCTCATGCCTTGTCAATTTCACCCGAATGTCATTTTAGTACGACTCAAACTAATAAGCGGCTTCAAGGATTTACGATCATTCATCCCTCAAAGGGCTTGAATTTCAGGACGTCACAGTACAATTACAAGAGCCTGATCAATTATGCTTTGTTAGTTCAGGTTCCATTGATCGATGAGTGACTAGGCGGTTTTGAGTTGGTTTATTAATAGCCATGCTAGTTACTTGGTAGTTTCATATAAACTGATGTGACGATTCATTTGTTACTATAGACTTAATGGAGCCATCAGATGGTTTCTTCAGGAGTTCATTAGGTATACAAGTGCCTGATATGTGTAGCTAGAGCCCATGTGTGATTTTTACTATTAGCATAAGTTTAAACGTATAAATACACTCTGCAGTCATCAATATGAAAAGGGAATTGAGATGAACCTGAATGAATACCCAAGCTCTTGAAATGAACCAAGTGTGAAGTCAAAATTTCGTGGATATTTGATCACCTTGAGCTGATTTACCTTGCTTATTGCTTTTGTATTCTGAACTTGGGTGGTCCCTAGTGCCCATGCCCAGGATGGGTTCAGGTAGAATATGATATCTCTTAATACATGACAGTCACATTAGATATTTTCTTAAGCTTGTAAGAATTCGAAATTTCTGTGCTCTCTTATGCACAAATACTAGATTGGCGGGGAGCTCCTATATATGTGCATATGCTCTCTTGATGTTCACAAGGAACTATTACACATCTATGGTGTTTTGTTTATGTGCCTTTTGCTTGTGTATGCCATCTGACTGCTGGGTGAACTCTGGATGCTTTTCTGTGTTGGAGCATGTATGCTTATCCTTTCAGCATTCAAGCAAGCATATTTAGCGTCTTCTATAGGGTAAAACAGTAAAAGCAGAGTTCAGTAAACGGTTATTTAGGAATTGAAGCGGATTCCTTTTCTGAATTCCGATATGAAACCATAGTTGACTAGCTTTTCTTGTGGTTTCTTGCATTGTTTATACAAAGAAACCAACTCAGTTTGTCCTTTAGCAGTTGAATTGGTGCCGTGCAATCAGTGAGGAATATACAAGTGAGGAACAGCACGCTTGTTCGTTTTCCATTTGCAACTTACAAATTTTTGGAGCTGTTAAAAAGAAGAAAGAAAAAAGCCTTTACTACCCATTTTGATTCATTTAAGAAGAAACAAGAAAGAGCTACAGGAGCAACAGTTTACACATCAATGACTACAACTCTAGGAGTCCCCCTATCTCTCTTTCTTGTGGGCTTCACTTGCCTTTTCTTGTACCTCTACAATCTCTTCTGGTGGAAACCGCTTTGGCTCTGAAACAAGTTTTAGCATGGGGGAATCAATGGCCTTGCGCCATCCCTTTTCATTGGCAACATCCCAGACATTAAGAAGATTCAACTTGAAATGCAAGCCACGATTCAACAAAGCATCGGCAATCGCATTTCCATGATTACATGTCCCATCTATTTCCCCACATTGAGAAATGGAGAGCTGACTATGGTAAACAAATTTTCTTCTACTTCAATCATTGTTCACATCGTTGTGTTTAGGAGTTTTCACTAACTATGCCTGTAACATGTGCTGGCTATTTCTATTGTGTGATAAGTCCATGTGGCTTAGGACGATCATCTTTGACTGCTGAGAACTATACGGTGATTGCAGGTCCCGTGTTTGCATTCACCTTGGGGAACATGGTAATTGTATGCGTAAGCGACTTTGATATACTGAGGGAGTTTTCTCAGTGCAAGTCTGCTGAATTCGGAAGGTCTGCATACCTGAGAGACAACAGGGGAATTCTGTTGGGTTATGACAGCATCATCACCACTTCGAAAAGAAAATCCTGGGCACTCCAAAGGAAAGTCATTGCGCCCGAATTCTTCAATGACAAAATAAAGGTGTGAATTAGCTAGGCAGGTTTCATCAAATTACCCAGCGGCAGAGTCCTTGCTTGAGCTGTCTTTAATTTGCCCGCAAAGCAGTTAATCTTTGACAGATCAGCTAAGTGATATGTTACTCGTTTTTTTGTTTGCATAGGGGATGGTGGACATGATGGTTGAATCCGCCGTCTGTGTCGTAGAAAAGTGGGAATCTCAAATGGAGGAAGCAGGGGGAGTTGCTTCAATACGGGTCGATGAGGATTTAAAAAGCCTATCTGCCGAAATGATTTCAAAAGCATGTTTTGGAAGCAAATGTGTAATTGGAAATGAAATTTTTTTGAAGATGCTACTGTTTCAGGATTTGCTAAGCAAGCAGCATGCTCTTGTTGGACTTCCTGAGGTAAGGTGAGTGCGCCTCCTTCTTCAGTGTTAAAAAACTCTAATTGGGGCGACAAATTTGTTAAAGTTTGCTTTCAAGTTTCTATGGTAAGTTCCGACTGAGAAGTTTATGCAATCAGCCAAATTACAAAAAGCACGAATCTGGAAAAATCAAAAAGGGAAAAGCCACCTCAGAGGAGTTAAAGAAGAAGCACACTAAAAAACCCAAACCGATTCGATCTAATTTTTTGCTTCATGTTTTATGCATTTCGGATCGAGTCAGTTCAGAGGACATGACCCTTATTGTTCGGATTGGGTTGGGTAACATCCGACCCGATCCGACATGTCGACACTCATTGGATTAATATGTCATGATAAAAAATAGAGCGCCTTTTTTTCTTCGGCTCACCTAGAAAAACGAAAACTGCTTTTTATCTTTACAATTGAATTGTCTGTGCTTCTCGAAATTCGCATCTCATAATCGAATCGGACCGCCGGATTGTGCGAATTGAACAGGGAAAAATTCGGCCGAAACCCAGGAATTGACGTACAATTCGACCGGTCGAATGATCGCTAGCTGAATGGTGGGTCCCACGTGTCATGATTAGACGTCTCTCTTTTCTTTTTCCTCATGTCGTGCAGGGACTAGACTCGCGGTGGTCCCCACCATGCTTTGCCTAATTAACGGGAGGCGACGAAACTTCGGCGTATGTTCGGGATTGCCCCATATCTTCTTTCGACATGGCTTGCACAATCAACCTCTTCACACCACAAAGTGAAATCCGTGTATTTCCCTGAGTCCCCGATCGATGGACTCTATTAATGATTATCCACACCCCCCCCCCAGCGGGGAGGATCCCTCATTTGGTTGTACCGTGCCCGGTAACCCAGGGTTTGGCGTCGCGACCATCAGGACGGCAGCCCACGCCTTTCAGGGTTGGCCGGGTCTGCCTATAGGGGGTTTTAATATTTTTCGAGGACTTCCCCTTGTCCTCTATCTTGTCTTTCCAAGATGTCAAAGCCTTTTATTTATCGGTTATTTCTAAGGGCAATGAAGTAGTCTGGAATTTAAAGCGTCAACAATTCCAGCTTGAATCACATATATCAATTGAATCAAGTGATCGATTCTAGGCGAAAAAGTCATGGAGTCACTCTCATGAGCCAACATTGAAATAATTACTACTTCAGTAGAAAAATCACTCACAATGCAATTTAAACGTTAGTTCTTGGAAGCATCATCAATTTTATTCATTCCATGTAAAAAAAAAAAGGGATTTCGTCCAAACATAAAAGGTTATTGAACTAACACTTATTTGGTAGTTTGTCAAGGCATTGAAATAAGCATAGTTTACCATCAAAATCTATCTTACAATATCTTCTATCTCTTTAACTCATATATCATCTGTTTGATAGAAACTTCTGTATTTACATGACTGTTTTCCTTTTACAAAAGCACATTTGCATGTCAGAAAAAGTTTTAATTTCTTACAACTAATAAGTCCCCTTCTTTTGTGTCAGTAATTTCAAGGTTAACCCTCAGGCAATGAATTTTTTTTTTTTCCTCTTATCAGCGTAGGTTCGAAAATTTCCCTCCCTAGTAGCGATGAAGTTTGAATTTTGTCACTTGGGCTTGAACCTAAGGCGACAGATTTTTTATGTTGTCCCTTTATGTTGCACCTAAGGTGACGAAGTTTAATGTTTGTCATTGTAAGGTCAAAGCTTAAGCGATGAAACTCTGATTTTGTCACCTCAGGGTATGAATTTGTTGCCTTAGTTGATGATGAAAATTATATTCTATTGTCTCCGGGCAAACTAAGCTACAAAAAATTATTTTGTCGCAAAAACTTTTGGGTGTTTTTCTTGAAGTGATATTAATGAGATTTATGCTTTAAACATTAGGTACTTGATATTGGAATCTGTCACGTTTGGGTTCCACTTCACCATGTACGTTAATCACTTCAAAACTATTTTGCGCCTTTTAAAAATCTTATGATATTCGGAGAAAAAATGCTTTAAGAAGACCACATTTTGTTTATTTCCATTTTTATCAACAAATCAACCATAATTGAAACACAATAAAATAAAATAATGACCTCAACAATAGAATATTCTCTAATAATTGTCTGATAATATCTATTATCGGAAGAGGCAAGCTCCTAAGTAATATACCTTTACATGCAACTTTCATAGAAGACAACTTTACATGAAATTCAAAATATATCTATGAGATCAACCACCTAAATGATATACCTGTAAATATGATTTTTTTTTTATAGTTTTAAAGAAATTAAAAATATTTCAACTTTGATGAGCTTGAAAATAGTCACATACTTTTGCTTCGAAAATGTATAACGAAAATGCTCTTTGGCAGAATGGGGATGGCCACGAATGGCTCATTGGGGTAAATTTGAATTTAATGTGAGTTGCAATATTATGAATGTGCAGTTTCTTTCCAAATTCATATAATTAATTAAGCGAAAACTATGATAAAGGAGCAAATTCATGTCCTTCAAATATAGCAATCAAAACATAAGAAAAGTATCCAGCACCTTTTTCAATGGGATTGACATATGAAGCTTTGAAGGGCGTGTCCGATACGACTAGGTGGTCTCTTCTTATCGTCTTCCATTCATACTAGGGTGTGCATGGTTCGAGTGGGCGGTTCCCACCCTAGAATCAGGAACCGCCCACTAAGGACCGGTTCCAAAAAATTGGATCCGGGAACCGCCCGTTGATTCCATGGATCCACCCGGGAATCGGACCGGAGCCGGTCCGGTTCCCGGGTGGATCTATGGAACCGGTCTCACAAGCGGGCAAAGAAAAGAAGCTCCACTGGACACGTATCGAAACTATGGTCTATTTAGAGATTTTGCAAATGTTCTCGCGCTTTTTTCTTTACCTCTCTTGGTAGGTTGCCTCAAATAAAACAATAAAAATTATAAACATGGGGCTTCAAAATTTTAATTTTTTTTCAACTAAAAAAAATTAATATATATTATTATAATACCGGTCCGGTCCGGATGGGTGGGCGGGCGGATCCGCCCATGGAACCAAGAAGCCAGGACCGGTCCTTTAGGAACCACCGGTTCCGGGCCGATCCGGTCCGGTTCCGGGCGGTCTAGGCGGTTCCCGGTTCTTTTGCACACCCCTAATTCATACAATGAAGGCATCAAAGGAGTTAAGGACATTAAAGTTAGTGGGAGTTTCCAACGACTTTACTTTTTTGGCCTTATTTTTTTGTTGGCCATTTAATTTGAGATTTTTCGTGGTAATCCCTCCAACGATGGTGCTCAGTCAGGTTTCGTTGCTTATTTTAATTTGTCGATATTCGCATGTCTCGCACTTCTCATCAGTAAGATAATATTTTTCTTCCTCTCTAATATGGAAATATATCCGAATTTTACATTTCAAAGTTCAGATAAAGTAGTTTAAAGACTTGCTCAGGTCTATATTGCCTTTTGATCTAGAGGACTTAAGTATTGGGTGCAAGCTCCATTAGGACGGCCATTTAGCCAGAGATGCTTTCTTTTTCTATTTTTCGCTTTTATATCATCGTATGAATTAATTTGCTAAGTTAATACTAAATATGCATTTACATAAATAAATTAAAATGAGCTAAAAAATTCCATTCCTGGCAGAATATTGCTCATTTTTTCAGAGCAACTAGGAGAAGGTCGTGATTTCATCCCTTCAAAATTATTCTGCACCATCTAAAAATCTTACGATATCTTGAGAGAAAGTGCTTCAAGATGACCATTTTTCGTTCATTTCCTTCTTTTATCAACGGAGCAACCGTGAGCGAAACACAAAAACAAAATGAAATAAAACAAATGATGTTAAAAATTGTGCTTCAATGTTTGTTTCGTCGCACTCGTTCCATTCTCCCATCCCATTTTTATCTGCACGGGATAGAATTTCCGTTTCGCGTCCAATGGGAGGTCAGGACGATGGCCTAGCACGTAATTTCTGGTCCACCCCTGGGGGCATTATCGGTAGGAGGAAATGATGCCGTAGCCAAGGATCTGCAGAAACTTGCTCGCTGTGCCGTAATGACACGGTAAAAGCCTGGAATTTTGGGGACACTAAACCCGATACGACGCTGTATCACGAAAAGACAGAGGCCAGCACCAGTAGCTGAGTTGTGGGTCCCAGGTACCCCCAGCTGTCATGATTAGACTTCGCCGTGCTTTGCGAAGGCGACGAAACTTCGGCGCAAGTTCGAGATTGCTCCGTTCCTTCCTTCTAACTGTCCACGCAAACGGGCACATTAAATTTTTATCAACTATTTTGGACGAAATTCTCACGGGAAGTAATTTTGGATTTGCTGGTATAAATTTGGATTTTCGATTGCATAAAAATAAATTTGAATAATCAAAGCCATAATTAGTATAATTTAGGATTTTTACAGAATTACTACTTGCCATTGTCCATTCATTACTATTATGAGTTCTCATTTTTGTGTATGAATCCACTAACAATATTAGCTTTTCACCGATTTAACTTGCCCGCTATCCCTTGGTCTAATTTTATCTCTGGCGGGGCTCATGACCTATGTCCAATGGAAATCACAACAGGCAGAGGTCACTAGCCTCGCACGGCCATAGATCCATGATTGCATAAGACTGCGGTGTCCGGGCTCGACTCAGTTAATTCGCTCGATTTTTTGAGCCATGGAGAGAGGCCCTCATCCCTGTTTTATCATTAAAATCAGAAAAAAAAAAAAGAGCGAAAAAAAGGGAAATTCCATGCCAGGAGCGACATTTGGGTATTCTGGCAGCAACAAAAAGACAGAATGCAATTGACAGGGGAGAGAGGAGTAGAGGAAAAAGGATAGGGGGTCGTGATCATTGAAAACATCAGGTAACGGAGGATCACATCCTTTCTTCAGGCGCACTCTAGACACGCCCACACATACACGGCGAGAGAGAGATGAGCAAAAGTCATTATGAATGAATTTCCTAGTGTAGTGTCATGCTTTATAAGAGTTTTAAGATATCCTATGCCAAATGTTATGGAGCAAACCTAAAAAATGGGTGACACATTTTCAGTTAGTTGAAACTTTCTATGTAAGTTTCCAACTCCTCAGTGAGCGCACGAATAAAATAACCTATTTAATTAGATAAGTTAGAAAATATATACAATCTCTAGTCGTTATTTACTATCAAGGCAAATGCTTAAATTGTGATAAAATAGCAATCAGCTAAACATGGTTTATGAGTCCTCTTTTGTTAATTTGTTTCCCATCGGTGGAAAACTTGAGCTGTTGATGGATCTAACGAAGAGAGCACAAAATATAGAGGCGATGGATTCCAACTGATGTACAATTTCTACTAAGGGAAAGTACAACTCGATTGCTATTGAAATAGGTGTCCTGCTCGTCCTCTGGTTTTCCATGGTGTCGTCTTTCCCTCACCTTTTCCCTTTCCCATGGACTTGCTTCGGGGCATTTTCACAATTGAGGGCTGTGTCATCTGACCGTACGATCCCTGCAAAGGGCTCCAAATTCCACAAGCAGGTATTTAGATTTTGCTTTGTTCAGCTGGATGGCTTTCTAAATCCATTTTTGGATTAAATATTCATTTTAAAAATAAATAAATAATGAAATTATATTATCAAACGTATTTATGTTGCAAATTTATTCTAAAAAAAATAATTTTAACAAAAAATAAAATAATTATCATACGTGATTTTCTTATCATCTTCCTTGCATACAAAGCAAGGTATCATCGGAGGAAAGAAGGACGTTAGTGAGAGTTTCAACCAAACTTTACTTTTCAGCCTTACTTTTTGTCAACCATTTTTAGCCGGAGATTTTTCTTATTGCCTTGTGATCTAGAGGACCAATGTATTGGATGCAAGCTGTATCGAGACGGCCATTTAGGGCGTAGATAATAAATTTTCTGATCAAACATTAATTTGTGAAGTAAAAATAGATTTTTTATTTTTATTATTAAATAAGTTTACGAAGAAACATATGCGTTTGATAACGGCCACAAAATTTCTATTTCGAAATAGAAATTCGTTTGATAACGACATAAAATTCTCCCTTTCGAGCGGCGGTAGTGGGGGAGGGGGTGGTGGCCGGTGGTAGCAGCTACCGGCGGTTAGGTGTTAGGGAGAGACTCCCGGATGAGAAGTAAAAAAACAGAGAAATAATTTCTATAAATTGAAAAATAATTTTTTTAATTCGATCTCTATTCAAAATATATTTCTGAAATTTCTGAAATAGAAATTTATTTTAGAAATAGAAAAATGAAATTATTTTACCAAACATATTTTTATTGCAGAGATAAGTCCGGAATAAAAAAGTTCGAAACAGACATAAATTAGTTATCGTGGGTGCCTAAGATTTTTTTTTTTTTTTTTTTTTTTGCTTTTATATCATCATATGAATAAGTTTGCTAAGTTAATGCCAAGTGTGCATTTAAATAATTAAATTAAGATGAGCTAAAAACTTCCACTCCCAGAGAAATATTGTTTATTTTTTCAGAGCAACTAGACAAACGTCATGATTTTCCTTACCAAAAAAAAAAAAAAAAACGTCATGATTTCACTACTTCAAAATTATCCTGCACCATCTGAAAATCTTATGAAGAAGAGAAAGTGCTTCAAGATGACCATTTTTTTTGTTAATTTCTTTTTTTATTCAACAAAGCAACCGTAAATGAAACACAAAAAAATAAAATAAAATAATGATCTTAAAAATCGTGCTTCAATGCTTGTTTCGTCGCACTCGAAGAAAGCGAGGATCGGAACGCTCATTCCATTCCCCATCCCATTTTTTATCTCTACGGGATAGAATTTTCTGTTCGAGTCCATTAGGAGGTTGGGACGATGGCATAGGACGTAATTTCTGGTCCACCCCTAGGGGCATTATCGGTAGGAGGAAACGGTGGCGTATCCTAAGATCTGGAGCAACTTACTCCCTGTACTGTACTGACACGGTAAAAGCCTGGAAAGGAGGAGCAAATGTCCGTCTCTTCTTTCAACGTGCTTTGCCTAATCAAACTCTTCACGCCACAGGTGAATGTCAATGTTCTTTATCGAAAAAAGAAATTGAGCTTATGTGTCGCACCAGCTAAATTTGGGCTTATTTTAGATGGAATTCTCTTGAGTCACATTTGCTTCATGTGTCTACTGCCGTCTACGCAAACGGGCTCATTAAAAATTTAACAATCATTTTGGGCGAAATTTTGATAGAAAATACTTTTGGATTCGCTGATACATGTTTGGATTTTTTATTACACAAAAAAAATATTTAAATAATTAGTGTCATAGTTAATATAGTTTAAAATTTTTACAGAATCGCCAATCACCATTGCCTTCGCCTTCATGTGTGAATTCACTGGAGACGTTAACTCTTCATCGGTTTGACTTGTCCGCTATCCCTTGGTCTCTTTTTCTCTGCACGGAACTCACAACCTATGTCCAATGGAAGTCGTGACGAGCGGAGGTCACTAGCCTCGCACAGCTGCAGATCTATGGATGCATATGGCCGCATTGTCGAGCTCGACTTAATTAATTCGCCCGATTTTTTGAGTAATGGAGAGAGGCCCTCGGTCCTGTTTTATTATTAAAAATCAGTACCAAAAAAGAGAAACAAAAAAGGAAATCCCTTCGCCAGGAGGGGCATTTGGGTATTTTGGCAGTAGAAAAAAAGACAGAATGCAATTGACAAGGGAGAGAGAGGAAAAGGAGGATATCGTGTGTGGTGGAGCAGGAACCAAGCAATAAGAAAACGATTCTAAGTCAACTTGGCTTGCGTGTTGCACGGCTCGCGGTCCCAAGTTCGTGGTCTCTTCCCCATTGAAAACGTCGATCAGTCTCAGTAATGGCAAAGGGCTAACAAAGGATCACATCCCTTCTTCAGGCTTACTCCAGACACACCCGCACACACGGCGAGGGAGAGAGAGATACGTGAGATACGCTAAGCGGAGCAAAGTATTGCCATGGCGAGCTCAGACGAAGGAACATCATTGGGAAGCGAGTATCAAGTGTTTCTAAGTTTCAGAGGACCCGATACTCGCATCGGATTCACAGACTTCTTATTCCATAGCTTGACCGACGCTGGAATATGTGTCTTCCGAGATGATGAAGAGCTTCGTGTCGGTGAAAGGATCGATGGATCGCTTTGGCGAGCGATCGACAACTCCAAGATCTACATACCCATCTTGTCTCAGACCTACGCTTCGAGCCAATGGTGCCTCCGCGAGCTCGTGCAGATTGTGGCCAATACTTCCGAATCGGAAGGCAAAAAGGAGATCCTACCTATTTTCTTCGACGTGGAGCCTGACGATGTTAAGCTGAAAACTCCGTTGTATCGAGATGCCCTACTCAATTTGGAGCGCGAGAAGAATTTGAGCATTGAGCAGGTAGATGCATGGAGAAAGGCTCTCATTGAGGTTGATGCGATAAAAGGGTGGGAAGTGAAGAAGTACAAAGGGTAAGCTAGTTGCTTCAACCTGTTTGTTTACCCAATTTTCCTTAACACTGGATCATAGATGTAAAGAATTCCGGTATATGATTGAGGTGGGACTTCCACTATAGTGTTACTAAATGAACAAACTTATGCTACATTAGTCAAAAATATGTGAAACTGCTTAGCAAGGTCATCTTGTATAGTGGGCGAATTATGATATAATTGCTAGGTGGCTAAACTAATATTTTGTTGTTGGCGGTGGGAGGAAAAAGAATGGGATGATGAAATGCGTGCACAATCCTATCTAATTGTTTAATCTTTCAATATAGTAAACATTTCTCCTCTTGAATACAACTGGTCCAACTTCTATAATTGTCGCTCGAACATAAATCATAAAATATCAATTTCAACAGCCTAAACGCTTATACATCTGTTTTTTGCAAATGTTATTAATATGATTCCAAGATTGCTAATCTCGAGTTGGAATCAAGTCATATTTTGGGTCATGACGAGATGCATGCATTGCGAAGTGTATTGAACGTACGTTTTGGTGGGACGTTAATGTCCAATATGGACTCTTGGAAGATCACTTCTAGATTAAAGGTCCCATTAGTTGTCCGAATATTCTGTAGCTTATCTGGTGCTTTAGTAACATCATTTCTAACCAGGAAATCGTGATTTTGCATTTCCCCCTCACTAAAATGTTTTTCCATTGTAGCAGCTATGGCGATGTGATTAAATTGGTAGTTGAGGAGGTTGTGAAAAAGCTGAAGACAAAACATAGATCGGTGACTGAACATTTAGTTGGAATTGATGATCGAGTGATGGCAGTAATTGAATTGTTAGACGTTGACTCTGGCGGTGTGCGGCTCATTGGAATTCATGGCATGGGGGGTATCGGTAAAACGACTCTTGCCAATATCGTCTTCAACCAACTCTCTTCTCATTTTGGAAAGTGTTGTTGTTTCCTTGAAGATGTTCGAGAGAAGTCGTCAAGTACTAGTGGCTTAGTTGGGTTGCAAAAAAAATTATTATCCGAAATTGGTCATCCTGCAGGAATACAAAGCATTGACGAAATTGATTACGGAACAAAGAGGACCAGAGAAGCACTTAGGGATAAGAAAATTTTCATTGTACTTGACGATGTTGCTAAGAGCGATCAAGTGGAGAGATTAGTTGGAAGAAGTGCATTGTATTCAGGATCTAGAATATTGATTACAACTAGAAATAAAGACGTTTTGCGAATCATTAGACCAAACTATCAGATCTTAGAATATGAAATGGAGGTGATGAGTAGTGATTGTGCGCTCGAGCTTTTTAGTAGGCATGCATTTAATGGAGACTCTCCATGGGATGATTACAAGGATCTTTCAAGGGAAATAGTATCTGCTATTGGGAGACTTCCGTTAGCAATTGAAGTAATTGGTTCATTGCTCTTTAACAAAAGGCAAAAAGCAATATGGAAAGGAACATTGAAGAAGTTAAGCAAAGCACCTCACGAGGATGTTTTTGGAAAGTTAAAAATCAGCTATGATGCCTTAAATTACAATCAACGACAAATTTTTCTAGATATTGCATGCTTTTTCATTGGTGAGCATACGATGTGTCCAATTTACATGTGGACAGATTGTGATTTTTTCCCAGATATTGAAGTTGATGTCCTGACCAATATGTCATTGGTAAAGATCAAGGAAAATAAATTTTGGATGCATGATCAAGTTAGAGACCTAGGAAGGGAAATCGTTCGTCAAGAAAGTCCAATTAATCCTGGAGAGCGAAGTAGGATATGGACCACAGAGGAAGTCTTCAATGCAATAAGAACAAAGGAGGTAATATACCTCAAAAAATACTAGTACTTTCTCTACTTGAAATTCCTCTACATTGCACTAGGATGCTCTTTTCTCTTTCTTCTTTTCCTACTATAATCCTTAATCTTGAATATCCCTCATTTCTTGCTCTCGTTTGTAGATTAAGAAGAATGTTCAAGCATTGAATCTTGATCTAGACAGTGAACATAAGGTCTTTATTCAAAGTGAAGATATTGGAAGGTTTCCAAAACTAAGGTACTTGAAATTAAATTCGGGAACATTCAAAGGTGAGTTAGCCAATAGTCTTACCAATTTAAGCTGGATTGTCTGGAGTAATCCTCCTCACTTATTTTTTAAGCCAACCATTATGGGCTTGAAAAATGCAGTCGTACTTGAATTTTCAGATAATTCCTCCATAGATGATTCAAAACTACAAAGCTTAATCAAGGTGTGTAATGTGCTTATTTTTGTTTTATTTTCTTTGAAAGTGATATTTGATTGTTCATCAAATAAATATTGCATTCATTTTGACAGGTAGCAAGAAGATTGAAAGTTCTTTCTCTTGAAAGATGTCGTAGTATAAAGAGATTACTAGATTTCTCTGGATGCCCGAATTTAGAAAGGCTTAATTTCTACGGCTGTTTCAATTTGAGGAAAATTGGTGGCTCTATTGGGAAGTTGGAGTCTCTGATTGACTTGGAGATTCAGTATTGCGGTCTTAAAGATTTTCCCGAAGAAATCGGGAACTTAGTCAATCTAAAGCTTTTCTCTATTTGGCAGTGTCCACTGAAGAAACTCCCAGATTCCATATGGAAGTTGAAGTCATTACGTGAGTTGCGCTTTAACAACATGTGTTTCGGACTAAATTCAAAAAAATCATGGGAGTTACCTAGTGCTATAATGCCTCAAAATCTGGAAGTGATTCAAATCCATAGTCTCGGTTTAAAAGGTCGACTTCCTTTGGCCATTGGAAGATTGCCCTTTTTAAGATTTCTATGCTTGTTGTTCACTGGCATCAGTGAAGTGCCAGAGACAATTAGTACGCTTCCTTGCCTGGAAACGCTTCGGTTATGCCGTTGTGATGCGATTAAAGAACTACCAACACTTCCCATAAGTTTAAACGATCTGGAAGTGTCATCGATATCGTTGCGGGTAATCTCGGACCTCTCAAATCTAACAAATTTGGTTAGCCTTAGGCTGGACCTATATAATGGCTATAGTAAGAGACAAGAAGGTAAAACTTGCATTGGTGATAAGTTGGACTTGAACCTTCCCAGTATCCCTGCTCCTTCTGAGTTGGCTTCCCTTTCTCAGTTAAAGAAACTTGATTTGTCTGGTTTGGACCTACGGACACTTGATCAACTTCCAGCCTCTCTGTTAGATTTAGAACTTCATAAGTTCAATTCAGCTGTGTCGCTGTCATCCAAATCAGAAAATTTGTCAAGGTTATACCTCTCATCGTGTCAAATGCAAGAAATTCAACTGAACGGGCTTCAACTTCAAAATCTAACAGAGTTGCGTCTGATAAGCAGTGAAACCCTCTTGAGATTCGGGCTATCAGACATGAGGAAGCTCAAAACTGTCGAGGTAAGAGATTGCCCAAAGTTAGTTGGGATCCAATTTGCCGGGGTGTTTGAATCGTTGGAGCAATTGACTCTCGAGATGTGCGTGTCATTGGGAAGGTTAGCGTATATGGGTGACGTAGAGTCTGCCAATGAGTTGATTATTGAGGAAGGGAGACTAATTCTTCTGTCAAGAGTATTAAATAAGCTGAGAGAATTCCGTATTCTTAAATGCCCAAGGATACTCCAAATTCAAGTACTCAGTACATCGGAATTGTTGGAATATATTATAGTAGACGGTTGTCATCATTTGCGAAGTGTTTGTGGTTTGTCAAACTTAAAGAAGCTCAACGCTATATACATCCGGTGCTGCGATGAGCTGCGAGTTGTAGAGGCCCTTGACGAGTTAGAATTTTTGAAGCATTTAACCATTTTCAAGTGCCCATCATTGGAAGGGTTTATTAATGTATCAACCACCAAATTGCCAAATGATTGCTCCATCTACTGCAGCGGGAAATTTGCTGGGGCTAAGACAACGTTCTCTGGCTCCGTCCAATCTTACAAGAATAATATGGTGAGTTTGAACCTTCTCCTTTCTTTGTTTCTTTTCTTTTCTTTTTTTTTTCTCTTCTTTTTTCTTGATAGATGGCAATACTCGCCCATTTCTCCTCTTGTTTGCTTACTCCCATCTCTATATCAATTATTACGTAGTAAACATTTGATGTGGTTAATATAATCCGATATCGCTTTTCTGCAAAGTTCAAATAGGCCCCATATACATATAGACTCTCTTTGTCTAACAACTTATTCTAACTAGATTAACTTGAAAGAGAGATTTTGGTATCTTATTGGACCTAAATGAAATGATTCGAAAGGCCATTGACAAAAATGAACTCAATTTCTGAGGTAGATCATATATCGAAAATTGCAGAAAGTGGAAAGCAAACGTGTGTTGTTCTCCGCTGTTGGTAGAAAAGAGACTTGGAGAATTTTAATTTTTAAGAAAGTTGTTGGTATCTTACCAGTACTTTTATAAGATTACTAATTTTTTATAGAATGTAAATTAACAATTTTTATTTGCATAATCTATCAATATTTCAATTATATCAACGTTTATAAGAAATTTTCAACCTAAATTAAAGTGAAGGGAAAAGGGTTTGTTTTTGGGGAAAATTGAGGCTCTTGACACAAAGGTCTACCTTTCTATGTAGATAAGTCGGAAGGCTAAATTGCGACGCATAGACGAAAGGGGCAATACGGAAATGGGGTTCCTTCCAACATGCCACTCTGGTTGCTATGTCATGAATAAATTCTAGAACTTCATTATATAGAAGAAATGTCATCGTTCAGCTTCTTTAGTTTCATTTTTTATTGGTTTTTTAATCCATTTTAATATCGGGTTCTTACTTAAGTGAAGATACATTAAATAAATCGATGACTTACTATGGATGGCGTATTTGTAACAAAATTTATTTATAGTGGTGAGTTAAAATCTTTTGCTAAATTTATTTCTACGGTAAGTTTCACTCAAGTGAAGTTATAGAATATATGACTTAAGGAAAGAGACATCAAATATTATTCGTCAATTAGAGATGTATATATCAAAGTTCCATTTAACTCCATAAGAAACTTCTTGGCTTGCAGCTTATTTTCTGGAAATTTATCTATTTTAACGACATCTTGGCCACAGCTTTTATTTATTGTCTGTGGAAAAATTGCACTTTTATTTTTAATTTTCCTGCAAAAGATGTGTCCTGACGAGTCAAATATCGATCTTGCATCTTCTTTGTTTCTTAGAGAATGGATTTGATTGGTGCTTAACTACACTCTGTGGAGTTCATACATTACCTAAGATGATATTGTTTCTCTCCTCTGATGTAGATTCTTTTTCGTACTTTATCTCTACTGTCATTCGTGTATCTTTTTCTAGGAATAGAATATCTTTCTGTCTCCCTATTATAGAGTAACATTAGTTAACATTAACGGTGCAAAACGGGAATCGAATATCTTTCTTATTGATTAACTTACTGTCTTATGTGAGGCGCGTGAGGAAGAGGCCGAGCGAAATGAATCAGTTAGGAGGGAGTTACATGGATCGGGCTGCATCAATAAAAGATTTTTCTCTCTCTATGGCGATTCACATAGAGCAGAGTAAAATTTCGTCTCTCAATCCACAAATTCCAAAAGCTACTCTACCACTGGTCGATGCTGGAATCCAACATCTCCGATCATGAGCATTGACCGTCACTTGCTTTTGGTCACTGGCCCTCCAGAGTTGCAGATTCACACCGAGAACCATTCACAGAGAACGCACACTAGAAGCTGGAAAAATCCTCTCTCCCGGATTCCTTTATATTCATATCTCTCTTCCATGCCAGTCACGAGGAAGCACCGTTGCCATCTTCAGTTCACCGTTTCGAAGTCACGTTGCCAATAATCTACTTCACTCTGTTTTTCAGTTGAGAAGTCCGAAGCACTCAAGTTTCGTTTGAAGCTCCTTCGTCAGCGTCATTACTGGTGACACTTCCAGGACTTCCTATGTTTACTTCAATCACAGTTCGTGACCGGTAATTGCCCCTTGCCTTCAAATGCTCTGCTCTCAGCTATTCTTGGAGGAAAATAAAAAAGGCAGAGAACTCTAATTGAGATTTGTGAAATCGCCCCAGTTTAATGATTTTTTAATGATCCGAACTCATTTTGATGCTGTTGCGATATCTTGGATTGGGACAGGTGCTTCGATTTTGCAATTAGATCTCTTGTCTGAACTGATTGCTTCCTGTTTGATGAAATGCCTGAATTTCATCAGTATGAATTTAGCTTCGAATCTGATTGAGTTCATTTTGTCTGCTTGAATGATTCGCTATACTGGTTGTGTAGGTGGCATTAATCTAATTGATATTGACCTTTGAGTCATTCAATGCTTTATGTAATAATCTTGATTCTGCAAAATTAGCTGAAATTGTTGATGTACGAAATTAAAAGTACATGTTGATTTCGGCTGATGCGTTTGATTAGGAGAAGATTGAGGTGAGGAATTATGTCTTTTGTGTGAGAATGAATTCTTGCCATTGCCCAGAATGATGGTGCATGCCAAAGTACCGGGTTCTGTGCTTTTTGTGTATCTACGCCGGTCTGGAAGTGGTCTCCGAAAGGAAAAAGAAAAACTAGATTTGCCGGAGTCGACACTCTTGGCCAACTGGAGATTTTGCTTGTGAAATCAGTGGAAAACAAAGATGGAATGGTGGCAGATTGATGATGGAGGAAGTGGCTCCTATATTCTGGATTAATGGACCGAGAAACGATAAGTAAAAATAGCAAATGAAAATTTAAAAAAATTCAAAAATACGAAAATAAAAAAAAAGATTGATGAAAAAGATCGGAAATTTCAGGGCTCAATTAGGTGGTTAGATCTTAGGATTACATTTAGCTGAGTTTCATTTTAGTTGGCATTCATATATTTTAGGAAATTGCGTTTAATGATTTTTAAAGAAATTTGAATTTTCCTAGATGAAATGTATAACAAGATTAAAAGAAAAGGAAATGTTAAAAAAATATAAATAAATAAATGAAAAGAAAAGGATTAAAAAATCTTGTTGGCTCTTATATTAGGATTTACTTCTAGGGTTTACTTCGATTAGTCATTTTTGTTCTTGTATCATTAATTGATTTTTTGTTTAGTAAATAAGACTTTTTTTAAAAATCGAAATTAGACTTCGGCTTTGGTTTTGAGAAATTAGGTCACTTTGTTCATGTCCCGAGGCTCAATAATAAGGCGTTGTGCTTTGTGCGACTTGTATGTGTTGCTTTTCCGCTCTTTACTTTTAGCCATTTTGTCGTTGCTTTTGAGAGACATGAGGTTTCATTTTTAACTCAAGGGGATATGTCTGGGGCTCAATAACAAGACCATGCAATTTTCTTTGCCCAACTCTTGTTGAGTTACTTTCCATACTTGCCTTTATGTTTTTTTCTATTAATTATTGTAACTTCATTTCTTTTCGTGACGTGATTGATCTTTTTATATGCATTTGATGCTTTTGATTTCCTTTGGTTTGGTTGATGATTAGGTCACACACTTAAGAAATAATATCAATCAATCCAAACTTATCGTGCATGACCACTGAGTGAAAGAACATTAGGATTCCATGACTTGATAAGGCCGCCTGAATCATTCTGTATGCAAACAAATGGACTCTAAGTATCAAAAGGACACTAATTAGGAAATTGGTGTAATTAAGTTCTCGACCCTCAATCTTTAGTTTGTAAGAACTAAAGCTTCATACCAATGCTCCACTTGGTTCCTAATCGGCCCCAATAGATTAGTGGTGACTCTGTAATGAAATAGGATTTCTCATCTTTAAATCATTATGAATGAATTCCTTAGCATTGTGCTCAGTAAGGTTTTGAGATAACTCGTGCCAAACAAGATCAAGCAAACCTCGAAAAGAAGTGACCCGCTTGGCAGAAGTTTTCTGTGCAAGTCTCCAAATCATCGGTGAACACACGAATGTATTGGCCTATTCAATTAGGCATGTTAGCTAATGGGTACAATCTCTAGTCGTTATATACCACTAAGGCAAATGTTTAAATTGTGATAAAGTAGCAATGAGCCAAACGTGATATGTGAGTCCTCTTTGATTAATTTGTTTCCCGTAGTGGATACTTGAGCTGTTCCGTGTATCTAATGAAGAGAGCGCAAAATTTATAATGGCGATGGATTCCAACTGATGTACAATTCCTAAGTAAGGAAAAAAAAAGAGTACGACTGCGACAGCTACTGAAATAGGTGATCCTCTGCTTATCCTCTGAATGGTTTTCCATGGTGTAGTCTTTCACTCGCTTTTCCCCTTTCCATGGACTTGTTCATGGGCATTTTCGCCACTTCTTGCAGCCAGATTGAGTGGTGTCTTCTCCGACCGTACAATCCCTGCAAAGGGCTCCAAATTCCACAAGCATATATCTAGATTAGCTTTGTTCAGCTAGATGGTTTTCCACATCTCTGTTCAAGCTACCCATGGATCAGCTTTGTCCAAAAAAAAAAAAAAAAAAAAAGAGGACAAGCTAAGGATGTATAAAAAGGCATGCTTTAATTTAGGTGAAAAAAGAATGAGATGAGAGGAGTGGCACGGGAAGGATGACCACCCCCGAAAAAAAGAAAAGGATGGTACATAGACCGAATACATAAATTTGCCCACATGTGAACCCAAGCAGATCTGATCCGTCTCTCCCCCCCGGACACCCCCAAAAAAAACACAGATAGAATGCGTAGATTTGCACACGTGAGACTGAATTTGCACGTAAAATAATATGACAAATTATGACGTCAGCATATATCATCCCTAAATAATTTCGCTTTTCTCCAGTTATGTACAGTCTCAAATAGATAGGGAGAACAAGTCTTCACCAAATTTTCTTTTTACGTGTTAGGAGGCAAACACTTGTATCAGCAAAGAAGGAAGGATATGTGCATCTTGATAATACTCTCACGTGGGTTAGTTAAATTTTACTAAATGGATTGTTTTGAGTTTGAGCAATGAAGTCCAATAAAATGTGGATTTCTACCGGATCTAGAGCTCAACCCACTCATAGTCCCCCTCTTCACTTGTCTTTAATAAATTCAGGTTGGGGGTTTTCAAGCAGGGCAACTTATTCTTTAGTTTTATCTTCTACTTATGATCTTCTTCTTCTTTTTCAAAATTGAAAAAACAGTAAAAGAATTATGATCTTTCATGCTTTAAAAAATTGTTTAAATTAATATATGATTATACATATCAATATATATTAACTTATCGATTTTAAGAAATGTTAGATATTTCGTTGTAGAACTCGAAAGTTTTCAATAAAAAAAAGTATCAGACTTATTTGGAACCTTATAAAACTACTAAAATTTATCTTTTACACACTATAGCTAAAAGGTCTTGTTTTTAAAATATCTATGTTTTAGTAATGTTGGTTGGGTCGAATATAGGTTGGGTAGGGGGTCAAGTTAGGTATGGTAATTGAATTTGAATCACATATAATTGGATCAAAATGGGTTATAGTAAATCGATTTCAGTTGAGCCATTTTTTACTCAATATATCCATTTGATAGCCCTACTGGTAGGCATAAATGAAGGAAGAGAGATGAAAGAAAAGGTTTAGAGAGGCCTTAAAACAATCTATCAACCTCAGTTGCACTTCTAGTTGAATTTCAACAATAATTGACTAGCTCTACATAGGTTATTTTATCAATTACCTACATCATTAAAAGCTTGTTATATGATCATTTGGACAAAGAATTTCTTTCACTTATTTTGCATTTGAGGACGACAGATGTCTTAAGTCTTTGGCATCATGATGTTAGAGCTGTTGATGAGAGTACTGGTTGATAAAATTGAGCTTCTCTATCTCCTCTATTTCTCATTAATTGAGTATCGGCATCATAAGGAGTACTCAGAGGTATATCATCAAATGCCCATATTATTTCAAGTAGCCTCTTTATTACATAATGCTCTTGAGTAAGCATTGGTCACTATCACTTCTAATGATTTAAACACCCAAAATAACATTAACTTCTCCCAAGTCCCTTAATATCAAATTAAGAAGTCAAAAAAGATTTCGTTTCATTTCATTTACAACATCAATGCATGTACCAAATTACATTTACTATTCTTCTCACAAGAAAGAAAAATCATTTTTTTACACAACTAAAAAAAAAAATCCTTTCCATGATGCTAACAACAAAACAACAATTAATTCCATGGCTACCCAACAAGAGAACACATTGAGATTGAAATGGACTCTCATATCCTAGGCTTTAAAATCAACAAAGCTTTGGACGCTCACTTCAGCCTCAGAGGTTTCGCTAACAAAGAAACAAATGTGGATTTCGTTAACATTAACCGCAAGATCAAAAGAAAATAGAAAACAAACGACTTCAGCAACCAGCATTAGTTCAAGCTCAAACCCTCTATCTAACTTTATGTTTCCATGTACAATATGAGAACCCAAAACATTCAGTAGAATATGCAGGATACTTCAAGATACCATCTACTATAGAGATTTAAAGAACTGATATGGAAATGATTTTACCCTTTGAAGACTCAAAATAAAATAGAAAATTACCAAAACAGAAGCAGAGGATGGTCCGCATAACATAAAACTCGAAGCCCGGCATGTCTAGTAATACTTGTTTCCAACTTGAACTTACTAGAAAAACAGGAGAAAGCCTCTGCGCTTGATGAAGGGACTGATTGTGGGTCAGGATGAAATGTCGACAGCAATGGCACGACTCAGTTTAATGGCAAAAGACTACAATTAATTACCAACTGTGGGGACGATGTACGGTGCTTCAGACAGGACCAATGGCTCTGCGAATGGAACATGTCCTGTAGGTGTAAACCAGAAATGTCCACATGCAATGTTACTGACTATCAACAGAACGAAATGTTGGACATGGCTTATTTGTGGAAGGCGGAATTCTCTAAACGAGATGAGCGCATTCTTACGATACCCACCTAAGCATCATCGAATTTCACAAGACAACATCACTGGTTGTTCTCTCAGACATTTCATTGAACATCTTCCGAGCAGTATCAGGGACCTTCATATTGCGAGGTGTATTGAAGTGGCCGCCTCAAAACAAGCCCTCGGAATTTGTCACGCACATGCCATTGCTCAGCCTCACTTCCAGCTCAAACAAAATGCATGCCCAGCCTTGCCGCATCGTAAGAGATGCCAGAAATTTTATTCTCAAGATTGTTGTAAAAATAAGTTTGAGAGGATGAAGATAAAATCAATTGTCTAAAGTGTGCAAGCGCTGTGCTTAAGGATAATTCTACTCTTGAAAGTATGAAACTTAGTGCAACAGGTTCTAGAGACTATCAATACAACAACCATTTCTCTTTACTCTGCACAGAATGATAGAGGGAATAGGAACAACAAAGAAGTTACATATAAAACCCAGCAGAGAAATGGAAGATGAAGAGAGAATTTTCTTGTTTATGTACGTCTTTTGTGGTATGAAGGCTCTATTTATAGGCAAATAAAAGAGAGGGTCGGCGAGGAACAAATTAAATTGTGGTGATATTTAAAAATCGAACTGTTACAAGACTGTTATAAAACAAAAGTTTTCAGTGCTATTAAAACTGTTACAAAATCATTATAAAAAAAATAGCTTTCAATTATGCTATTAAAGCTGTTACAAAATAATGACTTTTAATTTTCTTAGAATTGATGAAATATTCAACAACTCTCTAGTCACATTTGGAAGATGCAAACAAGTGTTATCATCTATGACTCTGTTGGCAGATAAATGACAATTGAAACACAGAGTGACGACATAGAGGCGAGGGACCGCGAAAAGAGTCGCATAACCTCTGAATCGCTGGAGAGCAATTAACAGTATCTCTCAATTATGGGCACTCAGCTAATCCTTTGAAAAGCAAAGACCAAAACCTTTGTATTGCATCCGCTATTCGGCTACAACTATATCCAACGGTAGTTTTTCTACAAGACTGCACCACGCACGCCACTTCCTAGCGTGCGACTATATGAACTAACAAACCGGAACTTGGACCAGATTCGAGCGTTATACCATGCCGAAAATGTAAAAGAAAACGACCTTTGGTTGTAGATTAGGACAAGAAGCGATTTGTTTATACCCACAAAACCTCATCGATGTTGGCGAAGGCCATGACGCTTTGAAAAAGGCAGATCCAAAGCTCATGGTCTGGGATAGCAACAGATCTGAGGACCAGAGGTTCGGCATCCTCTGCTCAGTATTATGTCGAGAGACTAGGACAGGGAGAGAGAGAGAGAACCCAGTTCGATGGAGAGAGGACAAAAAGCAGAATCCACATGGGTCGTACATTGAAAAAATCTCACCGAAAATCTTAATTTTTTTCGTCGTGATAGACCAAACTTCTTTTTTATTGGCTAGTCAGTGATTCCCAACAGGTACCATCCGGAAGTTCCTTTCATTAGACTCCATCTTCCGCTAACATTGGCCATCAAAATTCGGGCGTGTTGCATTCGTGTATAAAATCGGGCAAACCAATTTGACATAACATCCGTCATGCTATTGCTAGCAAAGTATATGTAGCCACATCAGATCTATTAGCCTAACAATGTTCATGGTTTAACGTTGTCTATGTGCGTTGTCACATGATTTTTAACAGGTACATTGATGGAAGTCTAATGAAAGGTATTTTTCGGTTATTGATATAAATTTGAAACATTGATGAAATGAAAGAAGCTTTGGATACAGTGTCTTACAAGAAAGATTTTGAACGATCATCCCTCGTAGATAAAGTAGCTTGGTACCGAGAGGTTCGCAGAAAAAATAAAAAGAAAGGAAATAAAAAAGATAGCTGAAGGGAAAGTCTTCCACTTCGGAGTTCCAAGTCTTTGATTTTTACCATTTTACGAGTATAGGCAACGGCCCTTCTAATTCTTCCTAAAATCGTAAAATTGACCCGACAATGTGTATATGCTAATGAGAAATACATATACAAACCCTTATTTTGGAAAAAAGGACGGCATTTGTGTCTAATGTACCATACTTTGTTGTTAAACCTTTTCAAATAATTTTTTGAGTGTCACAACTTTTATGAAGTGTTCATTTAAGTAATTCCAATTACTTAATTTGCCAAAAAATCCAACATGGCTCACCAGAGTTAATTGAATGGACCCTTTTAAAAATTTTTGAAACTAAAATAATTGTTTGTAAAGTTTTGACACTAATTGATCAATTATGAAATTGTCTCCGTTAAATTTTACAAAATTAGAAGATGGACAGAAATATGCCGTCTAACAAAAGCAAAAATTACAAAGCAAATATCATAAGTTTACCAATATATATATATATATATTTTTGATAGACTTAAAAGAAAAATCATGGATCAAATGTTCTCTTAAAATAATTTTGTTTAAATCCCAAAGATCTATATGCTCCTACCCTCCAAAAATGTGATTTTTGACACTGAAATTTTGACTCCTCATTTAGTAATTATTGCAAAGAAAAATTAGGGACTAAAATTTTAACTCCTCATGTGTTAGACGTCCCGTTGGTAACACAATTAGCATAAGCCTTGTGTATATGAAAGTTCTTCGTTCTACACACTCAAATACATATTGATAGCCTTTAATTATGTGGTCATTTTGAAAACACCATAGAGGATTTTCTCAATAAATAGGTATAGCAAGACACTAAGAATAGTGCACAAAGAGTTTCTAAGAAAGATGAACCCATACTAAAAGCTTTTGTTTCTTCCAAAATATGCTCAACGCTAACTCCAAAATAATCTGATGATATTATTTTGTGATTTGTCTCGACCTTTGGATTAATTGACATTATTTTGTGTCTTTATATTTTGGGACTAGTAGATTCATCTTTTTGTGCCTATATTTTTTTTTAACTGTTACATCAAAGTAATAATTTTACTTATTATTAATGTACGTGTCTCTCATTTCCAAAGGATTGTCTATTTAAAATTGTACATAGAAGAACGAAATAATGGCCAAAGCTCGTGCTAATGTTTCCATTCATAAATGAAAATTTTCCATTAAAATAGCATTATAACCAACCCACATGCAACCCACCTATTTCAAAACTAGTATAATATGTCTTATTCTATATTCTTATGAAAATAAATAATATGTGTACATAATAACTACAAGAGGTGGAGATTTACCTACATGATCAACCCAATAGAGATTTCATTCAATGTCTTGTGAATATACGACCTCTCATAATTCCCATGTATAGATCTTAAGAAGTCTCCAAAGCTTTTTACTTATTCATAGGGCCTCTAAAGTTACAATTCCTCAATATTCTTTGAGCCTGTTTGATTCAATTTTTTTATTAAAAAAAACAAAAAAGCATTTTTTTGCCTCACCACCGAAACTTTAAAATATTATTCAAATAATAGATTACTATGGCTTGCATTATTTCCTTCCCTTATTGACTCTTGACACTCCATTATCATATTGAAGTAACCATATCATTTCTTGTGGGTCCCACTCTTGATTTAAAATGATTTCTTACCTTTTTCTTATTGTTTTTCTTTTGTTTCAATTTCACCTAAACTATCCATGATCCTCTCAAACAATGCTTATTAAGGTTAGATGTTGTGTCCACTCTTGATTTAAGATTTTTGGCCTTCTTTTGTTTTCCTTTTTATGGATTTTTCCTTTTCTTTCTCCATTTGGAACAAAATTGGTGCCCCTTTTTTTTCGAAAGGTAGTTTATTTAGAATATACCTAACTAATTATTTGTGTTAATGAGTTGTATATTCTGTTTTTTTTTTTTTTGTGCTAGGAAACTATTATTTTAAAAATCACCTAAGCGCAAGTAAGAGTAAAAAGAATAGTCTATCAATTCTAGCTTGCATTTCATTTAATTATAACTTCATTATTTGTCATTACATTATAGTCTGTATAATTCAACTACTCAACTTTTATTTTATTAATTGAATCTAAAAGTCCAATTTTTAACTATTCTTCATGCCATCATTGCATGATGTTTTAAAAGATAATTTCAAAAAAATTATGACAAATCTAAGTACATAAAAAATTATAAACATCCATTACTATCATGCAAATAAAAAAGAAAAATGCTCCCTATAACACTATTACATATAATTAGCCGTTTGACACTATCTTTGCCTTAATTTCATGTTACAATTAGCTATTGACAAGAAATTATGGCAATTGTAATGGCATTATAAGACAACCCATTCAAATCATTTGAAAACACATTTTTGTCAATTTTAAATGCGTCAAAAATTTTCATAGAATCATCGATGAAAAGAAAGTTATTCTCAAACTACAAATTTAAACAAGATGCATATGCAACTCAACAAAAGATGTTGTTTGTTTAGCTACTTGGCTTCCCTAAAAAAGGTTACTCTCTCAAAAAAATTTTATACCTAAATCAGACAAATAAAGATTTCAATTACATCAATAAGAGAGACATTGTTCTCTTAAAACAATATATATCAAGAACAGTGCGAGAAGCTTCAAATGAACTTGTTGACATAATTGATTGATATCCTCTATTTGCAATTTGGGTCATCTTCAATATTGTCTTCCATGGTGACCACACTACAAAAAACAATACAATGAAAGATGGATAAATAGTGTAAAATACATTCATCAATTGCAATTTTCAACCTTCGAGTAAATTCTTGTAAATTCTTGTAAATTTGTATTGAAAATCGAAGTCAAAAAATTCACGAGCATGAGGATTTTCTAGGGAAATAAAGTAACTATTGGTGGAATAAGTTTAGAAGAAGACAAACATGAATAAAACATTAAATTCTAATGGGTGTGGGAGAAGTAGTTAGGGTGAAAAAAGTGATTTGAAAGGGATGCGGGTAGTTTTATCTTTTTATAAATTTGAAACAAAAAAAGGAAGAAGAAGAACAAAAGTAAGAAATAATTTTAAATCGAGAGTAGGATACACAAGAGATGATATAGTCAATTTGATGTGATAAAGGGGTTGTCAAGAGCTAATAAGGTGCGGAAGTAGCATGACCCAAAATCATTTGTGAATTTATGTGTCAATATTTTTCATTTTGTGAATGTTTTAAGTGTTTTAAATATAGAAAATGTCAAAGTGTTTAAGCCACAAGATTTTGATTTGGTAAGATGTAAAAAGTAATATTCCATATGGAAAGACATTTCTTCACGTGTCTCACTTTCTAGACCATTATCACCTAGATCTATAGTTTCATGTATCGATTTATAAGGAAAATTCCAGTTTTGTACCAAAGCTTCCTTTTATACTGTGGAAAGCACGAATGAAATTCCATTACATAATTTTCTCATCAGCCTTTATTGCTGTTCTTGCCAATTCTACCTTAACATATTTCATCAATAAAAATGTTTTACAATAGTACCATTTGCAATAAAAATGTTCCAGGGGCACTGGGCTTTTAAATCCACAATGCTTGGCTGTTTACCGATGGGAATTGAGGTTTGGACCCTCTCAAGCGGATTCAATTGTAGCATCTCCTGGTTCCATACTTTCCATAGAATGTACTGATAGTGCACTTTTTGATCGCATAGAGTGGTTCGCGCTCCTGAAATGTCAATCAGCGTTCCTAATTTTTCACGCGTTGGTTGTTTCCGAGATCCTTTTGATGATCAGTTTCATGTGTTGATGACATATTTATATGATTACAGCAAACACAAAACAAGGCAGTCATGGTACCATCAGTGTCTGCATTTCTCTTCGGTGATGCTGAATCCAGGAGTTGATGATTCCTTCCAACAAATGAATTCAAAAAGACATTTGTTGTGCTTCCTATGCATCAAAACAAGGCATAATTGATATACATGCCCTCAATGATCCGTGGGGATCCTTAAAACTCAAATGCCTTGAGACCACACCAAGCTTCGTACATACTTGTCTGGACTTGAGTCCACTGTGAATGGGTCTATTATGGTCATCAATCGTACAGACGGCACATGTGATTCTCACACGATCAACGATCACAATACGTTTGGATCCGTGCAAGACTTATCTATAGGAAACTAAATTCTTCAGATGGCCTGGACCGACGCAAGTCGTGTCCTGGATCGGAACACACAAAGTTCATTAAGAACGTCTAACTAAATCAGTCGATGAGTAAAGCAAAAGATGACCTTTTTATTTTGGCAGAGAAGGGATGCTCTGCTGGTTCCTGAAGAAGTTGTTGGGATCAACAGCAGTTTTCACTTTGACCAACCTCTCAAAATTGTCTTTAAAGTACTTGACCCCGTAGACTCGCCCTTCTTCGTAGCTGTTCTTGCCAGTGGTGCTAGTCCCAATGTCCAGGTCTCTGTAGTTCAAGTACGCACTCCTTGGGTTCTTTGACACGAATGGAGTCGTGTAACTGTACAGGCTCCTGATTTGCGCCAAGTAATTCTTCTCCAGTTCTGGGTCATCATCGCTCCAATTGATGAAGTACTGAATCTTGAACAGATTCCCAGCTCGGTGTGGGAATGGTGTCGCCAACGCTGGGATCTCGCTCATCCGCCCCCCGTATGGATTGAACATGAGCCCCACATTCCCCAGTTCGATCATCTTCTTCCAGAGCCAATCGAGATCGGCCTTTGAGATTGGACTTTGGACATAGTCTGATTTCCTCTTGAGGAAGTTGATGGGATAGTCTCGGCTCAGCAAGGTCTCCAGGGGCGGGATGGTGCCTTCGTCGAAGCCGTCCCACCAGAGAACGGACTCGATCCAACTCATCTCCGTGCAGTTCTCTTTCTTTAACCCCATTTCGGGTAACTCCTTGTCAGTAATTGCCAGGAGCTGATCTGAATTTCCTAGGAACAATGCAACCACAGAGGCTCCCAACGTTTTCTGTCCCTTTTGGGTCTTGGAAGTGACTGGCTGCAATACAAGCCTCATGAATAGGCCGGGGTCAGTGCCCGGAGCCACGAATTGCCATTTGTACACGAGATCTGTCGCGTTCTGATCGAGCGTCTTTTCCACGCGAAAGACAGTGACCTTCTCCGGTACCGGAACTAACTTAATCTGATAACCCAGAATGACTCCGAAGCTCGCCCCACCTCCCCCAATGATCGCCCAGAACAAATCCTCTCCCATGGCTTTTCTATCGAGAATTCGCCCCTTGACGTCCACCATCTTCGCATCAAGGACATTGTCGACCGACAGGCCGTACTTCCGCAGCATGTTGCCGTACCCAGCGCCGCTCAAGTGGCCTCCAACACCGACCGTGCGACAAACACCGCCGGGGAAGCCATGGACCTTGCTCTTCTCCCAAATCCGGTAGTATAACTCTCCTAGAGTCGCACCGGCCTGGACCCATGCGGTCTCCTCCTTGATGTCTACTTCGACTGACCGGAGGTTGAACATGTCGAGGATGAAGAAGGCATCATCGGAGATGTATGATATGCCCTCAAAATCATGGCCGCCGCTGCGGATCTTCAGGTGCACCCCGATGTCCTTGGAGCCCAGGACGGCAGCCTGCACGTGAGACTCCTGCGTGGGGGTCACGATGACGAGTGGCTTCAGGGTCGACGACGAGTTGAAGCGGTGGTTGCGGATGTATGGCACAAGGACATTGGCGAAAGACGAGTTGGCCTGTGAGTAGACGATGTCGGAGATGTGGTCGGACGGTTGAGCGCGGTGGGTGAGGCACTGGAGGAAGGTGTCGTACACTGAGTCTGAGGATGCCCTGCGTTCTTTCTGTAAAACTTCCTTTTTTGAGGTTTGTGATGATGAAGTGTCTATGTCCATAATGGATGAGAGCCCAACTTTGGCGAGGAAAGTTCAGAGGAAAATACTTTCGTGAGCAAGAATTTTATATGCCATTTGGCCGACATCAGTGCAACTTGTATAAGCTGCCTATGGAGAGATTTTGAAGTTTTCTCCCTTGTCATCATTTGATGGTCCACCCACAGGCCAAATTACTATAAAAATCCACACCTTTTCTTCCATTTCTCAATTTCATCCCTACCTTTTTAGGTAACATATTATATTCATCTCCCTTCCATAAACTATAAGATAACTAGCCCTTTTGCTTTTTTAGCATTATGTATTAACAAGATTCCTATCGAGGCCATGATTTCTTTAGGACAACCTAGTTTTCATTATTTATATACCAAACTAATTCATAATATTATATAAATAAAAATTGCCGGTGACAATCTCTGATTACAAAGATGAAAAAAATAAAAAAATGGATTGAGAAAAATTCACACAAAAACAAAAAGAACTCGGGGCTAATTTGGAATTCAAGGATTAATCTAATGGAATCTCAAGCATAATTTGATACAAATTTAAAAGGTTAGGCCTTGTTACGATAAAATTAAATATTTATGTAAAATTAAATCACTTGAAAAGGTTGAGATTTATTGTCATTTTGCCTCTGACCCAATTGACGATAAAGCATCTCCTTGAACTGATATACGAAGCACTATGTGTAAGATAAGTGGTCTTGTCTGATAAGATTAGAGGTCTCTTATCATCATTTTCCTTGCATTCAAAGCTAGGCACCAAGGGCATAAAGAAGGATATCGTTTTTTTTTTTTATTGATTTTATTTTAACTCTTACTCTCGATTTTTGTCCTACCTTCTTATAGGGCATAAGAGTTGAAACCGATACATAAAACTAAGTCGTTCCCTCCTCAACTCCCCTTGAAAAAATGGGGTTTCGAACCTCTCACAATCATTTTCCATGTGAGAAAAGTGACCACTGGGACAAATCATTGCCCTAGTGGTTAAAGAAGGACATCGAAGTAAAGAGAGAGAGTTTCCACAAACTTATTTATTTTGCCTTACTTTTGTCGGCAATTTAGCCTGGTATTTCTCATTGTCTTTTGATCTTAAAGGAGCAAGTGTTGGGTGAGTATTACACATACCAAGCTGCATCAGGACGGCAATATAGCCAAAGATGTTTTCTTCCTCTTCAGCAAGTGATAGAAAACTCCCAAGATTATATATCCGTCTTCTCTTGGACCAACATTTCGAGCCAGTAGTGCCTCCACGAACTCACACAGATTGTGGCAAACACTTCCAAGTTGAAAGGTTAAAAAAGATCCTACCTATTTTCTTTGACATGGAACTTGACGATGTCAAGCTGAAAACTCTATTGTATTGCAATGCCATATTGAATTTGTAATAAGAAAGAGGGTTGAAGAAGCACTTAGCAATAAGAAAGTCCTCATTGTACTTGACCATGTTGCTAATAGTGAGCAAGAGGATAAACTAGATGTAAGGAGTATTTTGTCTTCAGAATCTAGAATATTGATTAAAACTAGATGTAAAAATGTTTTGCAAATCAATAGACCAAACTATCAAATCTTAGGATATGAAATGGAGTTGACAAGTAGTGATTGTGCGCTTGAGCTTTTTAGTAGGCGCGCATTTAACAAAGACTCTCTATTAGATGATTACAAGGATCTTTCAAGGGAAATCATATATGCTACCGGGATATTTCCATTGTCTCTTGAAGTAATTTGTTCAATCCTCTTTGAAAAAAGGCAACAAATATGGAAAGAGACATTGAAGAAGTTAAGCAAAGCACCTCACAAGGATGTTTTTGCAAAGTTGAAGATAAGCTATGATGCCTTAAATCACGAGCAACAACAAATTTTCCTCAATATTGCATGTTTTTTTCATTGGTTAGCATATGATGAATGCAATTGCATTTGGAAAGATTGTGATTTTTTCTTGGATATTGGTATTGATGTCCGCATTAGCATGTCGTTGGCAAAGATTATGGAAAATATATTTTAGATGCATAATCAATTCAGAGATCTTGGAAGGAAAATTGTTCGTCAAGAAAATCCAATGAATCATGGAGAGTGGAGTAGGATATGAATTGACAAGGAGATCCTCGTTGCAATAAAACCGAAGGAGGTAATATAAAAATATCAGGAGTTTCTCAACTAGAAAATCCTTTACATTGCACTAGGATACCCTCTCCTCTTTCTTCTTTTTCCCGTTGTAAATCTTTTCCTCAGAAACAAAATACAGAATATCCCTCATTTGTTGCTCTCATTTGTAGATGAAGAAATACGTTCAAGCACTGAATCATAATCTAGACAGGGGACATGATTTAGCTATTAGAAGTGAAAAGATTGGAAGGTTCGAATGTTTAAGGTGCCTTGTATTAAATTCGGGAACCTTCAGCGGAAACTTTGCAAGTAGTCTTACCAAATTAAGCTGTATTGCTTGGAGTAATGCTTCTCCTTGATTTTTTAAGCCAACCGGTATGCGCTTAAAGAATGCAATCGTCCTTGAATTTTCAGACAAGGCCTTCCTATATAATTCGAAATTACAAAGCTTCATCAAGGTGTGTAATTTGCTTATTTCTATTTCATTTTATTTGAAAGTAATATATGAATGTTCATCAATTGATTATTGCATTTATTTTGATAGATGGCTGGAAAATTAAAAGTTCCTTCTCTTAAAAACTATCATAGCATAAGTAGAATGCTAGAATTCTCTAGATGCCTGAATTTAGAGAGGCTTAATTTTATAGGATGTTCCAATTTAAGGAAAATTGATGGCTCTATTAGGGAGATGAAGTGTTTTATTGACCTGAAGAATCTATATTGCCTTTCTCTTGAAAATTTGCCAGAAGAAATTGGGAACCTAGTGAATTTTAAGCATTTCTTTGTCTAGGAGTGTCCATTGAAGAAACTCCCAAATTCCATATGGAAGGTGAAATCATTACGGGAGTTGCACTTTGACGATGGCTTGGATGAGCATCAACAAATTCATGAGAGTTACCTAGTGCTATAATGCTTTAGAATCTAAAAGTGCTTCAAATCTATGCTCTCAATTTAAAAGGCCGACTTCCTTTGTCAATGTAGTTTGCCCTTTCTTATAATCCTAAGCTTGTTAGGCAATTGCCCAAGTGAAGTTTCAAAGACAATTAGTATGCTTCCTTGCCAACAAACGCTCCAGTTAATAGATTGTGAGGAGATTTAAGAACTGCCGACACTTTCACAAATTTAAATAATCTCTAAGTGTCCTCTAATTCGTTGCAGGTAGTCCTAGACCTCTCAAATATGACGAGTTTGGTTCAGTTGGACCTATTTGGTGGGTCTAGTTAGAGACAAGGAAGTAAAATTTGTATTGAGATTTAGGGTGGATTGGGAGGTTATCCAAAGTGAATAGGTTGAATTTGAAACTTCTCAATCTCCCTGCTACAAAGTTGGCTTCCCTTTCTCAGTGAAAGGCACTTCATTTGTCTTTGTCTAGTTTGGACCTTCGAACACTCATGCAACTTCCATCATCTCTGTTAAAGTTAAGCCTTGATAACTTTAATTCAACTGTGTCCCTCTCATCCAAATTAGAAAATTTATAAGTTTAAAGCTCTCAACGTCTCATATGCAAGAAATTCAACTCAACGGGCTTCGACTTCAAAATTTAACAGAGTTGGCTCTGGAAGGCGGTGAATCCCTCAAGAGATTTGGGCTATCATACATGAGGAAGCTCAAAACTGTCTGGGTAGAAAAGTGCCCAAAGCTAGTTGAGATCCAATTTTAGGGGGTGTTTGAATCATTGGAGGAATTTTCTATCAAGCGGTGCAAGTCCTTGGGAAGGTTAGCGTGTGCAGGTGAAGTAAAGTCTGATAATGAGTTGATCATTGGGGAAGAGAGGCTAATTCTTCTATCGGTACATTGGAATTGCGGGATTACTTTTGGGTTAGGAATGATGGTACTTTGCAAAGTGTCCGTGGTTTATCAAACTTAAAGAAGGTCAACGAATTATTTATCAAGGACTGTGATGGGCTACAGGTTGTCGGAGGGCTTTGACGAATTAGAGTTTTTGAGTAAGTCATATACAGGTAACTGCCCATCATTGAAAAGGTTAATTGATGTATCAAGCACCAAATTGCCAAATGATTGCCGCTTAAGTATCTACAACTGTGGGAAATTAGTTTGGGCTAAGAAAACATTCTCTGGCACCGTCCAATCTTACAAGCATTATGAGGTGAGTTTGATCCTTCTACTTTCTCAATTACTTTTTACTTTCTCCCATTTTACTCCCATCTCTATATCACATAATACGAATTAAACATTTGATGTGTTAATATAATCCAATATCACTTATCTACGAAACTTAGATGCACATTATATTCATGTAATCTCGCTCTAGCTAACTATTTTTTCCAACATGGTCAATTGAAAAGAGATTTTTGGTATCTTATTGGAACAAAATGAAATGATTTGGAAGGCCATTGACGAAAATGGACTCAACATTTGAGGTAGATCATATAACAAAAATTGTCGAAATCAAAAAGCAAACATGTGTTGGTCAAATAGGGATGAGCATCGATCCCAGGGTTAACCTTGGACCGACCTTGGATTAGCCCAACCGTGCGGTCTTGATGCGGTTCTTAGGGGATTGGGTAGGTTCTTGGTTCTAAGACCCTAGGCCTGTATTATATGAGTTGGCCCTCTGTCTTAGGAGTTTAGGGTTAGTCCAACCCATACCAATCCTGTATATAATATTTATTATATATTTAACATATTATATATAATATATATTATATATCTAACACATTATTTATTATATGCTTTTGTCTACTCTAAATTTTAGTACCTCCTCCTCTGTTCTCTTGAGTTTGTCATCTAAATTAGAAAGTTGAAAAAACCTAACCCTAATTTAACAAGAAAAAACCCTCTTCACTTGTCTCAGCCTCACTTGCCTCTATTCACTCGTCTTACCACTTGCCTTTATTCTCTTATCTTGCATGTTCGTTATCATGGTTTGTTGCTTTTAGTAAGTATAAATTTCTATTGCTACCTTATCTTATATTTATGTTTAATATGTATTGGTGTTCATAGTTTGATTGTTCTATGTCACATTTTTTATGGATATGTCATTTGAAATATTATGTTTTCTCTTTTAAGGAATATAAAAAATGAAATAAAAAAATTGGTTGGTATCGGGTTGATCTTGGAAACTTACCGATTTCATAAAGGTTAGTCCGGTCCTCGGTCCCAAGCTCAATAGGGTTGGTCTTGGTCAAAAAATTGGGGACTAGCATTGTGGGGATTTCTCCCTGCGTTAGATGCTAGATCGGCCTAACCTAGATTATGCTTGCCCTTAGGTCTAAATTGTTGGTAAAAAAACAATATTAATGGCTTTTTATTTTCAAGTAACTTGTTATCTTCTCATTTCTTTTATAAGATTACCAAGTTTTTTTTTTAGAAATATGTAAGTTAGTCATTTTTGTACTAATTTACCAATTTGTGTTTGCATCCCAAATTTACTTACGATTATCAACTTAAATTACAATGAAGGGAAATGGGGTTGTTTTCAGGGAAAATCAACGCTCTTAACATAAAGGTCTACCTCTCTATGTAGATAAGTCGAAAGGCTAGCTCACGATACACTGATGATGGGCGAGATGGAAATGGGATTTTTTCCAAGGCATGAGATAACGGTCGCTATACCACGAATAATTGCTAGAACTTCATTATATAGAAGAAATGATATTGTTCAGTTTTTTTTTTTTTTTCCGGGGAGAGGCCATATGGAGCAAATTGTTTAGTTAACCGTTATTTAATCAATTGTAATATCGAGTTCTTACTTAAACTACCCATTACAGAGATAAGATTGGTGATATTTTGGATTTTTAAAGTGAAGATACACTAGAAAAATCAATGGCTTACTACAGATGTCGTAAACATTTTGCCGAGAGTCGTTTCTGTAACAAAATTTACTTGCAGTAGTAAATTAATTGGAATCTGTTGCTAAATTTCTTTTGATGGTAACTTTGGCTCAAGTGACGGTATGAAAATTATAACGTACTGAACAAAAAATCAAATATAGAAACTTCTTGGCTTGCAGCTTCTTTCCTGGAAATGTGTTTTGACGGGTCAGATATCGATCTTTGATTTATTTCTTAGAGCATGGATTTGACTGGTGCTTAACTATTTCAACAAGCGCTGCATCGCCTTCCATTTGTCTGTGCGTCTACGTTACCTTGCCATTTGATTGCCTGCTTCTTCAGACTCTTTCCGGACCGTGTTAATATGACACTGTTTTCTAGGCCTGGCCTTTTTCTGCTAGAATGATGTTGTTTCTCTCATATTATGTGGCAAGGAAGTTTATATGTTAGCTACTTAGCGCCGCACATATAAAATGTCCTGTGAGCATCATGGAACATTTGAATTAAAACCCGATTAGTTGTCAGAAGTGAATTGTTTGCACTTGGTAGTATGAGAAATCGAACTTGTGTTATGCATAAACTGCACGCGCAAATTTATTCCTTAATTTTTAAGTAAGCTTTGTGGAGTTTATGATTTTATTAAGTACGAATTTTTTTCTCTTTTTTGAAGCAGATTTTTTTCATGCTTCAATCGCAACTTATATACAGTGAATTTATCTCTACTTTGATTAGTATATTATTTCTAGGAATAGAATATGTTTCCATCTCTTATATGAAATTTTGTGGAATTTACTATTTAAAAACTTAAATTTATTAGATGAATGTACAATTTATTATTTATATATTTATTTTGGTCTTTTTAACTAATACTAGTCGTGGAAATACGTAACCTCTACTCTGTAATACCATATCTAAAAACTTTAAATTGTTAGATGAATATGTGATTTATTATTTAAATATCTTAATATCCCTATACAGAGTAACATTACTTAATACTTCTTATCGATTAACTTGACTATCTAATTTTAACATGTTATTGCTTTCTCAAATTTTTCTCGATATTGCTCGTGATCTTTTTTAGGATTCACGTTCTCATCGGACTCGTTTGTGGTTTAGATTATGAGGTTTTGAAGACAGCTCATATCACATGTTAGCATGCAAGGGAGTTTGGCATTTTTCCAAAGAAGGATCAACGGACTTAAGGAGTCTAATCCGGTAGACTTCCGCTTCGGAGCACCAGTTCTCATTCCTGGCCAATGAACTGGGCGTATTCACCAGATCCTGAGCTTCCACCGTCACTTGCTTTCCGTTGCTGGCCACCGAAGTTACAGATTCACAGAACCGAGAACCATTCGCAGATTACACACACTGGAAGCTGGATAAGTCCTCTCTCTCGGATTCCTCTAATCAATTCATTTCTCTCTCCGATGCCGGTCACGAACAAGGACTGTCGCCATCGCCAGTTTACTGTTTTCAAGGTCGCACCGCCAATACTCTATTCCACTCTGTTTTTGGCTGAGAAGTGAGGATCGTTCAAAGCTCCTTCGCCAGCGTCGTCACTGGAGACGCTTCCAGGACTTCCTATTTCTAGTCCAATCGCAGTCCAGTGACTGGTAATTGCACCTGACCTTCGTACGCTGTGCTGTCAGCTACTCTTCGAGAAAAAAGGAAGACCAATAAGTCTAATTGAGATTTGTGTGAAATCGACTCTGATTGATGCTTTATTGATGACCTGAATTCATTTTGACGCAGTTGTGATACCTTGGATTAGAACAGATGCTTCAATGTTGCAGTTAGATCTCTTGTCTGAACTGATCGCCACCTGTTTGATGAAATGCATGAATCGCATCAGTATGAATTTTTAGCTTCGAATCTGACTGAGTTCATCTTGTCTGCTTGAATGCTTCGCTGTACTGGTTGTATGGGTAGCATAAATCTAATTGATATTAACCTTTCGGTCATTTCTCATGACCTTGGCCTAGATAGTTTTCAATGCTTTACGTAATAATCTCAATTCTGCAAAATTAGCTGATAATGCCAATGCATTAAATTAAAAGCACATGATGATTGCTGCTGACGCATTCATTAGGAGTAGATTGAGGTAAGAAATTGTCTTTTGTGTGAAGAATGAATTCCTGTGGTGGCCAAGAATGATAGCGCACGCCAATTTACCGTGTTCTGTACTTTGTGTGTATCTGCGCCGGTCCGGTAGTGGTCTCCAAAAGGGGAAAAAAAGAAGAAAAGGATTTGCCGAAGTTGACACTGTCGGTCAACCGGAGCTTTTGCTCGTGAAATCAACGGAAAACAAAGATTGAAGGGTGGCAGATTGATGAAGGAGGTAATGGTTCTTGTATTCTGGATTAATGGACCGAGAAACGACAAGAAAAAATAGCAAATACAAATAAAAAGCAAGAAAATACGAAAATAAAAGAAAGATTGATGAAAAAGATCGGAAAATGCAGGGCTCAATTAGGTAGTTAGATCTTAGGATTATATTTGGGTTTCGTTTGTTTTTAAAAAAATGTTGCATTTTTTGAAAATATTTTACAAGAAGCTATTTTTCGGAAAAGCGATAACATTTTTCGATGTTCACTTAAAACTTAAAAATGAACTAGAAATATTTTTCGCAATTCAGCATGAAAAATTCGATTTGATTTTCCTTTGTGCACTCCTTTAATTTTTATTTTTCTAAAAATGAAATTTTAATTATTTTTACTTTTAATTTTCTTTCTACTTTTTTTTTTTTTTACTTTTTCATTTTTATTTTTTTCCTTTTATTTTTTATCCTCCTTCTTCTTTAGTTAGTCACTGGCCTTGGCGATAGTCCATGACGAGCCAAAAAGGCAAGCTTGAGGCTCGCTAGATTTCAATGAGTTTCGAGCTCACTAGCCTCAAGAAGACTTGTTGATCTAGCGAGGCCTGAGGCCAATGAGGGTTGCCAATTGCCGACGTTGGGCCTCTCCAAATTGACAAGCAAGAGGCTCACGCTTGCCAATTGAGTGAGCCCAAAGCTTGATGCTCGTGCTCGTCGACCTTGGGCCTTGTTAGATCGGTGGGCTAGAGGATCGTCCTTTCCGATTTGGCGAGTGGCCAACTTGAGCTCACCTATGGCCAACGACGGCTGGCTCGAAATAAGGAAAAAAAAAAAAAAAGAAAACAGAAAAAGAGAAGAAAAGAAAAAGAAAATGATTAAAATCAAATTTTAAAAAAGAAAGAAAGAAGAGGCTAGCAAGTGCGTGAGATAAAAGAGAGTAAGTAAGGAAAATGTTTTCCCCTACTTGAATAGCAAAAAATATTTCTCCTATTTTAGAAGACTTTTTTCCGTTATTGGAAAATGTTTTTCCACAACCACTTCATTTTACGTGAAATGAATATCGGGAAAATGCGAGAAAACATTTTCCGAATTTTTTGCGAAATGAATGGAACATTAATTGAGTTTCACTTTAGTTGGTGTTTATATATTTTAGGAATTGCATTTTATGATTTTTAGGGCAATTTGAAATTTCCGAGATGAAATTAATAACGAGAATAAATAAAACAAATCTTAAAAAATAAAAATAAATAAATGAAAAGAAAGGATAATAAATCTCATTGGCTTTAAAGTAAGGATTAATTTATTTATTTTTGGACAGGATATAACTTTGATTGGTCGTTTTAGTTCTAGTATCATTAATTGATTTTTGGTTTAGTAGATAAGACTTTTTGTTGTTGTTGTTGAAATTAGACTTTGGCTTTGGTTTTGAGAAATAAGTTCACGTGGTTAATGTCTTGAGGCTTAATATTAAGGCGGGGTACCTTGCATGACTCATATTGGATTACTTTTCTGCACTTTACTTTTAGCCATTATGTCATCGTTTCTGAGTGATGCAAGGGTAAACAAATCAAGCTTGAGTATTGAAAGAATATTTATTAAAAAATTAGTGTAATTAAGTCTCCAATCTTCGATGTTTAGTTTGTAGGAAGTAGAGCATCTTCCCAATGCTCCGCTAGGCTCCTAATTGACCATTATAGGTTAGCAATGACTCCCTCATGAGATATGATTCCTCATCTTTTAATCATTATGGAATTCCTAGTAATGTGCTCAATAAGGGTTTAGATAATCTGTGCCGAACAAGATTGTGCAAACCTCGAAAAGAGGTGACACATTTCCGCTTGGCTGAAATATTCTGTGCAAGAATCCAACCCCTCCGTGAACCCACGGATGAATCAGCCAATTCAATTAGACATGTTGGAAGATGGGTACAATCTTTAGTTGTTATTTACCACAGAGACAAATGCTTAAATTTTGAGAAAATAGCAATTAACCAAACGTGATTTGTGAGTCCTCATTTGTAAATTTGTTTCCTATCAGTGGATAATTGAGCTGTTCATGCATCTAATGAAGAGAGAACAAAATTTAAAAATGGCAATGGATTCCAACTGATATACAATTTCTAGGCAGGGAAAAAAAGGGAGTACAACTCCGGTAGCTATTGAAATTGGTGTACATCTGCTTATCCTCTCAACATTGTTGACATATTTATATGATTACAGCAAACACAAAACAAGGTGGCCATGGTTCGATTGGTGTCCTCTCAACATTGCTCTTCGGTAATGCCGAATCCGAAATCGATGAATGCTCCCAACAAACAATTCAATAAGAAATTCGTCATGCTTCCTATGCATTAAAACAAGGCATAATCCGGAAACATGCCCTCAATGATTTGTAGGGGTCCTTAGAACCCAGGTAGCTTGAGACCTCACAAAGGTGCGTACATACTTGTCTAGACTTAAGCCTATCGTGATCGGGTCTATCATCACTGTCCATCATACAGGCAGCACATGTGTCTGCCCCGCGATCAACGGCTACTCTATGTTTTGATCCGTGCAAGACTTAACCATTGGAAAGGAAATTCTTCAGCTGGCATGGGCCGACGGAGGTGGTGTCCCAGTCAATTGTGGCCTCTAAGCCACTCGATCTTACGTCGGTCGCTCGTAAATATCCCATGGCTATCCTTTTCTGGTCAACCCATTTAAATAAAGTGAAAGAGACTCGTGCGACTTCTAATAGTCCAACCATGCATTTCTGTTCATAGCTTGATTAGGCGTCATCGACGTTGTCCCACGTTTTATTCCCATTCCGTGTGGTCCATCCATGATGCAACACCAACCAATTCTCGTAGCGTTTCCAAAAGCATGGTCTCCCAACAAAAGGACAAGAAACAGTATGCTAATGTCGGTAAATGAAAAGAAATCATTTTATTACCAATGAGTAAAGGGTAAAGAAAAAGTATTTCGCTATGACAAATGATTGCGGAATTACTATGACATATTATCTTATTAGAGCAATCACTATTCATCAAGAACGTCTAACTAAATCAATCGATAAGAAAAAGCAAAATAATTGCCTCTTTATTTTGGCAGAGGAGGGGATGCTCTGCTCGTTCCTGAAGAAGTTGTTGGGATCAATCGCAGTTTTCACTTTGACCAGCCTCTCGAAATTGTCATTGAAGTACTTGACCCGTAGACTTGCCCTTCTTCGAAGCTGTTCTTGCCATTGGTGCTAGTCCCAATGTCCAGATCTCTGTAGTTCAAGTAGGCACTCCTTGGGTTCTTTGACACAAATGGAGTCGTGTAATCATACAGACTCCTGATTTGCGCCAAGTAATTCTTCTCTATTTCGGGGTCATCCTCGCTCCAATTGATGGAGTACTGAATCTTGAACAGATTCCCAGCCCGGTGCGGGAATGGAGTTGCCGACGCCGGGATCTCTCATCCGCCCCCCCATATGGATTGAACACGAGCCCGACTTTCCCCAGTTCAATCATCTTCTTCCAAGCGAATCGAGATTAGCCTTCGAGATTTGGAGTTTGGACGTAGTCTGATTTCCTCTTGAGGAAGTTGGTGGAATCCTCTCGGCTCAGCAAGGTCTCCAGGGGCGGGATGGTGCCTTCGTCGAAGCCGTCCCACCAGAGAACTGACTCGATCCAACTCATCTCCGTGCAATTCTCTTTCTTTAACCCCATTTTCGGGTAACTCCTTGTTGGTAATTGCCAGGAGCTGATCTGAATTTCTAAGAACAGCGCAACCACAGAGGCCCTCAACGTTTTCTGTCCCTTTTGGGTCTGGGAAGTGACTGGCTGCAATAGAAGCCTCATGAATAGGCCGTGGTCAGTGCTAGGAGCCACGAATTGCCATTTGTACACGAGATCCGTCGCGTTCTGATCGAGCGTCTTCTCAACACGAAAGACTGTGACCTTCTCCGGAACCGGGACTAACTTAATCTGATAAGCCAGAATGACTCCGAAACTCGCCCCACCTCCCCCAATGATCGCCCAGAACAAATCCTCTCCCATGGCTTTTCTATCGAGAATCCGCCCTTGGACGTCCACCATCCTCGCGTCGAGGACGTTGTCGACAAACAGGCCGTACTTCCGCAGCATGTTGCCGTACCCGGCGCCGCTCAAGTGGCCTCCGACGCCGACCGTGGGACAAACGCCGGCAGGGAAGCCGTGGACCTTGCTCTTCTGCCAAAATCCGGTAGTACAACTCTCCCAGAGTCGCGCCGGCCTGGACCCACGCGGTCTCTTTCTGGATGTCCACGTCGATTGACCGGAGGTTGAACATGTCGAGGATGAAGAACGCATCGTCGGAGACGGCGATATGCCCTCGTAATCATTGTCCGCTGCGGATCTTCAGGTGCGCGCCGAGGTCCTTGGAGCACAGGACGGCAGCCTGCACATGGGACTCGCTTGGGCGTCACGATGACGAGCGGCTTCGGCGTCGAGAGGACGAGTTGAAGCGGCGGTTACGGATGTAGGACACGAGGACGTCGGCGAAAGAGGAGTTGGCCCGTGAGTAGACGATGTCGGAGATGTGGTCGGACGGTTGCGTGCGGCGGGTGAGGCACTTTGAGGAAGGTGTCGTACACCGAGTCGAGGCTGCCCATGAAGGGGAGACATGGAGAAACAAGGATGAAAAAGGAGGAGAGCAAGAGGGAAAATAGATAGGCTAAAGGTTTCATCCCTGTGTTATCTTTCTGCAAAACTTCTCTTCTTGTGTTACTATCAATATATATATATATGCCTTTTTGGAAGCCTGACTTTTTAGAGGAAAGTTCAAAGGAAAATACCTCGCGAGGAAGAATTTTCCTTGCCGTCTAGCCATCTTCGGCGAAATTTGTATAAATTGCCTATGATTGTCTCTTGTCATCGTGTGATGGTCCACCCACTGGCCAAATTGGAATAAAAATCCACAGCTTTTTTTCTCACCAATTTAGGTAATCGAAGTTGATTCTTTTGAGTTCATATTAAATTATCTCCTCCTTCCATAAACTATAAGATTAATTACCCCTTTTTGGTTTTTTTAACATCATGTATTTACAAGATTCCTATTAAGGCCATACTATCTTTAAGAAAAGGGATAATGACACCAACATTTTGGCCCAATATGCAATTTGGTCATAAATTTTTAATTTATTTAATGTGATTCATAAACTTTAAATTAATGTGCAATATAATTCATGAACTTTTAATTTGTTCAATATAGTCCCTAAACTTTTGGTATATGTTCGATAAGGTTCTCAAATTATATGAAAATGTTTAATGTAATCCTTAATCTTAAATTAATGAAATAACTACGTTGGATATTTTCATACAGTTCATGAACTGTATTAAACATCTATCACAAGTTTATGGACCAGATTGTATATTAAGCTAAAGTTTATAGATTATATTAAACAAATTAAAAGTTCAAAGATCAAATTATATATCGGATTAAAGTTCGAGGAATTTTTGTGTTATTTTCCCTTAACAAACTAACTCAAAATATTATATAAATAAAAATTGCTGGTGATGATCTCTGATTTCAAATATAAAAAATTATAAAAATATTTCACACATAACAAAAACAAAAACACAAAGAAGTCGGGGCAAAGTGGAATTGGAGGATTAATCTAACGGAATATTCCCTCTCAGCACTAAGCTAAAGGATTTGGAATTATTAAACACAAATTTAAAGGTTAGGCATTGTCACGATAGGATTAAATATTTGGATGAAATTAACATCGTTCAAAAAGGTGGAGATTTATTTTGTCATTTTGCCGTGACTTTCTATATCATCAACGCAAAGAGATGTCCACATCATATCCCGATTGCTCCTCGTTCAATAAATACCAACGGTCCAGGCTCTGCTCCACTTGGAGATACCACATAGTACAAGATTAGCAATCTAATTAAATTGAGTACACATCAATTATTTCTGATGCCCACTTTTCTTAAAGGTTTTGACATTGCAGAAGTCGGTTTACCATTGCGTTTGTTACAATTGATTGTCACAATGCTTCCCAAATACCATCAACAATGGGTACAACTCTCCAAAAGGTGCATGTGCAAGCTTAAAATATGATTCCAAGCAAAAGCATATATTTCAGAAGGCAAAACTAAGGGTGCAATAAAACAGAAAGAAACCAGCAAAGCAAAATACCTTCAATCAGCAACATTCTACTCCCATCTTTCTTATTTTTTAGCATGTCTATCTTAACATATGTTGCCCGTTAGAAACCTGAATCAAGACAGAGGAAGTAAAACAATAAAAATACAGCAAGTCCAAAAATAACCACAACGTAATTGAAAATAAACACAGGAACTACGCACACCTCATCCATTGCGTTATCCAAAAGTTCTGCCAAAGCTGCAAAAGACACACAAGTAGCTTGTATAAGTTTAAAGACATATAACTTCAAGGTACAGAGATGATCAATGTCTGGAAGATAGGCAAGTTTACCTCCAAGAGCCCATTTATGACTGGTTGCATTAGAATGTAGAAACTTCGGATGAACCCTGACATGATCAATGCCCCCTGAATCATCAAACGGTCATAAGAATATGCATTCCGACCACAAACAAGACACTGATGCTCTAACCTAGAATTGAGAACGACATGCATTCCAAAACTAAATAATTCCTCAAAATATTTCCAAGCACCCATTTCAATAAATTAAAACAACGACGAAACCGAAGCAACGATGCAATGTACCCTCTCCACACCACAGCTCAGTCAGTATATCTTAGCATCAAAACCGAAGCAACAGAAACCCAAACCGAGAAACAAGAGGAACGGAAAGCAGCAAGCAAACGAAACGTCACCTGAGTAGGAATCCCAATGGCCACCGGGACAGCCCTCGTAATCCCCAGCCTTCCAGAACTGCTTAGCAGACGCTCCGGCCTGCGAGAGCTGCCGCACCGCCGGCTCGGGCGCCGCGGGAGTCGGCGGCGGCGGCGGCGGCAACGGGGGAAGGGGCTGGAGGAAGCCCTCGGGGATGACGACGCCGAGCTTTCTCTTCTTGAGGACGACGAGCTTTCTCTTCTTGGACGGACCTTCGTCGTCGGACTCGTCGCTGCTGCTGCTGCTGCTGCTGCTGCTGCTGCTGCTGCTGTCGCTGAGGTCGATGAACAACGGGCGGATCAGCGGCGGCGGTGGCGGCTGCTGCTGCTTGTCCGGGACGACGTCCTTCCGCGAGGACGACGACGACGCGGCCTCTTGCTTCACCCGAGCGTCCATGGCATCCCAAAGCCCACGGCGGAGGAAGGGGGGAAGGAGGGCGACGAATCCGGCGGCGGGATCGATCCGATCGCTCGCGGGAGTCTTGCAAGCGAAGGCAGAAGGAGGATTGAGGAAATCTCGAAATCTTTCTTTTCACGGAATCGGATTGAATGAATCGAAATTGGAATTGGAGTTTTGGGATTTCTTGCAGAGCGCGTACAGTTCCGAGTGCCCCGTACAACTGTAACTAGTTAAAAGGCAAGGATCCAAAGAGGCGGAGGCGCGGGCGCGTGCGCGTGGGCGCGCGGGCAGACGCTCGGAAAACGGAAACGGCACCTCCGCCGTTGGCATTGACGGCGATTCTCGGGCGGTGTGCATCTAGTCTGTTCTTTTCTTTCCTTTTCTTTTCTTGGTGGACTGGTTCCTTCCCGAGCAAGCATTCTTACTTAAAATAAATTGTCGAAATACAATCGCATCCCTAAAACACTATTACTCTTTTAAACATTATTATTACCGCAGTAAGTTTTTTCAACGTAACTATATTTTTTTATTTCGATTTTTTATCCAAAATACAGAAGCGGGCATATATAGTAAAATTAACTTTTACATTTGTAATGTTATGAAAATAAGAGGAGCTTCGTTTTCTCCAAATAAGAAATTCGATTTTAATCTTTTTTTGATAAAATTTGTCCGAAAATATCTCTTAATGATAAGTAGTACGATTGAATTTGTGAACTTGAGAATGTTACTTTCAAGTAAAATTGAGGGATTTTTTTTAGAATTAAAATGTCACATGCAATTACATGAAAGGTCACGAGTCTCTATTTATGAGGGTAAGAACACTAAAAGTATTATATAAGAGTAAAATCGATTACTTGAATATCAATTCTTACAAAACATCCTACGTGAATTTTTTAATTATTTTTTATTGTTTTCTTTTTCTTTTTTTTTACGGTCAATAAGGGTCACCGATGACCCTCCCCAGCCGTTGAACCATTGGCAAGGGCCACCTCACTCTCAAAGCAATGAAGGCCTTGGATAAAGTCGTCGAGGCCTTGCCCACAACTGGTGAGGTTGTGATGCCTCATTAGCTCGAGCAATGTAGTTAGGGCCTCGCCCCCTACTAGCAAGCCCCCACAGCCTCACCCAAGGCCCTTCTGCCGAGAGCAAAGTGCCCTCACCCATATCTGGTAACGAGGGCCCTCGCAAGCTCTGCAGGCGGCATTGCCGGTGGCCTTGCCCAAATTGGTGAGAGTTCACGGCCGACGAGGGTCATTGGTGACCCTCATCAACCTTAAAGAAAAAAATTCAAATATAAAAAATTCAAAATTCAAAATTTTTTTAAAAGTGTTAAAGTAGTCGATTAATGTCATCCAAGCCACATCATATTTTCAACGAGGCAAATCGAAATTGACACTTAAGCAATTGATTTGTAAAAAAAAAAAAAAATTGCCACTCCCCCCTATATGGGTGCGGACTATAACTTGACCCTTGCATAGGTAGGTATTATACAAGCTAAACAATGGACTATTGTGAAAATAATGCGAAAATTAACATATCTTGCAATTTATGTCTAGCGCAAGAAAAATAAATTACGAGGAAAATCAACGGCCAGAGATAAACACTTTTGGTCCAGCGTTAGAATCTACTCCGCCAAAAGAACCAGCTTTGAATTCGAAGAGTACATAACTCACTTTTTCCCGATCATAAATTACACCTAAAGCAAAAATCCACGTGTTATTTCACAAGCAACTCATAAAGAGAAAACCCAACACTCTTATTGTACAAAACATTTATTGCAATTTATGTCTAACGCAAGAAAAACAAATTACTAGACAAATCGACCACGAACAATAAAGTGTCATAAATCTACTCCGTTGGAAGAGTCAATCTCTAAGAAATCTACTGTGAATCTGAAAAATACATAACTCCCTGTTTCCCAGTTTCCTAGTCATAAATTACAGCTAAAGGCAAAACCCACATGTGCTATTTCACTTTCTACTATAGAAAACTCAATCAAAAACGCACAATGAAGCAGTATTTCACAATTTATCATAAAGAACTCACTCAAACAACTCACACAAAGAAAACCTAATACTCTTCTTGTACAAAACAGATCTTGCAATTTATGTCCAATGCGAGAAAAATAAATTACTAGAGAAATTGATGGCAAGCAATAAAGACTCTTGATCGAATGTTAGAATCTACTATGCCAAAAAAGCTAGTCACCAAGAAATCTACTGTGAATCCAAATAGTGCATAACTCACTATTTCCCAATCATAAACTGCACATAAAGCAAAAGTCCACGTGTTATTTCACAATCTACCATAGAGAACTCAATCAAAAACCTACAATGAGAAAGTATTTCACAATTTATCATGAAGAACTCACTCAAATAACCCATGGAGAAAAAGCCTAACACTCTTCTTATTTGCTTTGGTAAAGTACAATTTCATCATATAAATCTATTTAAATCAAGAAACCACTCAAACTAGAAAACTGACTCAAATTAGAAAACATCTTATAATATAGAATCCTACAGTATATACACACATATATATATATATATGTAACATAGGTCTAATGCACTTAATTTTACTTAAAAATCCACTTGTTTGAAATTGTATTTCATTTTGTTTCATTCGAAATTTACAAAATTCAAATGCCGCGTTTCAAATCTATTCGATTACATATATGGAAACTCAACACTTACCATGATTTAGTACCTTTGCCTATGCCTAGCTTTGGCTTAATGGGTAAAGTTATGGTCCATGCAAAACACAATGGCCTTTCAATCTTTTGCTGTTGGATAAATGCAACAGATGTTAGCTGCTTAACAAGTTTAAGCCTAAGATGGTTGTGATCTTTTATCTTTTAGATCGTGAAAATCTGCGAAGACACGGTGCCCGTGAGGGGATCCATAAACTCATCCCCTATCAAGTGAAAATTGAGAGAGGGGAAGAGCAAAGGTGCAAGAGAGAGGAGAGACTGGATGATCGAACTTCGACGAGACACCCTTATCGCTTTTTATGTAACCCAAACACGGGTTCGTGAAATATTGGACTTTTTTTTTTTTTTTGTCTGAATAATGGACCTCGAACTCGTAGTTCATGAAATATTATACTTCAAAGTTGGCTCATTTCATCAATTTTATTCAAGGTTAATACCTTGAAAATCTCAAATCAATATACCTGCGATAAATTTACTATGGACTAATTTTTTGACAATCAAAAACCCAAAATCAATACACATTTGATAAATTTACCCAAAACGGATACACTTGTGATAAATTTATCCTCTGTTAGTTTCTGTTAACTTTTATTGTCAAATTGTTGAGTTAGATATCACGTGACAGTTTACTAATACATTAGTTTGTTATTTTACTATCCGTTTATCACAATTGTACCATTTTGTAGTTTTTTATGATATTATTTCAATTTAACTGATGATATATTTGTCACAAATATATCAATTTTGGGGTTTTTGACAGTAAAAAATTTAATTTAGAGTAAATTTATCACAAATATATTAATTTGGAGTTTTCAAGATATTAATTCTTTTATATATGATCATTGAAAAATATCAAGAAATATTCCATTTATTTCTTCATTCTTTATATCTCTCGAAATATGCGCGTATCTTTGATTGATTATAATTGATATTATAAGATGTTATCATTTTTTTCTTGTAAAGCCCAAGTCCATGTACTCTTCATCCAAACAAACAGAGACGAATACAAAAATTACATAATTCTCTTTGTTATTCTTATCTCGGTATTAGAGCTCTTCTCATCCAAGGAACTGCTTATCGAGTTATATAGTGGTTGTAGCAATGCTAGGTATTCTACGCCGATGTGCATCTTACACCGAACCTGTCGCCCTTGAGTGCTATTCTTGACTCTTTCCATCGGTTGTCGCTTGTTTGGAAACCACTCTCTGGCAAACCATGTTCTGAAATTTCAACATGAACACTGAACTCACCACCCTCAAATAGGGGTGTCAAATGGAGTGGAGTCGGTCGGGTTTGGGTCGGGTCGGAAATGGTCCGACCACATCGACCCATTTAACCCGTTTTACACCATTTTAAATGCAATATAAATTACGACCCATATACCCGACCCGACCCATACCCAACCCATACCCGACCCATATTACCAACACATATTAATATTTAACTTAATTTAAGAAAATCTACTCCCACTTATTTAGTCCACTTTAAACTTTTCACATATAACTTATTTGAATAAAAATTTCACATCAAATTTATAAAGTAAATTAAATAATAGAAAATTAGTAAATAAAAAAAATGTGGATACATCTAAATTGAAATAGTTTGAGGAAAATAATTTTTTAAAAAAATTGATTTTTTAATTATTGTTGAGTGAACATCATCGAATCGGCAACGGAGGTCGAGAACGCATAGAGGAGGGGGATGAAAGGAGAGAGATAATGGGTCTACCTAATAACTCCCTTGACTCATATTTAACCCATATTTAACTTTCACTTGACCCATATTTGACCCATATTTAACTCTCACTTAACCCATATTTGACCCATATTTAACTTTCACTTGACCCATATTTGACCCATTTAACTAAAAGTGGGTCATAATATGGGTTTATAACCCATATTGACACCTCTAACCTCAAACAAGACACATACTAAAATTTCGTCCTGATCCGTCACTTGTTCCAAGATCTTTTCATGTGCTGAGTCTATTTTTGGCCTTATTCTCACTTTATTGGTCCTCCGTGGTTACTAATGAGAAAAATTACCAAAAAAATCCTAAACCTACTGCAATTGTGTTAATTTAGTCATAAACTTATTTTTTTGGCCAATTGAATGTTAAACCTTTTGCAATTGTACCAATTCAATCTATCATGCGAAAATTGGTCATTTGGTGCTAATGTGCCCATCGACCGACATTGACGACTTTTTTATTAATATTTTATTTTTTCGAATCATTTTATTAATTTTTTCCTCCCCTCCTCTCTCTTTCTTCCTTTGCTCCGGCCAGGCCAAAAGGGAGGGAGGGGCCGATCGCCGCATTGAGGCATTTGGGCGAGGGCAAGCCCTTGTAGGATCTAGCAAGGGCCCACCTCTCTAGTCGATCAACGAGCTCGTCTTGCTTGGCCACTGGCAAGGTGAACCCTCGTCAAATCCAACAAGGCTCACCCCACCAATGGCTAAGTAAGCTCACCAATCAATTGGAGAGGCAAGCCCTCCCCAAATCCGGCGAGCAAGCTCACCCGACCGCCTTAGTCTGGCGAGATTGCCTCACCAGATTTAGTAGGGTTTCACCTCGCCAGCGAGGCGAGCTCACCAATTGATTGGAGAGGCGAGCCTCGCCAAATTTGACGAAGGCTTGCCCCCGCTAACCGATCAACCAAGCTTGCCCTCGCTTGACGACAAGTCGCCCCCCCTTTGGCCGGAGCAAAGGAAGGAGGAGGAAAAAAAATTGAAAGATAAAATACCAATCATCGGCGTTGGCCGACGGCCACATCAACACCGCCCCACCAATTTTGATCAGATGGATTGAACTGGTACAATTGCAAAAGGTCTAAAAAATAAGTTTAGGACTGAATCGGCATAATTGTAATAGGTTTATGACTTTTTTGGTAATTATTCCGTACTAGTGTTTTCGCCTCTTTGATTCATTCTATTGTTTACACGGATAAAAAGCAAATATCATGGATAAATTGAAATTTTCACTATATCAAAAATCATTTAGAATAACCGTTGGGGTTTGTCCCAATGGTTACATTTCCCATGTGTAAGGAAGAAGGTGAGGAGTTCAAATTTCCATCTTTTTAGGATGGTTGAGGTGGAGACATTTAATTTTAAGTGTAGGTTTCAATTCGCATACCTTAAAAAGAGGTAGAGTAAAAACCTGAGAGTGAGTTGAGTATAAGAATATGACAAAAAAAAATCATTTAGAATGGTTCAAATTATAATTTATAAACTCAAAAATATCGAGATTTTTTTAAAGGATGTAGACTTGGCACTATGTCATTGGTAACATTTATGCACCTATTAAGACTACAAATGAAATTGTGGATAAATTTATTTAATGTTCAAAGGAGTGGGGGTGTGATGAGATTAGATCCATCAAAATGTGTCATAAAACAATTTCTTAATCGAGTGTTAAATGAGTTAGTTATATCGAGTAAATGAATCATAAATTGATTTAAACACAATATAAGTATTAAGTGGATCATAAATGAGTTATAAATAAATCAAAAATAGATTTATAATTTATTTCTATGATCTCTATTTAATCTCATGTTCACTCACTCCATATTCTCCCCCCAATATTGTTATGGATTTTGATAAATTGGGTTAAATATGAAAATGTTTTAACAAAATCGGATTGCACATAGATTGAGCACGGATGACCAAATTTGCATTCACGGAAATGGATCAAAATGAGTTCAATAAATTTATTGGGGTCAAACCATTTCTAATCGATCCATCCATTTAATAAGTCTAGACGAAACTAGCTGACCAATTAGGACCAGTGACCTTACAGTGGGCGGGCGTCGATTGAAGGTATGTAGAGAAAGAGCCCAACACCAGAAAGTAAACCACCTAGACTGGTTCGGGCCCCACAGAATATAAAAGACAAGCATACAGCGAAAAGATACTTCATGGTTGCTCTAGTCTACAAGATGCTGAGTCTCATTATTGACGTCTAAAATTCATTCACATTGTTAACCAATCTCGACAGGCAGTCCCCGTCCGCTAATTCATTTTACACCTTTGAAGGGGAAAATCTTGGTAGGGGAAAGGAGGGATTAAGCTAACAAAAACCATATCAGCAAGGTCAACTCTACCTCTGAAAAGCCAGTCTGGAGCTTTATGGTACAGGCTGATCTCTTCCAACTAATTCACAATATCTAACTGGCCAATCTGGTTTGCTCGCAGAAACTACAATCTACCTAGAAATTACCATGCCTGTTGTAATTCTGATAAACTAAATCAAACTCGAGAATCGGATCCTATTCACTTCTCATTCATTGTCATCGGCGTCAGCCTTATCCTCAGCTTCCTCATCATCTCCTTCATCCTCATCATCAGTCATATTATTTATGACCTCAGTAATAATATCCTTAATTTCTGCCTTTCTGTGCATCAGATCCACACCAAAATGGGTACCTGAAGTTTGCACGCACTGTTAGTCATGATTATAACAGAAGATCATAAAGCCTTCTCTGCATAAAAGAAACATACCAAGTTGCCGCAGAATGTCAGATAAGGTTGCCTGCATTATAGAATACATAAATGAGGTTTACCAAAGCATATAAAAGAGAAACATTTCGACAATGGAATGACAGATTTAGAAACTAAACGTACAGTATTGAAGTCAACTTTCTTGAGAATATCCACGACAACAGCATGCATCTCTTCTCTGCTGGGTTCAGCTTTTGCCTTCTTGCTCCCTTTGCCTTTCCCTCCTACATGAACATAAAAACCATTAACTACAATTCGTTAATTCAGTTCTCAGCTGATAGAAAGGGGCGCAAATGAAGTAAAGATAAAACATGCAGTAAAGAACTAGTAAACAATGGACCGCAAATATTTAGTTCTGTCACAAAACAATAAGAATTCAGATGAGTATCCCAACAAAAATGTCTTAGCAGTCAATTACAATACGCACATGTAGACTGCATAACACATTATTAATAACAATATACACTCAAGCAGAAAATCAAGATACAATCTTACAGAGAACATTCAACCAACAGAAGAAATGACAGTGACAAGGGCATTGCAAAAAAAGATACAGAAGTTCGTGCGACCATGTAAGAAAGAACTTCTCTTAGCTAACTTTGCATATTCTCTCCCAGTGGCAGTGGCAGACCCAAGATTTAGAGCGGGAATCCATACATAGTTTGTTTAAACAGTGAAAACTTTGTAAGTATCGCTTTACTTAATGTCCAAAATATAAAAAATCTTACTCTTAGTTTAGGTAACTAATCTATAGTTTCACCAATCACACAACCAGCAAAATCATCTTCACATTTTTTTCTCTATGTATAAAACTAGCAAAAGTCCTAAAGGACCAATAGTTATAACTGTAATAAGGATAGTGTTTATTCACATATATCACACATTTCCATCATCTATATCTTACATGACTCGAACTAGAATACAGAAAGCAAGCATATTTACCTCGATCCTTGACTGAAGCCTCTGTCGAGGGTTTGGCAGACCGTTTCTTGCTGAAGGTCTTCACCTTTGAGGAATCACTTTGGTCGTTTTGGTTGCTCTTTTCAACCTTTTGTTTCTTTGGCACTGATCCTTCTGACTTGGAAATTGATTTTTTACTGCCGACCCCATCTATTGCACTCTTCTTTGAGGCTGAGGTGGACGATTTCTTGGTAGATTTTGCAGGAGTGACCTTTTTGGCAGACTCCGAGGTGTCTTTGGTTTTGGACACGGAGCTCTCCTTTGTTTTTTTCCTGGAAGAACTTTTCGACACCGGCTCCTCCGGTGTATCCTCTTCCTCTGACTTGCTCTTCTCATCACCGCTCTCCTCTTTTGACACCATATCATCATCACTGTTGGCATCAGAGATGTCCTTGACTTCCTTATCGTCATCTTTATCATCATCATCCTCTTCTGAAGCAATCTCAGATGACTTCTTCACAGAGTCAGGTGCTTGTTTTTGTCTCTACAGCAAATGATGCACAGAAAAAAAAATTCAATTGCTTTCCAAGTATCAAAAGGAGACAAAAGGTAAGAGGGTGGTACTAGACAAAACAAAATGCTTAAAGCACCAACAACAATAAAATCAAATCCCAAATGGAGATGACCTTTATATTTTTAATGCTCTGTGATAGTATAAGATTCCACTGGCACATTACTATTTTTTTTGGCCAATGTTGCAGTTACATTCCAAGCATTTGCTAGGTCTCTTTTTGAGAGGAAGAGACAAGACAAATAGGCAATACTAAACATTGCAAAACATAAAGTGGAGTTACTGTTGCAAAACATAAAGTGGAGTTACTGAACTGGAATAGAGCCGAATGCTCTTTAACTCTGATGTACTTTGTCTCTCTCCCTAAACCAGGCTATTTATGTTGATGTCCCTATCAGTTCTTATATGTAAATAATAAGACTGCTGAAAGATGAAAATTTGATCAGGAATCATAGGTGTTAGGTGAAATAAACAGACAAAATCCGGCCAAATCATTCCTTCCTTCAACTGAGGATGGCTAAACAGATAAACAACATCAATAACATCAGTAAGCTGAGTATCACTGTAAGCAATCACACGATAACTTTGGAAACAACAGGAATGAATAGAAGTGACATTGAGATAATAAAAAATACTGGTACTTGGTAAAAGGCAGATCGAGAATGGTCTTCATATTGAATACCAGCAAAAAAGAGAGAGAAACCTTTTCTGTCATCGTACTAGATGCTTCTCCAGGGACTAAAGGTTTGCTTGGCGTGATCTTCCTCTTACGCCTTTGGCCCTTCTCAATTCACATTAGCCCAATATAAATCCTCATCAGGAAAAATCAAATACAAAAGATGGACAAAAAAATCAACACTGCACTAGTACCTGTTCCTTGTCAGCAAGCAAAACATCGGTAGTAGAATGCGGTGATTCCAGAAATTCCAACAACTTTGCAGAAAGCTCCTCCTGGAAAATGCCCAATCCAATATGGAAGGACGAATGCATATCAAACAGGAAGCTGGAAACAAAAATCATTTGTATCATCACATACCTTCTTCACAGCAGCCTTATTTATTGGAATGTTGAGCACATCACAGAAGTCAATCAACTTATCTTTGACACATTTGTCGAGTTTTTCCTTCACTTTACTTCTCTGTTTTTCCTGCTAGAGAAATAAAAAGAATTGAAAGGGATCATCCACATTCCTTCAAATGTAAATTAATAACATCTTCCCAAATATTAAAATGCATAAACAGAGAAAATCTCCAAAATAATCCTTATCTCCTGGGATCACTAAACAAGCCAAGACAATCTGATATATGTAGGTGCAAAAGACTATAAACCAGAAGGCTCTGAAAGATACCTGATTCTCAGTCCACACATAGCCAGAAAACTGGCCTATGTTTCTCTTCAAACTGTGCACCTGCATATAATATGAGATGGATGATGTCAAGTGACAAACAAAGACAACATCTAAAGGCGCTGTCAAGTTTCATCAGAATAAAATAAATATGATCAGAATGTAACCAAACAGCAGTACACTCAACAAAGAAAAATTGTCCTAGACTCGATCAAGATGACAAGAGGCGTTGGTCTCACAAAACATTTGGAAATACAATTGTGACCTATATGTGCGCCCCTTTTACCAACTAGTCTAGTACCGACAGCAACTACACTACAGCAACTATCAAACCAAGTATCATCATTACATATAAGTATTCTGATTTTTTGATTTCAAGAGATGGACCATTTTCTCTATAATTTTTTTCTCTGACTTGGCTCATGAGATCCAAGATGGACTTGAAGAAAACGCATCAAGTGAAAAACTTGATATATTGTCAACAAAAATAAAAGTAGAAGGCTTCAGTCAAAAATAAAAACCATGTTTTGATTTTGGATTGAAAGGTGTGGAAACACCAAAAAGGTGTTTTCACATTTTCACTTAAAAATTGAAAACAGGATGAAAACACAACTTTGGAGAATTCAAACCAAATAGGCCCTAAGATATCCTAGAGAGATGTCAGTCTTCTGTTTGTCTTAGAAGAATAAATTCAAGAACTGGTTGGACAATTTTAATTGCTGAATGCATGAGAAATAACAGCGGAATAAAAGTGCAGTCCAAATCTGGAGCTAAAGGATAGTGCAGTACATGGTTCAACGTCTCTAACTCAACAGTGCAGCTTTCTGTGAAGTTGCTGAGACAAAATTAATCTTAGATACCCTAATCATACAATAGCCTTCTCAAACTTGTCCTAGCTTTCTCTATAGTTGCTAAAACAAAAGTCATCTCAGGCAACCCAATCATACAAAAGCTACAGGGACAATTTGATAAACCCAAGGTTTATGAGGGAATAAGAACTAAGAAACAATGGATACTCTTTATTTGGCCTTTATATCTTCACAAAGTATGTAATTCACTTAATTGGACTGCAAGCTGATGAAGCAATATATGAACCCACAGGAGCAAAAGTTTGCATGCAACATCCTAATGTGGTACATAATTCAATTGTAGTGAAACAGCCAATGATATGATTTGGCTATTTAATTATAATTCTCAAAGGCGGGTGTGTGAATTTATTGAGATATGAATAAAAAACAAAATAGAATAAACCTATTTGCAGACTGATCAAAGCAGCTGCTTTTTGTCAATAAATGGAAAAGCAAAACTATTTGCGCAAACTGGTAACTTCATGATTCATGTGAACCAGTAAATAGCCACCAGACTAGGCTAGGGCAAGTCTTTAAGCCTCTACGTATAACTGCATATTCTAAAAAAAGTGCACAATAGAAATATAACCAATATAATTAAACTGGAAGATCACCTTAGCTTTCTTTCCAAAAAGTACTGTGTGAAGTATTTGCAGGTTGTCATCAGGTTTTCTCTTCGATAACTTGAATGCAACTGAAATGTTAAACAAAATCAGGAAAAAAGGTGAGGCTGCTGTGAACAGAAGGAAATAAAATTTAAACAGTGCGGTCCACTAGGCCGAAGAGCAGTAATGACAAGATAACAAAAACAAATGGAAGCAAGCAAAATTCAAGAGTCCCATTCGACTTCATTTAGAGTACGCATCATACTTCATGTTAAAAGTACAATAAGCTTGCACTAACACTAAATAGTCCCTATATATCACATCATTTGACTGCTTTCAGAATGATAATCACAGTTAATGTCAGAACTATATAATGATGAGACATTAAATCCTAAATCAAAGGTTCATTTGAACAATCCTTTTCCAGAAAAGAGCTAGCCACACTACTATTTTCCTCTATATTACAAGTGGCATCCTCCAATTTAGGCAGCCAACTAAGCACTGAAAATGGTAACCTGTTGGGCATGTTTTGTAAGCCTAGTAAAAAAAAAAAAAATTTCTCTCTTGTAGAAGCACCGACCTATGCTATTTCAAGTTCAGAGATAACTAATACGCCAGCAAGCAGCAACAACATCAAGGAGATCACTCTCATGAGCTAATAACTAGTTGAAGCATTACCCTATAAAAATATTTGCCATGTCAGGTAATTTCCAAAATCAAAACCATGTATCTATAGCTAAGTCCCTAGTATGCCTTTGACACACATCCTGCTATTTATAATAATGATAAGGACAAAAAGCTTTTCCAGTGGTAGAAAGGCAAGAAATTGGTCACAACTAGATTAATCATAGTAAACTGCTTGACTGTCGTTTAGCACCTACGAAGCTGAAAATTTCTTAAAAAAGGATTGAAATCCAAAACTGGATACAGACAGAGAAGGGCTAAGTTACAGCTTGTTTGGTAATGTTCTAGAAATCCAAATCTATTTTGTGATTCGAGAAACATAAAACAGGATTTACTCAATTGAGAAACTGTTCTAGCCAAATTGTTCTGCTTAACTACCATTGAAAAGTGTTTAGGAAGATAAGACCATGCTTGAAAATACCAACATAATATTTAATGATTCCCATTTCTGCTCTGTCATTTGATGAAATAATCACTTACTACTGAGCAGGAGCAGCTAGCTTCAAAACACTTTTCTGTGGGCAATTTGCAAAACTTCAAAAGATTGGAGTGGCACATGAAAGAAGCTGTGAAGAACTCTGAAGAGCAGAACAGTGCATCCTAGCCAAATGCTAACTCTAATTGTTTCTCTGATGATTGTAAATTCAATTTACATTTTGCTACTTCAAATCATAGAAATCCTCAAAAATACTGATGCAGAGTTCATGATCATGAAGGTATACTTCCCCTAATTGCTTGTATTGATAAACGGTTGGTTGTGCACTTTCAACAAAGATCAAATATGCGAAAGTTCATAAACAGAAGCTCAGGTCAGGCAATAGATGATTATCATGATTACAACCCATGAGATGGTTGGATTTCAAGCAAAGCGACAGTAAATATGACAATAAGCGAATATTCAAACACAAATATTTGGCAACTAGTAACCAGAAAAAGAAACATAAAAACATGACTATACAGCTCGATGTCGCCTAGGATGCAGATTTCTAGGGCACAGACACCGCGCATAATGCGAAACATGGCAAAACCATTTTTGCAGGAACATCAGCCTTCGCACAGGTTGAGACACGGAAGCCACATATCAAGATAACAGATAACTCGCCGAAGGAGTATTACTAGACCAAGAGCCAGCAGACGCACTGTAAAACATGAGCAAACAATCAAAGCTGGGAACATACCGTTCGGAATGTCCTTAAGCTGAGTACCACGACCCTGAAACACCAGCAAGCCTTTAATAAAACGAATTTCCTTCGAAGACAAAAAAAAAAAAAAAAAAAAAAAAAAAAAAAAAAAGACCGAAAAATCCAAGGCAGAGGACGAAGTTGCTCCACCAAATACCTTCTCGATGGAAAACCCCTTGCTGGAGGGCGTCCTGGAGAGGGCAGGAGCGGAGTAACGCTCCACCGATCTCCTCTCCCTCGTGGGCCGCTCGATTCCGGGCGTCGCCGGATTCCTCTTCTCCTCCATCTCGGCTTTCGATCTCCTCCTCCTCTTGCGCCGGCTCGGCACCTCCGCGGAGCTCCCCTTGGCGTTCTCCTCGCTCTCCTTCTTTGCCAGGGCGTCGTCCTCATCGTCGTCGGCCGGTTTCTCGTCAGAAGCCTCGGTCTCCGGAGCGATCTCCTGCTCCGTCGCCTCCTCCTCCTCCTCCTCCTCCTCTTCCTCCTCCTCCTCCTCGAATTTCTCGGAGGGGTCCTCCTTGGCGTCGGCGGGGGGCGCGCCCCGGCTCCGCGGTGTCTAGGGCTCCGGAGGCCATGGCGACAGGTGAGGGCAGAAATGGGGACGGGGGAGGAGGGCGCGAAAACCCTAGCAGCGAGGGGTTTAGGCGCGGGGGTGGGAAGAAGGAAGGAAGGAAGGAAGGAAGGAAGGGCGAGAGATCTGATCTGATCTGATTGGCGAGAGAGCGGACGTGGGGGCCTGCGGATTCGCTCGCGCGCGCGAGGTTTATCGAGAAACGAAAAGAGAAAGCAGAGCGAAGGAAGGAGGGAGGGAGGGAGGGGAAGGGATCTAGGGAGGAATCAGGAGGGAGGGGAAGAGAGAGAGAGAGATAGAGAGGGAGTGAAACTTTGGGTGTGGGCGGGCAGTATCCGCCAGTGGGCGGGGTTCAAAATGAAAACGAAAAAGAAGGCTTTGGGGGAATTCGTGTTCCGGAGAGAGCGCCCTCCTTTTTATTTCATCCCCCTGCTTTGATGGCTCCTGTCGCCTCTCTCCTCTGCACCTCGTTCTTCCAATTTTGTGAAAAATAAAAAGCCGACCAAAAAGTTCAAATTTTACCAATTATGATATATTTATTTTATCTTTTTTATGACACGAAAAATATTAAATTTATAACCGTATCATACGTTTTTTCTAAATATTTTTCTATGGCATAAAAACTCTATACTTTTTATGTGATATCAAATTTTTAAAATAAAAGCGTCGCACGAATGCAGTTTTAAAACTTTTGATATATCAAAAAGATTTAAAGGTAAATACGTCATATTGTACAAAATTAAATAAATGATATATCATATAATTGATATAATTTAAATTTTTTTGGTGGCTTTTACGTTTTTTATAATCCTCCTCCTATGTCCTTTTCTTTTCTTCGTACAATACTTTTCAAACAAATTTACTTTAAATCTTTTGATAAAACTCGACCGTCGAAAGGGGGCGAGTGGATTGAGAAATTGTTGAGCTAAGCCAATCCGCGAGAATACCAACCACGTTGTCATCCATCCGCGCACTATATCAGAAATGCATGGTGTGGTTGCTGGGGATATCAGTACATGTGGATCGAGCACAAAACAAAGAATCGGTACATAGATGTGAATACGGACATCCGTCCCCATGTCGTGATGTAAACTAATTTTTATATATTGTATGAAACTCGTTATTTACCGAAACAATTTGCTGTGTGCATGTAGTTTGGCATGATGCCCAGCAAGCACCACATCAACAAAGGTAAAAACGTAAACATCCGGAAAAAAAAAGGAGGAGTTTCTGCAAGCCACGACGATTGATGCACGCCGCACTTTCTATCGTGGGGGCCTAGGACCCCTTAGGATGATTGGCTAAGTAGGGCAATCGCCACCCCGTTGTATCGAAAGAGCCCCTATTGAATGTCAAATACGAGAGTCGCCACCGTTTGAGGATTGTGTCCGTACGTGAGCGCAAGCATGAGAGAAAGAGTGGACAAGAGATTGTGAAAGGGTGGACGAGATAAAAAAAAGAAAAAAGTTCGACAGAGGAGGACAACCGTCGCAAGATGGTTGTCTGTGTTAGAAAATATCCGCAAAGAATTTTGATGATAATAAAAGTTAATCTATATATTTTATGAATGTAATTGAGTGTGCAAAAGTTGACATTTAAACGATACAAAAGCTAAGTTGTGATTCCACAAGGCAAATTTTACTGAGTACACTGCAAAATCAAGGATGCAAAGCAGCCAAATCTGTCAACTAACAATCGCCAAATCTACATATAGAGAGTACCACAACAGTTGCCACATCTATATGACAGTTGGCATCTTTTATGCATGTAAAATGTGCCGGCTAACATATAGATTGCTCCAGACAGTACACTTGTCGCATTCCAAACGCAATCTTTCATTTTCAAGCTATAGATACCGGAGTGCGTAATGTCACTAGAAATACCAAAAATTTCACAAAACACCAGAAAAAAAATTTCGTCCACTCACTCAAATTTCAAATTGGAGAAGAAACAATTATTTAAATGAGCAAATTCCGGAAAAAATCATACGTGGCTTTTCAATTTATTTTTTTCTCTAACATGGCTTTTTAATAGAAATTGAAGTCCAACGTGCGAAATTTGTTTGTCCACCCAGGCAAAATAAACAAAATGATGTAGTTTCATTAGGGAAAACACACACGCTCTCTCTCTTTGATAAACCGAAGGAATAAAGCTCTGTCTCGGTTTGGCGTTCGCCGCCGTGACTCTTTGATTATTGTTTGCCGCAGTTTAGGACAATGAAATCCAAAGCGTGGGCGAAGAAGGGTTCCGTTCCTCGAGCTTTGGAGTGAGGAACAGGAGGCCTTGCAATCAACCGTCGTTGCTTGTCATTCACCGTTTCCAAAGCCGCGCTACAAATTCTATCGTTTTGCTCTGTTTCTCGGCCGGGATGCTCGAAGCACTCCGAGCTTGCTCAGTTCTCCTACGCTAGCGACGACGCTTTCAGGATCCTTACTTTCTGGTTTGAACACCGATTTGAGGCCAACGCCTCCTTGCTTGTTTTGGTGAGCTTAGATTCGAGAGCCGGGGTTGAAGTTTATGTAAAAGTTGATTCCGATTAAGCATCAACTAGTAATCTAAACATATTCTGACGTGACTATGATACTCTGGATCTAAATTGGTGCTTCGAATTTGGGGGGAAGCTGAATCCGAGTTTGGATTTAGGTTTATATTTGAAGCATAACACGTAGACAGCGTCGTTTTAGGATATATATGCTGATTGGGCATACCAGCGAGTCACGTTGGACAAGGACATTAATAAAATATACCTGCATTAGTTTTCTGATGACCCAACTTAGAATTAGCACTTAAGTTACCTGATTTTTCAATTGTATTTTCGTCGATACAATAATTGCGATGCCATAAGATCGACGAGTATATTGTTGTATCATAAATTCATCGCTTGCTCGTCATTGAGGTGTGTAATTTTGGAAGATGATTATAAGAAAAAAATTAATATCAATTTGTTTTTGCTACGAGAGAAATGTAAGCGGGGCTTTAATCAGGCCCAATACGTTGAGATCGCTTGTCTATATATAGCAAAAAAAAATCAAAGTCCAAATTTGTGTAATGATTTGTAGATGGCTTGAGCCAAATTTTCAACACAAACTTCACGCCCCAATCTATGAGCTCCCTTACTAACTCAGCAAGTTAATCTACGGAGTCACCCATTTTTCAATAATAACAATTTAAGAAGAAATTTTGTTAAAAATAAATCTTAGGTCGAATATGAGTCATTAAATTTGTATTGCATTGAAATTGATCAATACAAGTAGGATCATTTTCGACATAATCTAAATCTAACCCGATCCATTCATTTAATAGGTTTAGCAAAGTGGACGATGTGCATTTGCTAAAATCCGAGGGACCTAATTGCATCGGTTGGGTATCGTGTAATTTTTTTAAAAAAATTATGACGTCGCCATCCCTATATTATCCAAGTCAGCTCAGTGTTTCTTTCTCTTGCTGTCCAAAGGACTGCCGAAGCGCCGATCACCAAGCCTACGTGTTCAGCCAGTCCATGCAAATCTCGACCTGTCCAAAACTTTGCATCCCTCGTTTTAGGAACGCAATGAGAGTCCACTTCCGAAATTGAAAAGGAGAACGGACGTCATTGCCGTGGCTACGTTCATATTCCTCTTCTTCATGGGACCAGCCGTGGGATCCGATCCGATTCACATGTTCTTGAACCATAGTCTCCCTCCGGTCGCCATTGCCGCCATCCTCACACCCTACCTCTTCCTCAATCTCCTTCTCTTCGCCTTCCGCTCCGCCCTCAGCAAGGGCATGGCGAGCAAAGCCATCCTCCTAATTACCGGAGCTTCCTCCGGCATCGGCGAGGTCGGTCTCTTCCCTCAGCCGCTCATCTTGAGTTTTCCCCCTTTTTCATCCCGTCATTTCTGATGGCGAAAATCAACTCCTGGTATCTAGAACCCTTCCTAAGTGGGGGCAAACTTAGTAATTAGTGATAATGGGCTGCACGTTCAATAATACATGGAATTTGTCCGTGAACTAATCATTTCTTAATAACTACGCCATTGTCTATATTGATTCCTAATCATGGGGGGCAAAAAGTAAGGAAATGTGGAATAATAGCTCCTGTTGTAGTAGACGAGGGATTCTTGTCGGGGGCGAAATTGAAAATATACCAAAAAAAAAAAAAGATCTTTGAGATGTATTAGTAGGTCACCAAAAAATGAGTGGGGCAATTGTTATTTGTCCGCCCTGGCTGTCGTGGATCGTACGTGTAACCAAGGGCATTTATGCACCCACGTTATCTAATAATTTTGTATCACGATCGGTCCCTATCATGGATGCTATGGCACGGAGAGCGAAGGGGGCTGGATGCAATATTGAATAGTTGTGTGCTTCAATCTGTTAAGTTTTGTATAAGATTTCTATAGGGAAATTTGTCAAAAAATTTATTTACTCGTTATATTTTTATCAATATAGTTATAAACTTTTTAATTATAATATTTGAGTTTAAAATCTTTTCGCGTTTTGCCAATTGAGTCAATTCAATTAAATTTGGTTGGAAATCACTAACGTGAATATCAATCGTTTTACGTGATACAATTGATATGACGTAAAGAATTTTAATAATATTATATCTTTTATTCTTTCATTTTTCTTTCTCTTTCTCTCTTGCTTTTTTTCCCTTTTCCCTTCTTCCTCCTCTACCTAGTTGCAGAGCCTTAGTGACCAGTCAAAGGCAAGGTTGACCTTGCTGATCTCTAGTGAAATTTGCCCCTACTGGCCTTGCCCTGCCACTGGCAAGGCTGACCTTGCCTAGTGATGGTGATGGCGAGCCTCGTCGTCCCTCGTTTCTATTTGGTTGTTGGCCATTGCTAAGGCCTAGTGACTAACTAGAGAAGGAAAAAGGCAAAAAAAAGAAAGAAAGAAAGTTGAAGAACTCGTGGATTAGATCCATTCAGGGTTTTGGTATCTAGCTATCGGCATAGCTAGGGACGAGAACGGAGGCTTGGATTATAACTTATAAGAGGGTTTGAGACCATTGTGCCGGCTAGAAGAGCTTTGAGTTTTGGTCGACCAAGCATGCATGCCCTCTTGCAGACATGCGGGTAAGTTAACATTGACGTCACGGCCCTTTTTCTTGGTTTCATATTTAACACCATTAGCCGCTTATGTCATGTCACCTCGTCTATTAGTGTTTGTATCATAGATGGACATGTAATCCCGTGACGCCGCTGAAGTATTTTAGATAAAAAAAATAAACATTTCAATCTTCGAAATTATAAAAAAAATCATGAACTCGTTATAATTATACCAATTCAATTTTAATCATTTTTCTTCTTCTTCTTTTTTATAAGTCCTAAATCTTTTTCGACCAATTTTGGCTGATCAGCACTAACATAAAAGCCAGTTGTTTTATGTGATTTCACCAATGCTGACGTGAATAATTTTAATAATTTTTTAATATAATTTTGTATTTTTCTTTCCTTCTTTCTTTAGTCAGTCACGACCTAACAAATAGCTTGGGTGAGGCCGCCCTTGCATCCTCTGGCAAGGGCTTGAGCCTTGCCAGCATAGGGGGTGGCCTAAGCAAGGCCACCCTCACGGTTGTTGGAAAGGCTTACTCCACGCCAATGTCGGTGAGGTCACCCCTGTGACCTATGCTACTTGATCTTTGGAACTTTCATTATGACGATGGTGACGAAGATTGCCTGCCTTCAATTATCCCTTTCACACAATTAGAATAGTCGTTTGCGACAAGTTTCTTGTACGACCAAGTTGATCGAATGACAACTTCTACATGTCACCCCTTTTCAATTTTATTTTCGTGGATGTAGTAATTGATGATGCAATAATTGCTAAATGCACGTAAGAGTAACAAATTCATAGCTTGCTTGTCAATTGAGGCGGGTAAATTGATGGAAGATAATTAAAAAAGTGAATTAGTACGGTTTGTTTTCGTGACAAGAGAATTATAAGTTGGGCTCTTATTGAGCCCAATATTTTAAGATCTAGAGTGTGAGATGGATTGCGTACCTCTTGCTTTTGATGGAGGATTGCTCTGTTGTGGCGCTCCCTTATCTTAACAAAAGATCAAAGCCCAAATTAGTTTCATGACTTACGGATGGATCGGACCGGACTTCAACCTCATATTCATGCTATCGTCCATAATCTAATCTTTAAGCTCCCTCGCTAACTCGATGAGCCATCCATCCTTCAATGACAAGAATATATCGAGAAAATTTATTAAAAATGGATTACGGATCTGATTAAATATGGGTCATTAAATTTGTATTGTATCACTTTGGATCGAATCAATTTTTTACTGAAGTTGAATCAGGCCCAGACTCACTCGTTTGACGGTTCTGTGGAAGCGGGACTTCGTATTTGCTAAAATTCGAGAAACAACAAAAGATCTGAAAATTATTACGTCATTGTCTCCGTAGTGCCCGAGTCAGCTCCGTGTCTCCTTCTCTTGCTGTCGGGAAGAACTGGGGAGGTGACCAAAGCCCACGTGTCGAATCCGGTCCATGCAAATCGCTACGTTTTCCAAAACTTGGCTCGATCATTTTAGGAACGCAGAGGCATTCCCACTCCCGAAATCAAGACTGAAGGATGGACATCATCTCCGCGGCTACGTTCGTATTCCTCCTCTTCACGGGACGAGCCGCCGATTTCATCGACGTGTTCCTGAACCGCAGCCTACCTCCCGTCGCCATCGCCGCCCTCCTCTTCGTCCTCCCGCCCTATCTCTTCCTCAAGCTCCTCCTCTTCGCCTTCCGCTCCGCCTTCGGCGAGGACGTCGCCGGCAAAGTAGTCCTCATCACCGGAGCTTCCTCCGGCATCGGCGAGGTTTGTCTCTTCTCTTGGCCCTCCTTCCTCGTCTCGAGTTTTTCCTTTTTCTTTTGTCCGGTCTTTTTTTACGCGGAATCAACTCCCGATATCTAGAACCCTTTCTAAGTGGGGGCAAACTTACTAATCAACTATAAATCTTATTAATCCAAGTAAACACTTTTAGGCTTTTTGTATTCAAAATATGTACAATAATAGTGGAATTTGTACGTGAAGTAATCGTTTCTTGATAACCAAAAGACTGTCTTCATAATTATGGGGACAAAAATTAAGGAAATGTGGGATAGTAGCTTCTCTTGTATCATTCTTTTCCTTAATTTTTCTCGGGTATAATTGAAAATATTTAAAAACTTATGTTATATTAGTAGGTCATCGAAAAATGAGTGGGGCAATTGTTCCCACATCTCGTGTGAGGCATCCCGACCCTTAGATCGTGTGGATCTAAGATCTCTATGTATCTCGTCACCTTATGAAAAATTCGCGCATCTCGGCCCATCAATACAAGAGAGATACTACGCATATATATGATTAGCTTACTGATTAGTGATGTGATGGATTGTTATTGCGATTTCCAGTATGGGCTATCTGGTTAAGTGTCCATGTGTAGAATTATTGCATCCCTTAGTGTAGCAAATTTTTGAGTTAACATTTAGCATGCCTTGAGTCCTGCTTCTGCTATTGATGCTCCGTGACTTAATCTCTTGAATTAAGCACCTTGCATACTCGTATGCGAAGAGAGGGGCATGCTTGGCACTGGTTGCGAGAAGGGAGAACCGCTTGAGTGATGTGGCCAACATGGCTTATCAATTGGGCTCTCCTGATGTGGTTGTCATCCAAGGAGATGTGATCAGGGCCGAAGATTGCGAGAGGTTCGTCAATCAAACAATTGACCATTTTGGCCGCTGTAAGCACCACCAGTTTTTATGGTGTCTTTTCATTGATAATAACATGCTGATCATTGGGTTCACACTATTGTGCGATTTGATTTCATTTGGTTCGTGTCGAGACAGTGGATCACCTGGTGACTAATGCTGGGATAACTCCCATGTGCATGTTTGAAGACTGCTCCGACATCACTAATCTCGCCCCTGCAATGGTAGAAGTTATATCTGATATAAGTCCATCGATTGATGTCCTTTTCTGATTAAATTACGCTGAAGTGAAGTCATTTTCAACCATTGATCCTGCAATACAAGGCTCAAATTTTTCTTCAAACAAAACGAAGTTATTGGGAATTGAGAACTGGAATCTGATAAGCTTGCCTTTGATGTGTGACTTTGAAGGACATCAATTTCTGGGGTTCGGTGTACAGCAGTTACTTCGCTCTTCCCTATCTGAAGAGAAGCAGAGGAAAGATTGTAGCGATAGCTTCGGCAGCTGGGTGGCTTCCGGCCCCAAGAATGTCCTTCTATAATGTAAGTCACTGACTTATTGGGATGGCAAGATCACTTCATGTGCATTCCTCAGTAAGTCAAATTATAATTGTTATGATATAGCCATGTCTTATAACTTTTATCACTTGTTTGCTTTAATGCTTGAATCATCGCCACTACCTGCTTTTTTTATTTGGTTTAGGAATTTTCTTTACTATGACAACGAGAAAGGTAATGTCTCCTTACTAGTTTCTTAACTCTTAGCACTGAACACAGAAAGTTCAGTGAAATTTGGGAATTCATTAGGAAGGTTGTGATTTTCATTGTTCTAATCTAGTGGATCTGCTCAGGCAAGCAAGGCGGCCGTAATAAGCTTCTATGAGACATTGAGGACAGAATTGGGATCGGAGATTACCATAACCATTGTGACTCCAGGCTTGGTTGAATCGGAAATGACTCAAGGAAAGTTCCTTTCGAAAGATGGTCGCATGGTTTTGGATCCTCAAATGAGAGATGTAAGGTTTTCTCGTGTACAATCATAGAGCATATATCATCTCAGATATTCGTGCAGTTTCTATCAGAATCTTGCCTAAATGGAACCAGCATGGGACGTGCTCTTTCCGTCTCATGAAATCAATCTGATTTGATTAATCCAAGCTCAATCACTACGTCATTACCATGTGCGCCCAACTGCTCAAAATGGTTAATGTTAGTGGGTATTCGTGTTATTTCTTAGGTGCAAGTGGGGGTGATGCCGGTAAGGTCGGTGGAAGCAGCGGCGGAGGAAATAGTGAAAGGGGCATGCCGTGGAGACAACTACTTGGCAGAACCAGCGTGGGTGAAGTCGACCTTCTACTGGAAGGTGTTTTGCCCCGAGGTACTTGAATGGTGCAACCGGTTGCTGTTGGTGGCCGGAACTGAAATCTCGGAGAGGAATGCACTCAACCTCAAAATATTGGAGCTAACTGGGTTAAAGCAATTCCTTTATCCTCCATCTGTCTACTTTCCGGACCTTGCCGAAACCAGTCGCTAGACCAGGTCATTGCCTGTGAGTTCTTTGATCTTGGTCATAACTCGTAATAGTTTATAGCTGTGCGTGGACAACAATTAAGCAAAAGTGCCTTTACTCCCATAGGAAAGAAGCCTATGTACATATGGACTCCCATGGCTCACTGTGTCTGCCATGGGGTCTCTGCACGGCATGGAATTCAAAGAACTTTCGTAGCCTTTCAAATTTACATGTGGAGCAACCACAGGATGAGGTTGCACCAGTCTCATCGTTGATCTGAATGTGGACTTTTTAGTGCGTTTTAGTCCTCCTTCCATAAACTAGTAATCTACTTTTCCCCAAAAACGGTACGGTTTACTTGGTTTTAATGTTTTGTTGGAAGGCAATGTAAACCTTCAAGTCGTTTATAGTTTGAGGAGATCTATTCGAGATGTGAAACGACTCTGGAGAATCCAGTAGTTAGTATATTACAAGGGTTGTTGTAGAAGAAGGTCACTTCCTTTCACGGACAACATTATTAAAAAGATAGCAATACGTGTGAAGGACGTGATCTCACTACCCTGACCTTGGAACGAGTTATTGTCTCTTTAAATCCTTCCGAGGTGGAAAAGGAAAACGAGGCTGTTCAGAAAAATGAACAGGTCGATCGCCTTTAAGGTCGATGATGGCATCGAGGGAGATTTTTCAATCACGGATAATTCTAGAAATTCCCTCGAAGGAAAGGTTAGAGGAGGAGGAGGAATTACAACTGGTATGACCGCTCAAGTGGAAATGGACAGACATTCAAAGGTGAAAAGAAAGTCCAAATGTCCTTTCCTCGGGACGGAATTCGGCAAATCAATAAAAGGCAAAAAGGCTTTAATGTCCACGTACGGTGACATTGAAAGTTGATTAAGTGAGAACGAAGCCCGAGTTGCAAATGTTTGTCTGATGGTCCACTATGTGGAAGCTAAGATGAGCAATACTCTTAATTTTACGTTCACTAATTCTACCCCTACACGTGAGAATTTGCAGGATGCATGAGTTGATCATGAACTGAAAAGAGCTTACAAACTCAATCCCGAGTTGGCAAGAGCGAATCATAATTTGAAGGAAGATAGGAGGGTCTTGAGAAAGATAATCATCCTTATAAAAGGAACAAGGCTCAATATTGCTTCCGCTTCCGCCTGTTCTACGGCATTAGGTTTGTGTTTTCTTGAAAAACCAATCTACTCTCTCTTAATTATGTCTAACTATCGGGTTATGGGAGCGACACCACCAGGTGGTGGCCAGACACTACTGGGTTTGGGTCTAGGAGGGGGACCATCTCGAGTTCGAGGTGGGGACAATCTCGACCTTCTTGTGGTGTCCATGAGGTGGTGAAAATAGCGAGCGTCTTGTCAATGTGGTGTCTGCTACTTGGGAGGCCGCAACCATTATCATTGGTGGTCACCATACAGTGCTAACAATTTTTTCTTTTGGAAGTTCGGGCATAGATGATTGATCTCCAACATAAATGGGGTGGTATCTATATTTATGAAGTTTGAGCAAAGAAAAAAGATATCATCTAGTAAATAGAATGTGTTATGGATACATATTAAATTTTCACAATTTCGAGTAAATATTTGCATAAGGTATAATGTGCTCTTTGCCCAACAAACAGTATAGGAGTTGAAATATGCCTTTCTCTTTGAGCTCCTATCATTTTTTAAAAGGTTGTACTTTCTCCAATCATGCACACAATTGGTGGGTTACGTGATGAATATTGTTGCATACCAACTAAACAAATATAAAAAGTCATTAAGTCTATATTCTGCCAATTAAATACACGATTGGAGAATCGTGACCCCTTTTCCAAAATAATATTCATCCCGCTTTAGTGATCGGACTAATTACCTCAGTGGACTAGCAATCATTTGATGTTTGTAATCGGTAATTCTATAACTGTCGATAGTGTACTTCAACTGATTTTTTTCGCTCACTTGTCAAGATACGCACAAATTAACCGATTTTTGATTTGAATAGTGAGAATTTTACTTGGTTGATTACTCAACAAATGTTGAGAGGACACCCTTGTGACTCCAGGCTTGATTGAATCGGAGATGACTCGAGGAAAGTTCCTTTCAAAAGAAGGTCGCATGGTTTTGGATCCTCAATCGCGAGAGATGTAAGGTTTTCTCTCGTGCTATCAAAGTGTATATATCGTATGAGATAGTCGCGCAGTTTCCATTTTCTGACGAGGCTTAGTAAAACTAAAATGCATGAGCTCAGCCTGGTCAAGCAATTCCTGTAATCCTCGATCCGTTCAATTCCCAGACCTCGCCGAAACACGTCGCTAGACCAGTTCATATTACATGCGGAGAAACCACAGGATGAGGCTGCACAACATGCCATTGTTGATCTGAAAGTGGACTTGCAGTGCGATTTAGTCATTCCATGATCTGATAATTCACTAATATCAAAACTATGACAGTCTATAGATTTATGTTTAAATGGACAGCCGCAATGCGACCCTTCGAGATCAAGCCCTTGCGTTTCTTGAACACCTCAGCATAGCGATGCAACTCCAGCGACTGCACCGCTCTGTGACCTGAGGAAACAGGACCTTCCACGGATACAAGGCACTTATCCAAAATGGCTCCGTCAAGTACATGTCCCCGCGGCACGTGCTCCTCACTATCGCTTTCGCGGCTCTCTCTGTGGACTCTAGCACACTAGCAGGATAAATCCCGATTTACTCTGTCGTTCATTCAAAGGAGTTGAATCTGTCGTGAGCTCGTTATCACACTCGTGAAATTCTCAATACCAATGATCTCAGATCGAAGGTCACGACACCAATATTTACCTTCGAGGAATGCCGAGGCATTGTCATTTCCGACTTGATGACTCCAGGTGTTACTATCGTTATGCCCACGGAATCCCCGATTTCAGTTCTCAACGTCTCATAGAAACTGATAACAGCAGCCTTGCTAGCCTGGACCGCCCCAACAAAAGTTCATGTGAGGTCGATGCACACGAGCAAGTCGCATAAGCTCGATCACAACTAGTAATTTTTTCACAGAAGCTACAGCTCAAGGAATGATGATTTGGAATGTCGAACTTAAGAGGGAAATAGAGGGTGAACTTTACACTGTAGAAGCACAATCTAGGAACGGGAAACCATCCTGCACAGGAAGCAATGACAGCAATCTTCCCTTTGCTCTTTTTAAGGTGAGGAATGGCGTAATGGGTCCCGTAGACCGTTCCCCAGAAATTCACATCCTAACAAAATTAAGAAGCAAAAGTATGAAATGCCTTCGATAACCAAAAACAGAAAAGAAGGAAAAAAAAAGGTACGAAGGAGTCGGATTTGGCACAGTTTGTGCAAGCACAGCTGCATATCCTGTACATCAGAAAAAGGATATAATGAAATACCATGATGCGAGTGTAGTCTGATATGCGGCTAAGATCCTCAAACAGGCCATGTTTCGCAATCCCAGCGTTGTTTACCAAATAGTCCACTGCAATCAACACTGTCGTTTACAGCAGAAGGATACTTGACCCCCAAAAGAACATAGGAAATGGAGACAGTGAACAAGCAAGAACACAGTGTCATTCTCAATCGTCAAGTCGCAGACTCAAAATTAAAAAATTCGGCTCTTCCCTTTGGCTGTTTAGTAGATTTCAATCTGGCATTTACTGTCAACAGATCCCACCCCAATCACCATTTCATCACCAGGCCATACGTCCGGTTAAGTGGAAGTCGACGTCGGATGACCCATTTCTGAAGTGAATTTCAAATCCATGATGGTACATCACAAGAATTTGAATCTTGTATCTTAAGACGTGATTAGGACCTTTTTCCTTCGTGCTTTAAGGACATGACTTGGTATGCATCCCCGCAGTTGGTCTGCTTCCTGAACTGGCGGCTCGGAAATTTCATCCGCGGGAATTGACTAACTGATGTTTTCTTGTCTACTCCGTGGGCCTACCCAGCCCATTGGAGAAGACTCGTCAAACTTGACTAACAGGTGTGGATTGGTCCTATTGCTTGCCTATTGACGTATATTCTATTCCTAAGGTCAAAACAAAGAAGAAAATTACCAAAGCAAAGGACAGGAGCGTCGTCACGAGGTTACAGACAACTTACGCCGGCCAAAATGGTCCACCGTGTGGTGAACGAAACGCTGGGACTGGTGGTCGTCAGAAACATCCGCTCCGATGGTGATCGCGTCCGGAGACCCGAGCAGCCTCGCTTTCTCGGCCACCACCCCGAGGCCTTCCTCCCTTATGTCCACCAGAGCCAAGCACGCCCCTCTCCTCGCGTATTCATATGCTATTTGCTGTGAACGCCATTCGCGTACTAATTAAAACCAAATCACGCAGTGACAGTCGACAACCGAGTCTATGCATATAAGAACACGAACTAAATAACCTCGCCGATCCCCGAGGCTGCTCCGGTGATGAGCACGACTTTTCCGGCAACGTCATCCTCGACACGCACGAAACATCTCTTGATAAACCGGAGTAATACGAGGAGGACGTGAAGGGGCAACCACGAGAGGAGGACGAGTAACGCGAGCGGAGGGAGCAGAAGGTTGAAGATCTTGTGGATTAGATCCATTCGGGTTTTGGGTTATGGAGCTATCGGCTAAGCTGGGGGACGAAAACGGAGGTATGCATTCTTAACTTATAAGGGGGGCCATCCTGCTGGTTTGAAGAGCTTCGAGTTTTGGTTGACCAAGGTTGCGTGCCTCTTCCAAACAAGTCTAGGGAGTCGAGGTTAAGTTAAACGTCAACGTCGCAGCCCTCTTTTTTTTCTTTTTATTGTTCATATTCAATCCGTGGTGCTACAGAGGTAATGTTTATTAAAAAAATTTAATATCATGAAAATCATAAATTAAAATATATAATAAATTTATCCAAAATTAACTTTTGATCGTCAAAAACTCCAAATTTATATATTTATAACAAATTTACCATAAACTATTTTTTAATCACAAATAACTTTAAATTGATACACTCGTGATTAATTCATCATCCATTAATTTCTGTTAACTTGAATTGATATCACGAAAAATCCAAACCGATATGTCAATGTCAAATGGTGGACAAAAACCCAAAATATGTGTCATTTAACTCGCAATTTGACGGTAAAATTTCATGAAAACTAACTAATTGTAAATTTATCACAAATGCGCCGGTTTGAGTTTTTGTGGTTAAAAAAAAAATAGGTTGGGGTAAAATTTGTTATATGTGCATCAGTTGAGGGGTTTTAGTGGTATTGACCCTTAAAAAATAAAAAATAAATATTTTGATTTTCAATACTCATCCGAAGTAACATGAAAAAGAATTCGGTATGTAAACTTCCCTTTATGTTTATAATGAGGATATCCGTGATATTTGTTATTAGAATATTTGTCACGCCCCAACTCTCGAGCTTGCGGCAACCCCATTTCCATGGTCAATTGAAAGCGATGTCCCAGGACCCGTCGACGACCATTCATTTTATCTTTCGTTAAGCGCAAAGCGTAAAAACGAACCATCCCTGACAAACAAATAATCAATATAGGGATAGAGGATGAACAAAGCAAAGAACAACAACAACTGTTCAATTATTCAATTTCTTGGATTAACCAACGGAGGATCGTTTTCGAATTACAAGCGACAAAAAGGGCCGATCCATCCTCTAAGCCAAACCAAAAAGAAACTAGGCTAATCCAATAGTACACAAAGAACCCTCGGGTTCAACACCACGATCACTCGGACCCATCGACTCAAGCTCCGTCGAGTTGATCACCTGGAGAAGCGGGGGCGGGATTCTCCATTGCGGGTGTGCCATTCTGAGGACCTGAAAATGGTTAACTACGATGGGTTGAGATAAAATCTTAGCGAGTTCTCTCCCTAAACCCCGGTTAGTACACTAACTCAACCCGGGGTATCTCTCTAGAATACCCCTCACTCAACCCAACAACAGACAGCCAGAAAACAGCAAACCAAACAATAGACAAAGCAAACCAACAATTAATATTCAGTTCGCATGCAATCTTACCCGGTCTGCCATACCCTGCACGTCAAATCTCATACAATGCAAACAAGGCACATGGCCGTTAGATGACACAATTCATCAATCACATGCGAGTCGCACCACAAGCGATCTCACCTGGCCATTGCCACACCTTGCACGACTGTCAACTCATGCGTGCGTACCATAAATAATGCAATCATCACGACATTAAGAGTATGCGAATAATCAGAGCATCTCACACAACTTTCTCATGTCTCACACTCACACATGCTCCGATTATTACGACCCCTCCTCCTAGGCCACGGCACAATCTTATGGTTGACGGTTCCTGGCCAAGCCAGCTTCGTCCTCTTTACCTCATGGCACGGCGACGTCAGGGGTCATCCCTTCCCTCCGACGGCATTCCCGAAGGAGCACAGGACCCGCCCACTACCGCAGTCCCGCAACATGTCCCCCGTCAGGCATCCAACCGAAGTCAGGTGACTAAACGGCCACGGCACAACCTCATAAGGATTGGCGGTCTTCCGGCAACGCCGGGTTCCCTCTTTTAATGTGATCATGCAACACCTCATCAAGCAATCCATTTATATCTTTGCTTTCTGTCATGAATGCAACATTGCTTCATGCTCATGCGACATGCCATTACGGTTAACACACGTATAATGTTATATGGCAGTATCCAGCAGTCACGTACAATAGCAACAGTCCAATCATTCACGAAAGTCGCAACAATCAACAGTTCAAGTCACAGTCTGACAGTCAATTCCAATCAATCAATATCACAGTATTTTGCATACTTTTCCAAAATCATCACGTACCTCAATAATTGCGGTCCCGATAACGTGTCTCAATATTCAATAATAAATAAACACGTGTCCTCACGACTACGACAATCAACCATTCTCATTTAAGAAGCATGTAATATTATAGTCGATTGTCCCGATAAAAATAATTTAAGTCCCACAAATACTTATAATTTTCCAATCCCATAATTAATATCCAACCCAAATAATTTCATTTAATAAAACTCTTCCTTAATAAACCAATGCCATTTAATAATGTAGTATATAAATACTATGGACTTTAGAAAATTAGACCATAGTAATTTTCCCACAAAATTACTCAATTAAAACCATTTCACATAAATAATCAATTAATTATTTTCTCCAAAATAATTAATTTTCAGAAATATTAATAATTCGAAATTATAAAATAATTTAATTAATTAGTACATTAAATTCAGAAATTTAAAAAAATAATTAAAATCATTAATCAAACAATTTAAACTAAACATGCTTAATTAATCCACAAAATCACATAATCCACCATTAAGCAATAATTAAGCACAATTAAGCTTAATAAACAAAATTAAGCTAATTTAATCTTAATCATCCATCTAACCACTTATCTTAGAGCTAATACAAATTAATTAAACCATCTAAACCAACATTAACACTAACTAACCCACCCTAAGCAAGTTTAGGCATTAAATAGGGATTAGGGGTAAACTCACCCGTTAAGTGGGCCGGCGACACGGACGCGGCAGCGGCGACAAACCCGACACCCGGGGACCTCTACCACGATGATCCAAGGCGGTCTCGGGGCTGAGAACAGCAGCAACAAACTCGAAATCCCCATGAACTTCTGAAAACAGCACTACTTGAAGAGGAAAGTGGCTGACCGGAGTTGAACGGGCTGCCTGGAGCTCCAGCGAGCGGCGGGCCGGCGACCAGCGGCACCTAGGGGTCGAGGGAGAATTGCTGGTGGCTGGTATGGGTGGAGATTGGGTCGGAAATGGAGGAAAATGGTCGAAACAGCAAAACAGAACAGCAGCAGGCGGTCAAAAAACGGTCAGGCCGACGGTGGCTTTCGGCCGGCGTACGGGATGGCCGGCGACTCCTTTCGCCGATCGGCCAACGTGAACAGTACGGAATTTATGTGCTGAACATTTTGATAGGTGGCACGGCTCGAGATTCCACCGAGAAGGCAATGAACAACTCAAAATTCGGTGAGAGGTCAGAAGCAGAAACTGCAAGAAGGCAAGGGAAGCAAGGGGAGAGAGGGGCTGCGATTTTTGGAGCTGAAGAGGGGAGAGAGAGTGAAGTGAAGGCTGAAGGAGAAGCCTCATCAAGGCCATAAATGCTTGCCCCAACTCCCAAGGCAAGATGACATCATCTTCTCTCTCTTCCTTTGATTTTTCTCCAAAATATCCAAGGGCATTTTAGTCATTTCCACCTTGCACATTTCCCAATCTGTCCTTGGGCTGAAAATGAAGGGCGAGCCCAAGAAACGGGCTGGGAAATGGGTAGGAATGGGCTCGGAAATTTGTTGGGCTCGAATTGGCTCACGTTTGAATAACGGGCTAGGAAGGGTGAGGGGTCGGTTGGGTCCAACGGGCTCGCTTGCTTGCCTCGAGCTTTCCACGGCGGCCGTCCCACCTTGGGTGTGAGGCCCACACTGACCTTGCCCGGCCCACGTTCTCGTAGGCTCGTTTCCTCGGTCCAAAAACCCCTTTTCCAAAACTCGGCTTAACTGACACTGTCGACTGTTTAAGAAGCATCGTCTAAAAGTCCTTCTCGAATGTTCCCGAAAATTCGAAGTCCAATTTTGGATTCAAATGCCTTGCCAATTTCGCCCGAATACCATTTGGGTACTACTCAGATTGACAGGCGGTTTCATGGATTCATGCGTAACCGACTCGTGTCAATTCACATTCAAGACTTCTCAACACATGGACGTCATTGACTGCATGAAATTGCAAATGATCGATTCTTATTTCAAAGTACACAATTATCAAGGATTGACATAGGGCCGTTCGCGGGTTCGATAACAGTAGACGGAATCACCCGTCGTCCCATTATTTCTTGTCCGCGAATTGACTTCTAGTCGTCCCTGAAATCGGCCTGCATGATTACAGGATCGTCCTTACGCAAGTCTTACGGTCGAGTCGTTTTCCCAGGTCAAGTTCTTTAGTCGCACGAGTTCTGTTCTCATTAGCATTTCCCCTTAAGGTCAGTATCTTAGGAGTGATCAGTTCCGAGTGAGATCAACCAACAATGCATTGGCGAAATTAACGTTCATTCCTCTCTCAAATGGCTCGAATTTCAAAATGTTACAATATTGTTGCTGTTGTTGTCATTTTTATTACCACTATTGTTATGAGTGGATGATGTCAATTAGTGGCACGTCATAATTAAGATCTTCAAAAGCAAGAATCTTATGCATATGATTACTTATGGTGTATTTGGTAACCACTCTGTTTACTGGAACAATTTCAATTCAAAAATGACTATTTTTTATTTTGTTCTTTAGATGAAATTCTGAGCATTTGAAAGTATTTGGTAACCGCTTAAAATTCATATTCTCGAAATAGAAATGCATTTGGCACGGACTTTAAATTTTTTTGTGACTTAAAATTTCTTTTAATTTTTAAAAGGAGAATGGATGTCATTGCCGTGGCTACGTTCATATTCCTCTTCTTCACGGGACGAGCCATGGGATCCAATCCGATCCACATGTTCTTGAACCGCAGTCTCCCTCCGGTCGCCATTGCCGCCATCCTCTCACCCTACCTCTTCCTCAATCTCCTTCTCTTCGCCTTCCACTCCGCCCTCAGCAAGGACGTGGTGAGCAAAGCCATCCTCCTCATTACCGGAGCTTCCTCCAGCATCGGCGAGGTCAGTCTCTTCCCTCAGCCCCCTCATCTTGAGTTTTCCCCCTTTTTCATCCCGTCATTTCTGATGGCGAAAATCAACTCCTGGTATCTAGAACCCTTCCTAAGTGGGGGCAAACTTAGTAATTAGTGATAATGGGCTGCACGTTCGATAACACATGGAATCTGTCCGTGAACTAATCATTTCTTAATAACTACGCCATCGTCTACATTGGTTCCTAATCATGGGGGCAAAAAGTAAGGAAGTGTGGAATAATAGCTCTTGTTGTTTTAGACGCGGGATTCTTATCAGGGGCGAGATTGATAATATACCAAAAAAAAAAAGAACTTCGAGACGTATTAGTAGGTCACCAAAAAATGAGTGGGGCAATTGTTATTTGTCCGCCTTGGCTGTCGTGAATCGTACGTGTAACCAAGGGCATTTGTGCACCCGCGTTATCTAAGAATTTTGTATCACGATTGGTCCCTATCATGGATGCTATGGCTCGGAGAGTGAAGGGGGCTGGATGCAATATTGAACAGTTGTGTACTTCAATCTGTTAAGTTTTGTATAAGATTTCTACATGGAAAATTGTCAAAAAATTTATTTAACTCGTTGCATTATTGCCAATATAATTTAAACCTTTTAATCATAATATTTTAGTTCTGAAATCTTTTCACGTTTTGCCAACTGAGTCAATTCAATTAAATTTAGTTGGAAATTACTAACGTGGATGTCAATTGTTTTACGTGATACAATTGATATGACGTAGAGAATTTTGATAATATTGTATCTTTTATTTTTTTCCTTTTTTTTTCTCTCTCTCTTGCTTTTTTTCCCTTTTCCTTCCTTCCTCCACTATCTAGTTGCGGAGCCTTAGTGACTAGACAAAGGCAAGGCTGACCTTGTTGATCTCTAGTGAAGTTTACCCTACTGGCCTTGCCCTGCCACTAGCAAGGCTAACCTTGCCCAGTGACGGTGATGGCGAGCCTCGTCGCCCCTCATCTATGTTTGGTTGTCGGCCATTGCTACGGTGCGGTGACTAACTAGTGGAGGAAGAAGGAAAAAGAAAGAAAGAAAGAAAGTTGAAGAACTCGTGGATTAGATCCGTTTGGGGTTTTGGTTATCTAGCTATCGGCAGAGCTGGGAATGAGAACGGAGGCTTGCATTATAACTTATGAGAGGGTTCGAGACCATTGTGCCGGCTAGAAGAGCTTTGAGTTTTGGTAGACCGAGCACGCATGCCCTCTTGCAGACATGCGGGTAAGTTAACATCGACGTCACGGCCCTTTTTCTTGGTTTCATATTCAACACCATTAGCCGCTTATGTCATGTCACCTCATCTATCAATGTTTGTATCATAGATGGACGAGTAATCCCGTGACGCCGCTGAAGTATTTTAGATAAAAAAATAAACATTTCGATTTTCGAAATTATCAAAAAAAATCATAAACTCATCATAATTATACCAATTCAGTCTTAATCATTCTCCTTCTTCTTCTTCTTTTTTTTTTTTTTTAAAAGTCCTAAATCTTTTTCGACCAATTTTGGCTAGTTGGCACTAACATAGATGCTAGTTGTCTTATGTGGCATCACCAATACTGACATGAATAATTTTAATAATATTTTAATATAAAATTTTTTTCTTTCCTTTTTTCTTCGGTTGGTCACGGCCTAGTGAACAGCTTGGGTGAGGCCACCCTTGCGGCCTCTGGCAAGGGCTTGAGCCTTGCCAGCATAGGGGGTGGCCTAAGCAAGGCTGCTCTCACGGTTGCTGGAGAGGCTTACTCGACGCCAGTGCCGGCAAGGGCACCCCTGTGACCTATGCTACTTGATCTTTGGAACTTTCATTATGATGATGGTGACGAAGATTGCCTGCCTTCAATTATCCCTTTCACACAATCAGAACGGTCGTTTGCTACAAATTTCTTGTACGACCAAGTTGATCGAATGACAACTTCTACATATCACCCCTTTTCAATTTTATTTTCGTGGATGTAGTAATTGATGGTGCAATAATTGCTAAATGCATTTAAGAGTAACAAATTCATAGCTTGCTTGTCAATTGGGGCGGGTAAATTTGGAAGATAAATGAAAAAAGATAAATTAGTATGGTTTGTTTTTGTGACGGAAGAATTATAAGTTGGGTTGCATAAGGTATCATGTGTTCTTTGCCCAACAAACAGTAAAGGAGTTGAAATATGCCTCTCTCTTTGAGCTCCTATCATTTTTTAAAAGGTTGTACTTTCTCCAATCATGCACAGAATTGGTGGGTTACGTGATGAATATTGTTGCATACCAACTAAACTAATATAAAAAGTCATTAAGTCTATATTCTACCAATTAAATACACGATTGGAGAACCCTAATTAAGGAATGTTTTTTTTTTTTTTTTTTTTTGGTAATTCCTAATTAAGGAATGTTCGTGACCCCTTTTCCAAAATAATATTCATCCTGCTTTAGTGATCGGACTAATTACCTCAGTGGACTAGCAATCATTTGATGTTTGTAATCGGTAATTCTATAACTGTCGATAGTGTACTTCAACTGATTTTTTCGCTCACTTGTCGAGATACGCACAAATTAACCGATTTTTGATTCGAATAGTGAGAGTTTTACTTGGTTGATTACTCAACAAATGTTGAGAGGACACCCTTGTGACTCCAGGCTTGATCGAATCGGAGATGACTCGAGGAAAGTTCCTTTCAAAAGAAGGTCGCATGGTTTTGGATCCTCAACTGTGAGAGATGTACTCTCGTGCTATCAAAGTGTATATATCGTATGGGATAGTCGCGCAGTTTCCATTTTCTGACGAGGCTTAGTAAAACTAAAATGCACGAGGTCAGCCTTGTCGGGTCGACCAAGATCACAGAGAGGAATGCGCTCAGCCTTGTCAAGCAATTCCTGTAATCCTCGATCTGTTCAACTCCCAGACCTCGCCGAAACACGTCGCTAGACCAGTTCATATTACATGCGGAGAAACCACAGGATGAGGCTGCACAACATGTCATTATTGATCTGAAAGTGGACTTGCAGTGTGATTTAGTCATTCCATGATCTGATAATTCACTAATATCAAAACTATGACAGTCTATAGATTTATGTTTGAATGGACAGCCGCAATGAGACCCTTCGAGATCAAGCCCTCGCGTTTCTTGAAGCCCTCGGCATAGCGATGCGACTCCAGCGACTGCACCGCTCTGTGACCTGAGGGAATAGGACCTTCCACGGATACAAGGCACTCATCCAAAATGGCTCCGTCAAGTACATGTCCCCGCGGCACGTGCTCCTCACTATCGCTTTCGCGGCTCTCTCTGTGGACACTAGCAGGATAAATCCCGATTTACTCTGTCATTCATTCAAAGGAGTTGGATCTGTCGTGAGCTCGTTATCACACTCGTGAAATTCTCAATACCAATGATCTCAGATCGAAGGACATGACACCAATATTTACCTTTGGGGAATGCCGAGGCATCGTCATTTCCGACTTGATGGCTCCAGGTGTTACTATCGTTATGCCCACGGAATCCCCGATTTCAGTTCTCAACGTCTCGTAGAAACTGATAACAGCAGCCTTGCTAGCCTGGACCACCCCAACAAAAGTTCATGTGAGGTCGATGCACACGAGCAAGTCGCATAAGCTCGATCACAACTAGTAATTTTTTCACAGAAGCTACAGCTCAAGGAATGATGATTTGGAATGCCGAACTTAAGAGGGAAATAGAGGGTGAACTTTACACTGTAGAAGCACAATCTAGGAACTGGATACCATCCTGCACAGGAAGCAATGACAGCAATCTTCCCTTTGTTCTTTTTAAGGTGAGGAATGGCGTAATGGGTCCCGTAGACCGTTCCCCAGAAATTCACATCCTAACAAAATTAAGAAGCAAAAGGATGAAAAGGAGTCGGATTTGGCACAGTTTGTAGGAGCACAGGTGCATATCCTATACATCAGAAGAAGGATATAATGAAATACCATGACGCGAGTGTAGTCTGGTATGTGGCTTAGATCCTCGAAGAGGCCATGTTTCGCAATCCCGGCGTTGTTTACCAAATGGTCCACTGCAATCAACACTGTCGTTTACAGCAGAAGGATACTTGACCCCCCAAAAGAACATAGGAAATGGAGACAGTAAACAAGCAAGAACACAATCAGCTAATGATTTCTTCCCCGTTATGGTGTCATTCTCAATTGTCAAGTCGCAGACTCAAAATTAAAAAATTCGGCTCTTCCCTTTGGCTGTTTAAATCTGGCATTTACTGTCAACAGATCCCACCCCGATCACCATTTCATCACCAGGCCATACGCCTGGTTAAGTGGAAGTTGACGTCGGATGACCCATTTCTGAAGTGAATTTCAAATCCATGATGGTACATCACAAGAATTTGAATCTTGCATCTTAAGACGTGATTAGGACCTTTTTCCTACAGATGTTTTAATTAAGGACATGACTTCGACAGCTGACCTGCTTCCTGATCCGGGGAGTGGGGCTCCGAAATTTCGTTCGCAGGGATTGACCAACACCGACTGATGTTTTCTTGTCTACTCCGTGGGCCTACCCAGCCCATTGGAGAAGACTCGTCAAACTTGACTAACAGATGTGGATTGGTCCTAATCCTTGCCTATTGACGTATATTCTATTCACAAGGTCAAACAAAAACAAAAATACCAAAGCAAAGAACAGGAGCGTCGTCGTCACGAGGTTACTGACAACTTACGCCGGCCAAAATGGTCCACCGTGTGGTGAACGAAACGCTGGGACTGGTGGTCGTCAGAAACATCCGCTCCGATGGTGATCGTGTCCGGAGACCCGAGCAGCCTCGCTTTCTCGGCCACCACCCCGAGGCCTTCCTCCCTTATGTCCACCAGAGCCAAGCACGCCCCCCTCCTCGCATATTCGTATGCTATTTGCTGTGAACGCCATTCACGTGCAATTTCAAATCAAATCACACGGTGACAGTTGATAACCAAGTCTATGCATATAAGAGCACGAACAAAATAACCTCGCCGATCCCTGAGGCTGCTCCGGTGATGAGCACGACTTTTCCGGCGACATCATCCTCGACACGCACGAAACATCTCTTGATGAACCGGAGTAATACGAAGAGGACGTGAAGGGGCAACCACGAGAGGAGGGCAAGTAACGCGAGCGGAGGGAGCAGAAGGTTGAAGATCTTGTGGATTAGATCCATTCGGGTTTCTGGTTATGGAGCTATCGGCTGAGCCGAGGGACGAAAACGGAGGTATGCATTATAACTTATAAGAGGGTCGAGGCCATGATGTTGATTTGAAGAGCTTTGAGTTTTTTCCATATTCAATGCCTTAGCCGCTCATGTCATGCCACCTCGCCTATGAGTGCCTGTAGAAATGGACTGAGTGATTCCATGGTGCTACGGAAGTAATTTTTAATATCATATAAAATCCTAAATTGATATACATGATAAATTTATCCAAAATTATTCTTTTTACTATCAAAAACTCTAAATTTATACACTTGAGACAAATTTACCATAAACTAATTTTTGACCATCAATAGCTCAAAATTAGTACACTTGTGATAAATTTATCAGTTATTAATTTCCGTTAAATTGGATTAATATTGCAAAATGCCTATATCAAGCGGTGGGTAAAACCCCAAACTACATGTCATATAACTCTGTAATTTGACAGTACAATTTTACGAAAATTAACGGACAGTAAATTTGTTATGAATTTACCAATTTGAGTTTTTTGTGATAAAAAATTTGAGGTAAATTTGTTACATGTATATCAAGTTGGGTTTTTTGTGATATTAATCTTGAAAAAAATAAACATTTCGATTTTCAATACGCGTCCAAAGTAACATGAAAAAAAATATGGTACCGTAAACTTCCCTTTATATTTATAATAAGGGTATCCATGATATTTGTTATTAGAATATCGTTGCTGCAATTGTAATTTTTATTTCCACTATTGTTATGGCTGGACGATGTCAATTAGTAGCACATCATAGTTTAGACCCTCAAAAGTGAGAATCTAATGCGATTGATTAGTTAAGGTGCGTTTGGTAATCATTCTCTTTCTATAAATAATTTCAGCTTAGAAATGATTTTTTTATTTTGTTCCCTAGATGAGTTTCTGAATATTTAAAAGTACTTGGTAGCTGTTCAAAATTTCTATTCTTAGAATAAAAATACATTTGGTATGACTCTTAAATTTTTTTGTAATTTAAATTTTCTTTTTAATTTTTAAATAAGTTTATTATATTTTCTCTTTTTTTCTCTTTTCTTTTTCCTTCTCCTTTGCCTTTTCCTCCCAGCTGATCTCCTTTGCCTTTTCCTCCTAGCTGATCACTGGCCATGGCGATGACCGGCGATCTTGCCTAATTGGCGCGAGGTCGGCCTTGCCCTTGCCGCCTTGCCCATATTTGACAAGGTCAAACCTCGCCTGGCCTAGCGAACAAGCAAATCCCTGAAATTGAATTTAACACCATTGGTGAAAATGTTAGATATTGTGGGAGGGGATGCAAAAGGGTTATTTGCGTAATAATTAGGAAAATTACATATTGCTCCCAAAGTTTTTGATGTCATTGTGAATTTCCCTCGCCGTTTCAATTTCTTGCAAATTACCCCGTGAACGTTAGAGATCGATTGCAATATGTCCCCTACGTTGACTTCGACCAAATTTTGCCAGAAGGTTCAACCACATGACGACACATGACTTTACACAAGCATATAAATATAGACAAGTAGAATAGTTCCAAAATATATTGCATGCGAGAGCATGCGATTTGATTTGACGAGAACTTGACCTAAGTTGACGTCAAATATGACATAGATATACAATTCCGACCTATATTTCTAAGTAGCCTTTTTGCATACGATTGGCGGTTTATGTTATGAACATTGCTCACATACAAACTAAATTGATATTAAGGGTATCATGTCTATTTTCTACCAATCAAAGATATGACCGGAGAACCCAACTAGGGATGGATGTGACCCCTTTTTGAAATTGTGTATTCATCTCATGTCAATGATCAGACTTATTACCTTGTTCAACTAACGATCGCTTGATGTTTGTAATTGGTAATTCTGTAGTTGCTGATAGTGTACTTTAGCTTATTTTTTCGCTCATTTGTCAAGATCTACATAGATTAATTGATTTTGATTTCGATTGGAAAGGAAAGATGTCCAAAGATGAAAGTATGTTTGGAAGCACAGAACGATTCTTATGAAAGAAAATTTCATGTGGGCTCAAGAGCAGGACTAATCTTCCCACCAAGTTGATTGTGAATAGGTTGCTCATCCAAATAAACGATGCATTTCCTTATAAAAGGAAAAAGGTCATGGGCTCAAAGAGTTCGGCCCATGTCTCTTCGGATCTAGATTCGGCACAATGCAACGTATTTTTGAAGAATCGGCATTAGCATGTCGATCTAGCCTACCTCCAAATTAAATATCCAGTAGAAAAATAACATATTTTAGAATCTCACTATAGCTCTATTTTCATATATCAACACATATTTTAGAATCTCTTCGAGCTCCTATCATTTTTAAAAAGGTTGTAGTTTCTCCAATCATGTACATGATTGGTGGGTTCATACACCAACTTAACTAATATAAAAGGTCGTTGTGTCTATTTTCCACCAATCAGAAACATGATTGGAGAACCCCAACTAAGGATGGACGTGACCCTTTTCAAAAGTAACATTCATCTCGCATCAGGGATTGGATATATTACCTCACTCAACTAGCGATCATTTGATGTCTATAATCCTTAATTCTATAATTGTTGATAGAGTACTTCCACTGATTTTTTCCTCTCATTTATCAAGATATGCACAAATTAACTGATTTTTAATTCGAAAAATTATCATTTTACTTAATTGACTACTCAGCAAATGTTGACAGGCCACCCTTAACAAAAATTTCTATTCGATGATCATGCTTTGTGCTAGAATAATCAAATAGCATATGAATGTGCGAGGAGAGGGGCCGGTGGCGATCGCCTTAAGGCGGTATTTGATGTGAAGTTAGAGAAAGAAGCAGCAATGACTGTCATACATAGTAATATACTTATTTGGTCCAAGATTGGCCTCAGCACCTTATTTGGTTTGGTCAAATTCTCGTTCCCAATTCAAAACGAGCAGAGTCCCAAGAATACAATCGAGGATATGTCTACTTTATTTGATGGAAGCACGAACAATATGTACACATAGAGGAGCTCTGCATGTGTCTACTTTATTCGATTATCAACATCAGTCTTCAGTATATCAAAGCTAGACCCTTTTTCGTTCGATCAGTTTCTTGCTGAATCATGAGGAAGTACCCCATTAATCACTTCCAAACAGCATCACTGCGACTTGTAACGGTCCGTGTACTCTCCGAGTCTCTTGAGGACATGCCCTCTCACGATCTTGTCGTAAAGAAAGGCTGCCCCTTTAAACTGGGGAATGACCAGCCACAGCACGAACAGAAGCTTCGCGTCGTACCATAACGGTATCCTAAAACAGCGATGTCAGCATGCGAATGCCGGGGAACAGCCATCATCAGTTAGCCCTTACAATGTCAGCTGATCGCAGCATGGGAAAACGCATGTATCGAATGATGCAGAAAGAAAATGAAGAGGAGGGTACCACTGCAGGAGGGGCTGGAGTAACATCTCCATGAGGGTGAGGAACGAGTACAAGATCCAGTAAGCAAGCCATTGCTCATTCTCTTCCACATTCATCGGTCTGCTCTCTATGGCCATTACCGATGCTCGTCTGCAAATTCGTTTCCGACACACCCGCGTATGTTCGTAAGTGGTGTCATTAGTTTCATGCTTTGTCTATTAAAATAGATCATTTACAACTTTGATTCGCAGAGGATGCGGCAAAATCTGTATATTATACATTTAAACGTTGAAGAGCATAATTATTCACTAGGCACTCTATAAAATCATGAGAAAGTTGAAGTGCATGATGAAACATTCAACGAGCGAGAAACATGACAATAGGGGTCGAAAATCTAGAAATTTGGAGATTTCAAGGTAATCTTCTTTCATGTCGACCACAATTTAGTTCGATATAAATCAATTTTCTGAAAAACCGATCTCGGCATTTATACCGATCCTAGTAATTCTAGGCCTAGTCTGTTCAGGTCAGGCCAGGAAAATGCTTACCCAATCGACCGTCTGTTTGATAATTTGGCTTATTACTTCATTAATCAATTTTTGAATCCGTAATAACGAACTCAGTATTAATAACTTCATACTAAGTAGTCTTGTTGATTCTATTGATTTTTTCGAAAACAAATCGCAAAAGAATCAAATAGTATAGAGAGGGACGTGCTTACAAAGGATACAGCAGCATGAGTACTGGTCTGAATGAATTTTTTTCCAGGGATGCCAAGAAAAAACACAAGGAAGAAAGTTTGTGTCAGAGATAGTTACCAAAACACCAGGAACAAAATCTGTAAATAACTAAATGTGGATCGACACAAGTGAGGCGTGAGATTACCCTGCGAGCCCGCGGAAGTTTTTGTACGACGTCCACAACCGACCCATTAGAAACTCTCAATCTGTCTCTCAATCTCTCCTTTCGTTCCTCTGTTTTGATGAACCCGGCGAGGCCGATTTCGCGGTCAAGAAAGTTAGGACGGGAGGACGAAAGATGTGATGATATGGGGATATGGTGATATGGTGATGCATATATAGCGGAGAGATTTGGCATCGGATTCTGCCTTGATCGTATGAACAAAAAGTAGCCCACGAAAGTAAGATTGGTGCATGCACGATGCATCATCATCTTTCTTGGACAGGCGACGGCGGCTATGCCCTTTGTTCTTTCCTCAGGTCTCAAGCCTCCTCCTGTCTCCCCTCTCCGCCTTTGCTCTTTTCTCAAGTCTCCATCCTCTAGTAGGTAAACCGCCATTCATGAGTAAATCATTTTTGGGTTACCAACTTATTTCTGCAGAATTACAAATCATGATTTCAGAGTGCGCGATGGTAGACATGAGCTGCAGGTTCTATCTTTGGTCATGGTCAGCGCCAAATGTCTCTTCAAAAAAAGGTAAGAAGTAGAACAGGCTTTTCAGTTGAGCCCTTTGGTCGCGGATGCTGAAGGGCAAAGTTCATTATGGACCAGCCCAGGAGGGCCATTATTAGACTAATCAAAACATGGAAATTTGCCCAGCACAAGACGACATAGTACTGGCCCGGCCCAATTCCAAGTCATCAAGTCAAACCCCCTTTAAAGATCTTTTTAGGTTCATTCATAGGAGCAATCCAGTGCAGACCCATTTCGGATGGTCCATGTTAATTCTGTGGGCCACCTTCGCTAGAGCCCGACCAAACAACGAGGGACAAACAACACATGTCCACACAAATTGGCAGAAAAAAGAAAGAAAGAAAAAGGGATCAAAGACCCTAATAATCTATATAAATAGGGCTACTTTTGTCTTGCGTATGTCTTTTGGGTTGTACGGTTCGCGAGGGCCGAGGGCATTGGACGAACCATGTGATGCCTCAATTTCATGCCTTTTTCGGTCGAGGGCAATCCCATGTGGGCAAATCCCTTCCCCATCCGCCAACGTGCAATAATAACAATTGTCAACAATAGATAGTTGGGAGAGGACTTTGACCAGAACATCCCCTTCAAAGACCGGCGTCGATGGATGTGTGGCAGAAATGAAAAGGAATTCCCCCTTTTGCAATTATGAGAGGAAAGCCAGCCATTCGGTGCCTTAGAAAGAAATAAAAAAAAACGAGAGAAAGAGAGACAGAGATTAAAAAGAAGGGGACAGGGAAAGTAGAGCATAAGAGGATGATCATTGGCGTACAGGATCGATCAACTCCGCCCACCTAAATCCTTAATCTGCCATTCTCATTCTCGACCGTAGCTTGGGATCCCATGTGACTCGAAATGATTTGAGCGATAATGTAATGGAACTCCTCTCTCTCTCTCTCTCGATAGCAGTCATCGACTAATTCAGCAAAACAATTGAAAAGGGGAGCGAAAAGAAATGTGTGTCGAGCGTGGTGCGCAGTCTTTTTCTTTCCCTTCGTTATCTTCTGTGTAAATGATGGAGTATCGTAGCTGTCATGCATTCTACTGAAGTGGTTCTTTTATAAAAGACTCAATGATAACAAATACCCAGAAGCGCAAAATACCTTTTCATTTCTTTGCCTTTGAAATAATAAAAATAAAAGGTTAATACCACCACACCCATTGTAACATTCCCAATATGATATAAACAAATATTCTAAACTTTTTCTCCATGTCAAAAACCTCAAATTTATATTAATTTGATAAATGTACCTTAGATGGAACTATACTAGAGGGTACATATGTCATACATATATAGATTTGAGATTTTTCATGACAAAACTTGTTTTTTTAGGGAATTTATGTTACATTGAGCAAATTTATGATTTTTGTTGATAATTCCTTTAAAATAAGTCATTTCAAATACGAATAAGTATGGTTGGTACCGTCCTTCTCGTTTTCTATGATAAGTTAAAAATATCCTCCAATATACTGTTGATATACTTTTAAACGCGTGATTTCTTTTCATCTGTTAGTTCTTTTGCGTCGTACTAGATATGGACACATAGGTCA